>CM073765.1:69761477-70361477 GCA_037127475.1 Arma custos | reverse complement strand
GCATGGGCAGAGAAAATTCAACATCTTATTTTTTAATGCATTAATGCAGCGATAAAGAATATTTTATTATTATCTCAATAAATGATATTATGTTATACGAAGAAAAATTAGATTAAAAACAAAATTATGTACAATAAAATATTGCATAAAAGGTTAATATTTTTTCCTTGATTAAATTAATTTTGTTTTTAATAATGACACGGAATAAAACAACAATACTATTTAAAAGATACATCTTTGTAACGACAACAAATTTATGAGAGATGTCGTCTCTTTAGTATATGATGGCATTTGCATTATTATTTATTAATTTGTTACTAATTTACAGCCAGAAATTACATTAACGCGCGACCTAGCACAACTGAAAACTAACCTTATGCGACTGACGAAAATAATCTTATCATAAAAAAGAATACTTTAAAGATAAAGGTTTAATTATAACTAATCTCAATAATCAATATTTACAAAGGAGTTTACATCACGAACGTATTTACTAACATATCAATAAATCTACAATAAAAATGGAAATTTATTTCTACAATTTTTATAAATTCCATTACCATAAATTATGTGTAAATTCTAGTAAGTGCAATGCGGTGGCGTATATTCAAAGCGCTGAATGTTTTTAACTCTTGGTTGTTTGGTATGCTTATTTATTTATGCTGCTATGGCTGATTGGGCGATGCTACAGTGAGAGCTCTCAACTTTGTCTATCCAGGTTTAATTAGGATAGGGATATTTAACGAGTACCTGATACCCCACAAGCTCAGGACCACCATTTTATGTCCTCTTCTTAGGACGGTTTGGTCGAGGATTTTTTCCTCCTTTTAAAAAATCCTAATGCTGCTAACATAAGATTTTGGGCATAAAAGGTTGTTCTTATAACCACTAAAGTGAAACTTACAGCTGCATTATAGGTGATGACCAAGTAAATATAATGAAACATGTATGGATAAAGGAAAGTAGAGAAACTACCCAGTGAGGTCGCGAGGATATCTTCTTTTCATACGACTCGGAGGATTATCGTGAATCGATGAGTTAGATCTGAAACTAGTAAGTTTGGGTGGGAATGAAGTTTGTCATGAAAGGATTGATACCGGGTTTGGGCCAAATCTGCAACAAATGGGACATTGAGATCTTTATGGATGCCTTGAGATGAAGTAAGGAGCATTGAGTAGAAGTAGTATCATAAAATAGTAGGATATAAATAGTCACAAATGCTTTGTAGCAAGAAAACCATTTCCTTGCATAGAATATTGTCTATGGTCTAAAGTATTATTTTGCTAAATTTCCTAAACTTTTCTCTATAAGAAACCCTTTTAAGTGTAATAATAATGGGATAATTAGCTGATTGCAGCCCTACAGGTGGCCTTAGGATTTTTTAAGAGGGTAAATTATTCTTAGTTATGCCGTCCTTCGGAAGGGACGTCAAATAGGGGTCCTGAGCCTGCAAGGTATCAGCAATTCGTTGAAGAACCATATCCTTATTATATCTGGATAATCAACATTTAGGATTATCGCTGTATCATCCTCCGATCGCCGATGCCCATAGCATCAACTGACGTTAAATGAATAAACAATCAACTTTATGAAATAATGGAAGAACACTACAGTATCATGGTGTAATGTAGAGTCTCTATTTTTTTCTCTGCTCAATCTAATGGTGTGAGATGTACCATCCTAATCCTGCGTGGTCTTACTGATTGCAGATATAACCAAAGGGAAGATTGTTTTTAGGTAATATATTGACAATATTTTATTATTTTAATTAAAACAACTAACTACTTTATTTCCTGCTGCAATCTCAACCATCTGGTGTGTTATTTGTACTTAGATTTTAAGATGCCCGAAAACCGGATTGAGAGATAAGAAACTCAAGGTAGACCGTCATTAAGCAAGAAGACGAGAAAAAAACTACCAAATCGGTACTTCCTGGAAGGGCAGTCACTCGGCTGGAACTACGTTTTTCGGTTGTTTTACCAGACGACACGCCCTGATGGAAGTAGAACATTCCAAAACTGCAGAGATAGCAGCTGGAAGTAGGCAAAAAACGTCAACAAAGCCTAACAATGGGATTTGTCTGTTTTAATTTTGTAAATCGAGAAGGAAGTGAGAAAAAAACATTGAGTGAGTATAAAAATTAACAATAGAGCTTACGGGACAGGAAAGCTTAATTGTTCAATTCTAAAAAAAAGGGGTCAATAATTTGTAGAGAACAACGGTTGTGCAGGGAAGTGAATTGTCCGAGATCACACTCATGCTCCAGGTCTATTCCCCAATTAATGGTACCCACTTTATAGAGGCTGGTGGCCCATATTAATCTAATGCACAGGCCATAAACACCGAGTTGCAATTTCAATGGGCGGTAGGCACAGGACATGAATTGTACCCTTGCTCAGTAACCCAGCACCCTAAGAGCCCACATACCCTGCTTCTAATACTTCATTTCAAACTTACGAAATATTTATAAATGAAGCCATTCCTTTTCTATAAGTGGCTAATAACAACTCCTGTTTTATTAAGCTCAACAAGTAAATAATCATTATCATTAATTATAAAATTGTATACTAGAATATATATGTGGCACCTGTGCATAGTGGGCTAAATCGAATTTTGTGAATTTCAAGCTATCTACTTAGAATCGTAATTTTTCTGAACTTATTTTAAGTTCAAGATTGGAGTTTCAGCCCACGATTCACAAAGGAATGTCCGTCATTGCAATGGACGGAACACTTAGCGTGTTAGACACAAGGAAAGAGAAAAAAATTACGATTCTATGCAGATAGCTTGAAATTACAAAATTCGACTTAGCCCATGCACAGGTGCCACAGATATACGAAGAATGTAATAAAAAATAATTAATAAATAAAACTTACGGTCCAAAACCTGCAGTGTTGGCAATAATAAAATTACTTGCAGAAAACCAAAGGATTACTTACCTAAAACAAAAACATAAATTCATTAAAAATCATCATTAAAAAAAAAAGAAATATCCAAAGATATTAACAAGTAAACTTATAAATTATAAATTATTTAAATTAATTATTTAGTAATTGTTACAAATGTTATTTCTCAACTAAATGATAGTAATATAGCTCTAAAATATTGTAAATCAAGTAATCTCCATTAATAAATAAATTAGAATATAATCAAACCAGCAAAATTAATGTAATAAGGGATATAAAAAAGACGAAAAAATCTGATAAAAATCATGCATATACAATTATACATACCGATGATATTGTAAGATCTAGGATTCAAAAAATATTATTGTGAGATTAAATTTTATAGCTAAAGACATTTTCAATATGAAAGAATGACTATATTTTTTTAATGTAACCGATATTGCTATTTATTGTCCTTTGAGATACAACGGATATTTTTCAACTAATTTACAATTCCAGTGTTTATTAATTTAATTCAATTATTATATTATAATTATTTTGAAAATATAATATATAAAACTTTCTTTATTTACTAATGACTTTAAGTCCTGAATAAAATTAAAATATAATCGATCCATTAAGAATTGAAGTGGAACAACGGCTATACCACAAATCAAATCACTAAAATAGAGCCAAAAACTCAAAAAGAAACACTATTATTTATTATAATGCAATTGGGAAAAACCACAATGCAAAGCCTTATGTTTCAAAAATACACCCACTTACCAGTCGACGTTTCGCCTATTCAGGCATTATAAAGACACCAAAAACAAAAAAGGGGGTTATGTGAATCACATCTCGAAGAAAAAGGTGCAATACATCCAACAGCCCAAACAGGCTCCAAACATGAGACAGCACCCCACCACCAAGACGTTCAACATACAACTCCCAATTGCATTATAATAAATAATAGTGTTTCTTTTTGAGTTTTAGGCTCTATTTTAGTGATTTGATTTGTGGTATAGCCATTGTTCCACATAATATATAAATATATTTAAAGTAAAAAGTGTTAAATAATATTTTTTTGAATGGTTAAAAAGTCGTAACGAATTATGTTTAAATAAATATACAAAATCATTCGTATATTTAATTACATAAAATCCATATTAATTAGTGACATAAATAAACCCTGACTCATCTTCTGCTATGGAAGATTCACCTCGGAATGTTGTAACTAAAAAAAAGTCTTGTATGCCCTCTTAGTCAATACCTGTTCTTGGAGTCTTCTTTTTGTGGGTTTGAAGAAGTCAGTTCGAGCTGTTGTTAAACTAGAAACGGGTTGATTTACACGAATGAAGCTGAACGAATAACATATGTCTACAAAAAAGTAGTATAATTTCAAATTCATAGCAAAAATACCGAACAGTTTTGATGAAGTTTTTAACAAATTTCAACCAAAAACCACACTTATTAGCGATTAACAAGATATATATTTTGCTTCAAGACAAGGATCCATTGATGCCTATGGATGTAGAAGATCCCGTGTTAGAACGAGAATGTCGTACCTCGAATACGTCTGTGTAAAAAAAGAAACAAGAATATACGCCAAGCCAGAAGTCTTGCAAGTAACAAAGAACATTGGAAATTCTGGTTAGACACTCCCCTACGCTGAAAGGCACGTTTTTCCCCCTTTTTTAAGACATAATGTTTCTAAATTTATTTTGTTTTTAAACGATTTTTGTTTCCTTTGTTGAACCAGAATCAAAAGCTAAACGGTTATCTAGGGTTATATTATTGAAAAGTATAAATAAAAAATATAATAATTTTTTTCATGGATGGGGACACCAGGTATATAATAAATATATAAGTCTTCAGTCAAGTTTCTTTCGAAAAAAGAATAACGAATTACAACTCATGCTCGAAGTAAAACAAAATGATTGATTGTTAAAACAAAAAATCCTTGAAGTTTACACACTGACTGATTTGTTTCATCCTCTTAAAAAAGTAGGAAGCATATTTTTAGATTCCTCATATTTTCTGGCTACCAGGGGAATATGTTTATGTTTCCCCATCCTATCGTCCTTTATCGTCTCAATGAAAGATAGTACGGTAGAGGCAGATGAGAAAAAAATCGTGAAAGAATAATCCATTTCAGATAAGATATGTGACTGATAGATTGTAAACATATCCGTTTGTTATGGGGAAAAAAAAGATACTGAAAATAAAACTCAGTCATAACAATTTAAAACGTTCGATATTATTTTGTTTTGAAAGTATGAGACAAGTGTGTAAAGTTTTACCATTATAACATACGATGATAACAGTTAAGAAATCATTACATTTATAATATCATTTAACGTCACTGATATTCGGACGATGGTACAGTGACGAGAATCTCGGCAGTTATCAGATTATTTCCAATCTCCCAGCACCCGAATTCGAACACGAGATCTTCGGCACGGTAACTCAGCGCTCTACCACTGAGCCGTTCACATTACTAATACATAATAATGTCCTTATAGTTACTAATACATAATAATGTCCTTATAGTTACTAATACATAATAATGTCCTTATAGTTACTAATACATAATAATGTCCTTATAGTTACTAGCACATATTAAGTAAAGTCAATATAGATGATTTTGTCTTTTTGGTCAAATAAGTAAAATATAATCGTATTTATTACCCCAAAAGCATAATAGAGATATTCTTCTACATTTTTATAATGCCTTATTAATTTATTGGGTGATGTAATGAAATTTACCCAACCCTTAATATTCGAAATCCCATTCCTAATATTTATATTGGAAATCGACAATCAAGATTTCTATCCTTATAAAATATTGGCGAATAATACTAGGGGGTCTTTGGCGATGCAAATCAGTTGGCAGAACTGTTAGGACTCAAAACCGCAGACCGAAGGTTGAAAGTTGTCGTAACTCACACCGTCGAATAACTTGGGCGAGTTCTGGCGGTCACTTAAAAAAAAAAATGTGGTTTCACTTCTTTGACAAGTTCTGTATCTGATGAAGTGAGCCTATTATTTCTAATATAATATGTCATTGCAGAATTTCTGTTATTGCAAAGTATACAATTAATTTAGCGGTTTGATGTGTTATAGATTTTAACTACGTAGAACGCTGGGTTGGCGTGCCGAAAGTCCTGGCTTCAAATCCCGGTGATTGGCACTTTTATTTGATCTGTAAGCAGTCGGAGATGGATCCTATTGGGCCTAGGGCCCTCCTTGGGCTCACCCCGCCTCTATATAGTGAGTATCGAAAATAGGGAAAAAATTATTGTCCAAGAAACAGAACAGTCTCTACCATGTACTGAACCCAAGAACCTTCATGAGCTGTATTGTTACAGTATTTTTTTTTTTTTATAGCTTCTAACTACACTTATCTGGCAATAAATCAATTTTATTCCACACTAATCAGTATTCCATATTTCATCCGTATTTAGATTATATATTATAATTGTAATGGTAATCCAACATGTAATTATATCCATGTGCATCTATATACATACAGAAATGCATCCAATCCATACTTTGGTTCCAAATGCATAGAGATACTCTCTGGCATAAGAATCTCCATTTTACAAATTATATACATTCTTCGTCAGATAATTTAATTTTTTATGATCCACTTTTATTATTCCAATTTATATATAAAATAAAACATTACGCGGTGATGATTAAAATCTATTTTACATAATAGAGAGAAAATTTAAATCGAATATAATCATTATTTATATTTATGTATAAATCATATTTCAATGAACAAACACTAGTGACACTGATGCTCAGGAGTGAGCAGTGCACCACCTGTTTTTGCCCGGAGATGGTTCACGTATTCGCTCATCAGGTGCAGCATAATCGATACTATTGTTTTTAATACCTGGATTCGTAGTTGTTAATATCTTTGTTCTGTGTTTTCTGTCTTAAAGTTATTCAAGGAGGTTTTAGATCAGAATTCCGTGGATGGAACGATTAGAGAAGCAATTTTGGGATATTGTGTGTTTGGAGAATAATAATTCTGAATAATGCTGGGAGAAATAATCCACCAGCTTTACAACTGTAAAATAAAATCATAGTCAAAATGTTTGTGCAATTAATTAATCATAAACAACGCATCTATACAAAAGATTAAAAAAAATATTTTTTTTTTTTTTTTTAATTCAATTTATTGATATTTACAACTATAATACAATTACAATAAGTAAATCTGCTATATGTATAATACGACTTGAAAAGCACTAAAAAATATAAATAAAATAAGTGTAAGATTTTTTTTCTTGCATTATTCTCATAATTACACAAACTCAATATGCATAAGTTTTTTCTTATGATATTCCTATTTCAATCAAATACTGTAACTGTCTTAAAAGCTATATCAATTTTATTTTCGGGCTTATGAAATTGGATTAGTGGGGAGTTTAGTTTACGGTGATTATGACACATGCATTGAATATTTTAATGTTTTAAAGAGAATTTACTTTACGATGCATGAGAGAGATGGCTCTAGGAAATAGGTTACACTATTTACACAGGAACCCAATTTTCACCCTTGTTCCTAGGCACTTTAAAGCCTAATTAAGTCCCTGATTGTCACTCAACGGATAGTGCTAATAGAAGCCCTTTTGAAGGAGTAACACTACATGACTCGCATATGAAGTGATAGTCAGTGGTATAATGCAGTTTAGAGGGTTGAGTGGCTGTGCTAAGGATCCGTGCTTCGAATCCGGCTGTGACGGATGAATTATTTAATTTGATTGATTGATGGATCCTGTGGGATCTTCTGCTGGCACCCTCCAAGGGCTCACCCACCCTCTATATTTCGGGTTGAGGAAAAACCTAATGGTTGAGAGTGATCTCATACAAATCACTAGTACAACCGTTGCCTTAGAAGCAGGTAGTAATGTATGCAGTTTCTCTATCGGTTGTATTTTTAGGCTGATGATGTGAGATTTGTAACCACAAGTTTCTATATATCGATAAAAAGTTCAATATATTGCAACGTTTAACTATTATCTACAGCTATTTAAGAGATTTGGTTTTTAAATTTCTTTATTAGTTTATTTTTTTGTCAGTTAGCTACCATTAAGTATATGATAAAGAGGAAAGACTCTTAATGTGTCATGAAGTGACGTTTTTCTCTATTTTTTTGTCTTTCTGTAATTGGTGATGTGAGATGTACTAATCCAAGCTTGCGAAATTACCTACTGAAATATTAACTATATATTGAGCCCAAGAACCTTAATCCCGTTTTTCATCATCATCATAGTCCATCCTCTCTACTGCTCATGCAGTGAGAGGTTTACTGTACAGCCCGGACCGAACCATACGATCCTCTACTATTTTTCTTTTCTGTTCCATTGCAGACTTCTCTTTGCGAAGCTTTCCTTGACACCACTTACCAGGTATGTCGGGGTCTCCCTCTGGACCTTCTTCTTTCAACCTTAGCCTCGTATGTCATCTTGGCCAGCCTGTTGTTTCCATTCATAAAACATGTCCAAACCATCCAGTCCAATAGACTGTTTTCTTCAATGACATTTTCCGCAGGTTCCACTCCAAGGCTTGGATGGATGGCTCGATCTAATGATCGAGTTGCGAATTCGGTCACGTCATATGAATTAATAAACAACTTATTGATATAATAGAATAACATAAATGGGTCATGGAGTACCGCATTGTCTCTAATAGTTGTCTTTCTCAAACTGGTAATGATAGAAGTGCTGTCTCAAGCCTGCAATAAGCCCTTATCTCTCCTGAATTAATCTTTTTAGTTAGACGTTTAAATATTGGAACGTTGAGAAGGAATGTATGTACTGTCTCCATTCTTTTGTTTTTCAAAGACCTAAGATGTGAGTTATGGAATTCAAAATTAAAGCTAATTTGTTTTATTAATCTGTATCTCATCGCATAAGTAACTGATAGCAATGCATCGCGTTTAATTTAGTTCGGAATGCATCTCAGAAAACGTTGGAATAAGATCTTAAGGAAAGTAGCTATCTTAAACGAAATCGTGACACGTTATCGTGCAGCTCCCGGTACCATGTGAGCTAAAAGGAGAGCGAGGAAAAGCCTTTCGTTCTTAAGGGGATCTGCCGTAAAGCCTCTCGCATGGGGTAATTTGGAACGAAGAGCCACTTACCTCCAGAAACGGATTAAGGCTAAACAGTCATAAAGTCTATTTTTGAACTGGCCTAAGTATACCTTTCATAGACCAAAGGATACGAAGCCAACAGGCTATAAAAATGGGAACATCGGGTTGGTATTATCGTAATGGACCATATTTTGACTGATAATACTTACACAACAGTCCGAAAATAAAGGACTTCAGAACCCAAACCAAATGAAACAAGACTATCGATAAAATATTTTGATTTTTTGGTACTTGTGACATTTTAGATAGCCTTTTCTTGCAACATAATAGATCCATATTATGTATCACCATATGCATACATTACTATGCATTATTATTTGGAGCTACAGATCTGTAACAGAGCCCTGGCCTTCCTTAATCAGTTATCAGTATTAAATAAATAGACAAAAAGACTTAGCGAACCCGAAGGCTCGATGCCGATACCACTAGTCTCTGCTTACAAATCTTTGTCCACGGATCACTACATAAACCCAAATCCTTCAAATCACTCTTAACGAAATCCTCCCGCCTACGTCTCGTTCTACTCCTCAGACGCTTCCCAGTCGGCACAGCGCTTCTTAACTTTTTAGGAATGCGTTCGTTACTAAGCCCAGCAACTTGGCAATCCCATCTTAATCTTTAATACGCTATTACTAAAAAAATATTAACCGGAGTTAGTGTTGTCAGTGGTTATTATTATGTCATAAGATGATTTCCAAGAAGCCTACAAGACAACATGTTTACTAATAAATAGCAAATAATGATAATAACTGAAAATGGTACTTGTGTATAAGCTGGTACTCAGGGACTTTTATCCACCATTTATAAGTTGATAACTCCCATACCAATAACACCTATCTTCTTATTCGTTTTTATGGAAATTGAAATATAATAAATGTAATAATAAAATGATATTTCTAGATCCCTTACAGCTACGCTCCTATTCATATAAAAATGTTTTCCCAGCACTTTCAACGAAAATCCTCCATTTTTATTCTATATGATAGGATATGACATTATCATTGTAGATTGTGCAAAGTCAAAGTTTTGCAATCTGGTAATTTTGAACAAAGTGATATTTTGCTTTTGTAAGACTAACGAACGTGTCATTCTCCGAAACTGGCCGAGGAGTTCATTGTCACGCTTGAGATTATGGCTGATTCCAGTTTATTTTAATTTATTCTCGCAACTTCATAATATTTGAATGCATTAAGGAAATGGATAATTTGGCAGGATTTTTTTAAAAGCACCTGCTTAGTGTGTTAGTAATGTATCCATTTGTTAATACATAATATGGATCTATATTGTTACACGTAGAGACCATGTGCTATTTGCACATGCTCTTAAAGAGTATTACAGAGATGAGAGGTATTGGCTTTTTTACTATCTGCTGGGCTAGATCAATCTTCTCCATTCATTCCGTCCGAACTCATCTGCATATCTAGACAAACTGGTCAGTGGGGCAAGCACCACGCAGATGGGGGAAACAGGTGATCTCGCAGCTGCCTCTACCCACGATAACAATATCGGCGTGTGCCTTGTCCTCTCGGCGGTGTGCCGTGCCACCGAATCCTTCCACCTCGGGAGCCTTTTTTTCGCCCTTGTGTTAAAATGAGGCACTTGAAGGAGAGATAGCGTCGCATCTGCTCTACCGCAAAGCTCATAGATGTTTATAACCACCTGAATATTTTTTTCCAGGAATAATCCCACAAACGGCATACCTAGGGATAAAAGAGGGAATAAAGCCCAAGGCTGAGGCAATAAAAACCTTCGCTGAGCATGTTTATAGTGTTTTAAAAAATATTTCATTATAAACTACACTACCTGGAAGTTAGAAAGATAACTATATCCTCTAAAATGTCACTTAGGCGTTGAACTGTATACAAACTTGGTATCTAAATTGAAACTAAGCCATTAAAACACCTTATATGAATTGCCTAGGATACTAGAATTTAAAATTATATTTTTCCTTGGGTGTATAAAAACACAAAAACCTTTAGTCCAAAATTCATTTGATTTCATCTATTCTTTAGCTATTAGCTATAGTAACTGACTATGGGATGGAACTCACCAAGCTTATTTTAAATATTGAATCTATTAATCTCCAAAAAAAGATAGAGTTTTATACTGTTTTGAGTGATGATGAAAATTGTGTTGTATGGAAAATGTCCAATTTGGGTCGAAACGTATATAAAGAATAGATGAAATCAAATGAATTTTGGACTAAAGGTTTTTGTGTTTTTATATACCCAAGGAAAAACACCTTATACTCGATATAATTAATCAATATTAAATTTAATTGGAACATTTTAGCATATATTAAAAAAAAACTGTACCACTACAGCCCATAAAGGGTCGATTCAGTAAGTGGTTGAGACTACTGTTCCAATGACAAGAGTTATGGAGGAAGGTAATTTGTCCGAGATCACACTCAAGCGCCAGATTTCCCTCCTAATAATACCCGATTTCTAGAAGCTGGGTAAACCTACCTATTATCTATCCCCGTTCGTTATCAGATTAAAAAATTATCTGTCAAAGCCCAAGATTTGAACTTGCGACCTTCGACAAAGCAACTCCGCGCTCTACTACTGAGCTACATTGCTCCCTTTTAGCTCACGCACTTTTACAAATAAAACCTTATTACAGTATAAGAAATAATGCAGTGCCTGAACTTTAATTCTCGATGCAAGACTGATGCTTAACGGCCATGTCATGCGCATAGAAGAAAAGCGTAGTCCTCGTCGAATAGATAGATTCTTCCCGAAGAAGAGACATAGCTGTGGAAAACCTCGGAAGATGTGGAAAGAGGAAGACAGAAAACATATAGTAGAATAGAGGGGAGGGATCATTGGAGAACAGAGAAACTGAGTTACGAATTTTAAAATAACAAAGATCCAGTATCCGTAATATTAAAACAATATAAAATAGACTATATGAGGCGTATAGGATCAAAACCATAGTACTGAACCTGAAGTTTCGGGAGCATGAAGGATTGCTTGACTCAACTAACGAAAAATGTGAAAAAGTCAATTTTCGAAATTTTGAGTTATCTGCAATTGATCTTGAAATCCTCATATGAAGTTGAGGAAGGTATTAAATTACTCAATAATTAATCAGTCAATTATTAAATTTCTCTAGGAATATTCCTTTAGAAATGTTTCTAAGCATAAATAAATTGCAAATATTGAGTATCTTCAACCTTCCAAGCGTTTGTGGGTGAAGGACCTCAGAATATGAAAAGAATAAATAAATAAATAAAAAATGAAAAGGCAAAACAGAGTGGAATAGGATCTTGGCCAGAGCCGTGGGCTTCTGGCTTCTTGAAGCTCCACTAATCCGCCATATTGGATTACACAGAGTCCAGCTCAACTTCTCGTTTACACATGACTCAGTCGACGGGTTTCGAACCGACTCCTCTCTAACTTCGAATATTGAAGCTTATAAGTCCTCGCTGATTATTCAAATTTAGACCCTGAGGGAATTTGTCAGTTGGCTGAGCAGAAGGACGCATTATGTTAATTGGCATAAGCTGAAATCCCAACATCGTTGGAGTTTATTCAGTATTCATGGCGCGAGTCGGGTAATTGTTAAACTGCTTCCACAACTTTTCAGGTACGCCCTACCTGATTTAATGTATAATTTAAAACACCTTACATTCTTATTAGCAAAGCCTATTTTTCTATAAATTAATTTACTGGAATTTACAACTGTATTATAATTATTCTAGTAAATATGAAAAGAATGATACATAATGGCAATGGATATAGGCAAGCAGAGAAACTACCCAGTCGTACACAAATAACGAATTCAACCAAGAAGTGCAATGCATTCAGCCCTTTTTTCTGATCCCCCGGAGAATTATCGGGTATTGAAGAGGGAACTAGGTTTGAAACTAGTAAGTATGAGTGGGAATGTAGTTTATCATGAAAGGATTGATATCGAGTTCGAGCCAAATCAGTTACAAATGGGACATTAAGGTTATTGTAGGTGACTTTATTCGTAACTAAGTAAGGAGCGTTGAGGATTTTAAATTGTAACCAATATAACTAATCCAAAAAGCTATGTAGCAAGTAAGTAAAGGAAGGAAGGATTTTGGATTGTAAGGATTTTATATGAGAGGGGTTCGATGGCTTTTTGAAGCTCCAAAGCTCTACTCTGTGAATCCAAATAGGTCTTATAATAGTCATGTATATGAGTCTTTTTTTAATTAATAGGGAGCTTAGAGTGTTTGTCTAGCGAATGTTGAAGTAGCCTAAAACCTATCAACAATAAAATTTAATTAAGTAACTCCTCTTACATCCCTATGGGAAAAAAACTGATAACCAAACAATAACTGTTACTTCACTAGTTAAGCGTCCTTAGTGCTTAACCTAACACGCATGAAATGATAATTCCTATAACTGCAAATTATAGCTCAAGCAACTTAATGGAGTCACGGACGATCTCTCAGCTCCAACCGCTCCATGACAAATTGAACGTGGAACGAAAATGAGTATGAGATCCTGTGTGAATCTTTTGCGTGAATCTGTGTGAATCCTGCTGAATAACTGGAATTCTATCGATCCCAAACTCAATTCAATACTTCTACTTGCTAATATCTATAATCTAATAAATATTAAAAAAAAGTATGTGTGATAAGTAGAATACTTTCGATTAATAGGTTCAACAGGCAGTAAATTAGATTTTGAGGGGCAATACAAGCAATAAAAAAAAAAAAAGGAAGCGAACATTATTTTCGTTATTGAAAGAATTGAAATATTATTGGGGTAAAATTAAGATTCAAATATGAATTCAGTTTAAATATTGAAGCTACATCTGTACAGTGCACATTATCACAAAACGTATAATATAGTATAACCAAACAAGAGGAGCTGGTCAAGAGATCTCCCTAAATAAAGTCAATTAACCATCTACTATTAATCATGTTCTGACCTTCTTCGTGGTCTGAAATAAATTTTATTTTTTTAACTCTGCCACTACAACCCATGAAGGGTCTTGGGTTCAATACACGTTGGAGACTATACTGTTTCTAGTACAATGGTGGTGTTGAAAGGTCTGCGATCACGCTCTGCAACCAGGTTATCTTCCAATTATCGTTAAATCTTACTAATATTATAAATGTGAAAGTTTGTATGTTTGTCTATCTTTCACGCAAAAACTACTGAATGGATTTGGATGAAACTTTACAGTAATATAGGTTATACATCAGAATAACACATAGGCTATAGCAAGCGAGAATTTGGGGGGTGGGGGCGCACGAGGACACGTGCCCCCCCCCCGACAGTTTTTTAGGTACTGTAGAGAATCCATTATAGTACATAATTAAAGGCAAATCACATGATAATAGTTGTTAAAATAACAGAAAGGACAGGAATGAAACTATTTGTTTTGATATCCTACAAATCTTACTAATATTATAAATGTGAATGTTTGTATGTTTGTCTCTCTTTCACGCAAAAACTACTGAATGGATTTAGATGAAACTTTACAGTAATATAGGTTATACAGCAGAATAACACATAGGCTATAACAAGCGCGGATTTAGGGGGGAGGGGGCACGTGGCCCCCCCGCCGACAGTTTTTTAGGTACTGTGGAGAATCCATTATAGTACGTAAATAAAGGAAAATCACATGATAATTGTGAACTAAAATAACAGAAAGGACAGGAGTGAAACTATTTGTTTTGATATCCTACGAATATTATAAATGCGAATGTTTGTTACTCATTCACGCAAAAACTACTGAACTTATTTGGATGAAACTTATTGAATAAAATAGGTTATACATCATAGGCTACACATCAAGGGCAGATTTATGTGGGGTCACGTGGGCATACCCCCCCGTTATAGTACATAATTAAAGACAAATCAGGAGCTTAGCCTCTTGAAATTTGTAGATAGGTTCTTTTTATAGTTTAAGAAAGAAATTTGGATAATTCCACCCCAAGGGTTTCCCTTTTAATATAATGGGTGTTCAAAGGTTGTAGAGAATCCGTCAGTTTTGAAGTTAGACATCTGAAATTATGGATGTGCGAGTAACTTATATTTAAAAAAAATAATTAAATTACTTATTTAAAATGATCTTTCACGAAACTTTATGTGGCAGGACTCCCACTCTATCATCGTCCGATTGGCTTTAGCAGTATAACGTGACGTCGAATAAATAAACATACCTTCGCGAACTAGAAGACACAGCTCAGTAACTCGAAGGCCAACAAGCTAGAACTGGACCAGACAGTTGGCTGAGTAAAATGTGAGAACCCTGATTCGCTCGATGAGTCCGCTAATTACAGATTCCTTATCCGGGCACGAGGAGGAATATATTAGCCCAGATTTCACTCGAACAAGTTCAAGGTGCCAGTAGTCATATAAAACTGGATCCACATTATTTATGCATATTTTAGTAACATAACCAAGCCCAAGATAAATCTTATGATTACTTTTATTAACACGCTTTATATCAGCATCGCGTGTATGTATGAATTTAACGGAATTTTGAACTCGATTCTCGAAGCACCATCATTAAACTGAAAATATGCCACTTCTCGAGGACCGATGGCAATCCAATAACTTAAGTTTGTATTATTATCCTGACTTCGATTTTTAGGATTAGCGATTCTTTCATATCAGAAGACATGGTAGCGTCAACTGCTATAAGGCATGTATTAAGGAATATGGCAGGATCAACTGGGAAGTTTAATTTTGCAACCAAAAAAATAATCTTTTTTTTAATAATTCATGCTTTAGTAGCCGAACTTAAAAGCAGAAAAAAAATATTTTATTTTTTATTATGTATTTATTGAAATTTACAACTGTATACTGAATACATCAACTAAATATAATCAAAGATACAAATGCCCTGAGATGAAGGCAAGTAGAGAAACTACCCGGTGGTAGTACTCAAATAAAAAGTTCAACTTAATAGCTCACGAGTTCATCTTCTTAAATAAATATTAGTTTTCAAACCTCTATTATTATTTTATCTTTTATTATATTGTTAGATGTTATATTTTTTTAAAATATTTTATATGAAAAGAAAAGATATGACCAGGACCAGGACTTTAAAAAAAATTATTATTTTAAGTATTTTTTTATTTATTGAAGCAAAATAAGAAAGTTGCTGTTTGTGCTACCAATATATTTTTATAAAAATATATTTTTTTATGTTATATTTTTATCTCAGAGATTAAACCTTCCATACCTCAGTACATGCCTTAGCACTTGCCAAAAAACACTAATACGTCTTCTCATATGAAAAATCGCTAATCCTGAAGATCCTGGTCAGGATAAAGAGACAAACTTATAAATAATGTTTTGATTTTTAAATATTATTTGTTTAAAGAGAAAATATATGCCCCCGGCCGGGATTCGAACCCGGAACTTCTGTCTCTCCGTGACAACGCTCCAACCGATTGAGCCACCAGGGTCGCTTGCCGTTCTTTGAACATTACTTTTAATTTTAGGATCTAGTTGACTTACGTCACATTCCTATTTATAATTTTTTATAATTATTGGTCAGGTGTTCTGATTTTTAAATATTATTATTTTAATAATTGATCCTTGAGAAGTGTGAAAATTTCAATTTAATTCCATATTACGAAGTGTCCAAAAATCGAGCTCAAAGATTCCGTTGCATACATAGATTACGGCGAAGCTAATAAAAGCTTGTTAAAAATAATTAAATACACAATTATTATTTTTTATGTGCTTGAAAATGATTTAGTATATTTACTAAAACACAAAAACTATTACTAATTAAACGATCCCAAATATTTTTCTTCCTAGGTCATAAAGCCTCACGATTTTCCTACCTACGATATGCACCATCTATTCCCCTCAGACTCTCCCCTCGGATACGGTATTTATTTCCCCACCACAGTGCTAGGTTCGTTATCCAGCCCATTAATTCCAAACACCTATTTCAATCTTCACTTCCCAATGGATACAATCCTATTTCCAGTTTTTGAAGTTGAGTTATAATTCATTATTGTCATAAGGACCATAAATTTCAACCCCTATTAACATATTAATTCCAGAAATACAATTCAATAATTCGAATAATAATCGTTTTGAACTTAAAATAAATTTAAGTTTACCTAGAAACAAGTAATATCGCTCGTAAGAGTATTTGAGAGTTAAAATTGGGCCAAAGGCCTAATCAAGAAGTTTAAGAAAATTCTTTTAATATTATTTTCTGGCTTGATAACTGTGAAATTAATTTATTCACCTTCCTCCATATCTTTTAATGACAATCTGAATATGTATTGCTAACATTTCAAATCTCGTAGTTATTAGAGAATTTATCCATGTTAGTTCCAATTCAAATTAAATGGTTCTGGTATATGAATATATTTCACTAAAAAATAATTTATTTATTTCCTGATAATATTTTCTATTTACGAATCGTGTTGATGAAAACATATGTTAAGTAAACAAATTTTTCGGATTAAGCTGTTGTGTTGTTTTTTTTCTAAGAAGTTGTAATGTAATGGGGTGATAAAAAGAAATGACCGTTTTTAACCGAATAATTGTATTATTATTTCTTAACAGTATCTTTCGACACACCGCACCCCCTGGCAAGTTCGCGAGAAAATGTGGACGGATTTGACTCAACAGCTTCCTTCAGAACCTCATCAATATCCATTAATGGTCGCCCGGAGCCCTTCTTCCTTTCCAACCGGAGGACAAACGCCGCGCAGTGCGTTGGTCAAGGACACCTTCTCCTTCATATTTAATAATTTCACGAGTTGCTTCAGCGGCTGTGAAATGTTTTCCCAGTAAAATTACGAGAATTTCGTATGACAATTTCTTTTTTTGAAGAAGTCCAGTGTTAGTAAACAAGCTTAGAGAATGCTCTAAAGGGATTATTAAGTGTTGGTAAATAATAAATAGCATTAAAATATTTACAGACTTTTGAACTCTGGAATTTGATAAAACAGTCATTTTTTTTTTATAAACCCTATTAAAATATTGTTTATAGATATAAACTTTAGACAAATATTAAGAATATTGTTTTAAAAAAAAATTATTTCAACTAAGTAATTGTATGTAATTTTCTATACTGCATTGGAACTGTCCGGAAATTCAATAGGATCTAGACAAATATATGATGATTCTGAAAAAATACAGAGAAATGAATGACAAAAATAATTTTCATAAATGTGAGAACAACTCATAAAAATTAATTTATAAAGAGTAATAAACACATACAGCAATAAACACAGAAAAAATATCCACAATTAATTAATTAATTCCAACACATTCACAATTAATTAATTAATTCCAACACATTCACAATTAATTAATAAATTCACAGTATCACCGAACCGGCAATATTATTATTTATTATTAAAAAGTCTAAAAAATATATAAAATATCCATGCTTATAAATCTTCTTTATATAGTCAAACAAAAAAGACAATAACACTAAAAAAATATTAAACTATTAAAGAGTTAAAATATAACGATCGTTTAAAGGACGGTAATAAAACTGCAATCACTTCAATGAATACTGGATACTTCGCGGTAATTAAAACTTCAATATTTTATAGTTTATTATCAATAATAAATTTAGTCGGTAATAAAACCACAGTTAAATACTGAGCACGTTAGCTACGTATCATTAAAAGTAAAATAAGAATCTATTATTATTATTGAATTTTTAAATTTGTATTATCTATTTTATGCAACCCTGAAAAATGTGCCCGAAACCATATAACCATATATAGCGTCAATAACCATTAAACCATATATTTTTTATTTAAATATGACAACTCGTTTAAGTTAAAGGTTGATGTTTTTTATTTATTTTGTACAGGCAGACAGGCCAACAATGAGGTACTATAACTATATTATAAAATTTTAATATATAATTTTATTACATGTAATATAACAGTATATAAGTTTAATTAACAATTTCATTATTATATAATTTTTTGTTCGATCAATTTCTTATTGTTTTATATTTTATACACTAGATATTTCCATGTTGGCAGAAAGAACTGCTGTATAAACACCTCTCCCAGTATCAGATACATCGTACACCCAACACTGGTATATATTATTATAATGCAATTGGGAAAACCACAATGCATAGCCTTATGTTTCAAATTTCTCCAGTAATACACCCACTTAACGGTCGACGTTTCGCCTATTCAGGCATTCTTAAGGCTCTGCATTTTGTTTTTTCCCAATTGCATTATAATAAATAATAGTGTTTCTTTTTGAGTTTTTGGCTCTATTTTATTGATATTATTATTTTATATTCCAAATATTATTACCGAGCTAAGAACTTCGCGCGAAATGATATTTTTGTCAAGTTGTTTGCTTTCCATTGAGGGAATATGATGGGCGTGATGAGTAGACATCAACGACAAAGAAAGTAATGAATCATAAATCACATATGAAGTTGTTATATCCGCTAATACCATTTTAGTAGGTCAATAGTGAACCACCGGGAGCCCATTCAATGCTAATATATGAATCTATTATGAAAATTTACAATCTCATAGTGTTGGGTGTACGATGTATCTGGATGGGAGGGGTGCTTAAACAGCACTACTTTCTGCCAACATGGAAATATCTGGTGTAAACAAAAATAAAACAATAAGATATTGATTGAACAAAAAAGTACATATGAGATACATCCCACCTAATATCCGCCATTCAAAGACTTTTCCTACATCTCCTTAATTATCTTATAATGATATTTTATTATAAATGTTATGCATTTATATATATATATATATATATATATATATATATATATATATATATATATATATATATATAAATATAGTTTATATATATATATATATATATATATATATATGTATATATATAAACTGTACCGCTACAACCCGTGAACGGTTCTGGGGCTCATTACATGGTAGAGACTGTACTGTTTCATGCATAACTGGTGTGCAGGGAGGTGATTTTCCTAGATCACGCTCAACCGCCAGATTATTCCCCCTTATTTTTGTTACCCACTTTATAGAGGTTGGGTGAGGCCCGAGGACAATCCTGTTATTTTTATAGATAATAAGGGGTTAAGTCAGACATTGGTTAAAAAAGGATATTGGCTTGCTCATATTAAAATTCCACTTAAACTACGAGTCACACGATTTCCTCAGTATACATATTTAGGGCAAACTTCGACTTAACCTCATATTTATCGGAGCTGCAGAAATATAACTTGATAGTGTTATGTTTCATATAACGCATAACTGTGAGAAGTTTCCATCAACAGGAACCATAAATTCTTGCCCTCATCCTTCAGGCCCGTAAAGACCAAGACCAAATTAGGAAGAAGAAGGATACACATCATTAGACGGCGTCAATTGTAAATAATAGGCTCGGAACTGTAAATCCTGGTTAAATGGTGAGGATTAATATATCAATTGCTCTGCTGGAACGGGGACCTGCATTATAAATGAGCCTTAGGCATTATTGTAGGGGTTGGATGAATGGAAAACCGTTAGGAACGTGTGAGAGGGTCTCTGTGGCTTAACAGTCGGTTGGGTAAAACCACTTTGGCTTAGATAACACCTACTTACACTTGAGTAACCAAATAGGTAAATAGATAAATAAATATATAATTAAAATTAAAATTAGTAAAATATATTTATTTTTAAAAATTACCAAAAAATAAATGAAAAATTAAAATATACTTAATATCAAGAATAAGCTACTGTTAAGCTTTGTTTTCTAATATCAAAAACAATAAACTATTTAAAAATGCTTTGGTTGCAATACGATGAAGACATTGTAAAACATTTTTTTTATTTCAAAAACTGTGAATTCCTTATTTTTCTTTTCCATTTTATAGTAACATTAAAACCCTTCAAAGATGTCGGGTTCAGTACGTGGTAGAGACTGTACTGTACTGCCTTAGATCATGCTAAACCACCAGATTCTTCCCCGAATTGAGGGTATCAACTTTCTGGGGGCTGGGTGATCCCCAGTAGTGTCTCTAGATCCTACAGGTCCACCCTCGAGTGTAAATTAAATAAATTAACTGCCACAGTTAATGAGTTCGACCCCGGGACCTTCGGCAGGGCAACTCAGCGCTCTACTACTGAGCCACTGTGATTTAAATAAAAAACTAGAAATTATCAAGTTTTTTATTATTTATTGTTAGCTAATCAGACGATGCTACATCGTATGGGAGCCCTAAATTTAGCTTATCCGGGCATAATTAGGACAGGAATCTTTCAAGACGAATTGTTATTTGGTCATCTGATGAAAGAAATCTAGAAAAATAGAGAGAACGTAGTACATCGATTTCAAAAGTATATAAAATATCAATAAAAAGATAAATTATATAATTGAAATAACATTAAAATAAAAGAATGGTTAGTGTTATTTTATATGCACAGTTCTATTACAAAACAAATCGATGTTTCTAGATCGATATCGCTAACCCATTCCGTCGATTCCCTCCCACAGGAAGGAAGTGTTGATGGAGATTAACTCATTCGTAAAGGCAATAAACATTAATAAATTTCCGGCCCTATAAAGTGGGGTGGGGCAGAAAATCCATACCATTATTTAACAAACTATTGATTTGCACTATATCACCATTTACTGTTGCGATTTACAATATAACCATTTACAGCTTTACGATATAAGCTAACGAAGGGTCAAAATGGCTTCCAGAAAAGGGTTTGTTCTATATAAATACCTAGGATTATAACAAAAGAGTGTTATGGAGATCTTTTAGTTTTACGAAATGGCTGAAGTTTAATTAATAGCATAAAGTTTAATCTGAATGACTACAGCTTTTCTTAGTCACTTATCTGCAATAGTTCAATATATATATTACCATTTACTGTTGCGATCTTGTGGTAAGTAATTTTAGCTTTACGATATAAGCTAACGTAGGGTGAAAATGGCTTCCAGAAAAGGGTAGCCATGGGGAAAAGGGAAACCTGGAGAAAGATCAAGAAAGGAGAACAGAGGTTTATTAAGGATGGAAACTTCTTGAGACCTGTTGAACAAGAAGAATTGAAGTTGGGAAATGGACATGCTAAAAAATTTCTGTTTAATTAGGTAAAATAGATAGAATGATACTGTGAATAAATATCCTTGCAGAAGTCAAGAAGACAATCCTCCAACATATAAGTGAGAAGATTAAAATATAATTGTAAAGTTATTAAGCTGTGTAAAGTTAACGAACGAATTCCTGAAAGTTTAATGAGCGCTGTGCCGACTGATGAATGTATGAGGGGTAGATTGGAAGGTTGCGATGAGAGTGATCTGGCGGATTTGGGTTTGGTTAGTGGTCCATGGACGGAAGTATGTAAGCATAGATTGTTGGTATCGGCATCGAGCCTTCGGGTTCACTATGCCTTATTACTAGTATTATTATCACAATAAATAAGCTACTGATGAATTATATAAACCTGATTGTAAAGGATCAAGATTGGTTTAAAAAAATTACATAGTTATATGTGGTTGGACTATTATTTTTAGAGATTTTGAAAGGCTAGAGAGGATGCAGGTGGTACCTTTCAGGAGATGTGAGAAAGCCTTTTTTGCAAGAAGTAAGAAGAAATAAAGATAAAATAAAACTTGTAACAATGTTATAATAGTGTAAAATAAAACAGGGAAGAAGAAGATGGTGAAATGTGAAATGTAGTAGATGTAAAAAAAATAGAGTAAAAAAATGTCTGTATTTAATTCAACAGGTAGGAACTAAGAAGATAGAAGAGAAAGAAGAATTGCAAAAGTGTAGTTTGCGAAGGTATTTTCTTTTCAGGAGCTGAGGAAAGTGCTTCATTAAAGTAATTGGATTCTTCTCTCGAGATTCCTGTTAGTGTCAGGTTGAGTACTCTAAATGCTTGATAACAGCCTGTAAGTCTTAAGCGGCTTCGGGCTGTCTCTTCTGCAGGTTCCCTAAGTTCATGACACATCCTTGGAACAGGAAGTGAAGGGAAGGCAGAGGTTGTGATGATGTCAACTATAGAGCCAATGAAAGATCAGCAATTACACGATCATAAAGTAACAGTATAATAAAAATTATGAGAACAAGATTTATAGTTTTGTTTAGTCTTTATAATTATATTCGATTTATAGGGAAAAAAGTTTCACTTTTACTGTCCCTCACCTACTAAGTAAATTTCACTTAATAGTGCTTATTTATAAATAAATTTGCTGAATAAACTACATACATGAGGCATAAATATCATGGGCTCATATTGCTCTCTGCCAATTGGAGGAAAAAGCTGCTTCATAATAGTGTCACCTCAGTTACTAAAGACACCATGCAAGTTGCCGTTGCCGATTAGCTGTTGTGTGTAATTCGCATAAATCGCAAAAACAATGTCACGTTAGTTACCATAACTATTGGTAATGACACTTTTTAATTTATATGACCCATTTATTTTGCCATGCTGTTTGCTTTGGGATTAAAATATAATCATAATTTTATAGATTTGTATATTATAGCATATTTAATGAATCTATAATAAATAAAATGTATTATTCTATTATAATTAAAAATCCTATTACATGAATCAAAGAACGATAAGGAAAAACCTGTAAGCGAATCAATATACTACTGTGGATCTTTACATCTTTAGATCGTATTATATTAATAGAAGTATTTTGAGAAAGATGCATAAATCAAAATAAATCTTTATTTTTGAATGGTGACCCTAAACAACTGTGAAAAAAAAAAATTCTAAGCAAAATCAAAAAATGAAATCCTTAGTTATAAGAAAACAAGAAAAAATGGGAAAAAAAGTTCTAGTAAAACGATAAGAAAATTATCACTAATAAGAGAGAGATATTTTACAATAATAAAACTAATATTTAAATATAAAATCGCAATTTTAAAAGCAAGATATATAAAAAAATTACTGACAAATATTTTCTACTACAAAACTATTTAATTTTTGTTTACAAACATGTTATATATTTAAAACAAAATTATATAATTTAATTTTCAAGGATTACAGATAACTGTAAATTACAACAATTATGAATAAACTTCAAGCATCAATTAAAAAACCAACATATATATATATATATATATATATATATATATATATATATATATATATATATATATATATATATATATATATATATATCCAATTAATTACTAGATCATTTATACGTGTAATAAAATTCAGCTGTCAGCATGCTATATATATATATATATATATATATATATATATATATATATATATATATATATATATATAGCATGTTATAAATGTTTTTTCAATACACATGAAAGAAACATGTATGTTGCTTATCTCCGTTACCTTCGTGTAAAACTCGGATAGACACGCGGACATGTTTTGTCGAGATTGTTTTGTTACCTAACAATAATAAAATCAGCTAAGAACACTCAACGGGAACTTTCACAAATAAACAAAAGCCTGTCACATCAGTAACGGTACAGAGCGATTTACATACAACACCGTAATGTATCAACTCAACGCCTATCTGGAAAGATCAGAAAGCGCATGCTCATAGCTAATATCGGTAACCCAGGGGTTTATTATCTTAATTGACAGCTGAATTTTATTACACGTATAAATGATCTAGTAATTAATTGGATATATTTGTATGTACGTATTATAGATTGTACAGGCGTAGTATTGGTAGATGTGTTGGTGGTTCATTTTTCATCAGTATTAAATCACTTTATTTTGAAGCACATGATGAAAAAACAGTTGATATGGATATTTTTCGCCTTCCTTCCATTCCTATTTAACTACAATAGATTCTATCAAGATCATAGTAGAACTTCTAATAAAATGTGCAAAAACACCACAACTCATAAATAGTATATAGAGTTTAATAATTAGTAGGTACTGCACTCTTTCCAAGGAAATGCAAGTAAAACAAAGACCAAACTCCGCCGAGTTTCCCTCAATTAAGAATCTCACAGAATTGATTTAAGGAAATAAAAAGAAAAATAATTTATCAGCATCAACCCCTTTCAAGCTCAGGATATACACAATATTGACCCAGTAGCCTGTACTGTATATCAATAGCCCCGGTGAATACGTGGTTAAGTCGAATTTTTATCTTAAGTTTAAGTTTCTTATACTTAAGGATGTGGAATCGGGTTATAATCGAAGTAAATAAGGTTCTAGACCAGGAATTGGGTTGAAAAGCAGTCATTGCTTATATGACATCTCCCTTTCAAGCCAAAAACTTGGAAAATAACACGAATCAGCTTCCCTCAGTTGAGTTATCCAAACACAAATTTCGACTCAAGCACTTATTCGCTAGGTCAGCGGGTATATGCATATGGAAATTTTACCTTAATTTTTTTTACATACATTTTAGGGTTTATGATATCGAAGAATTGGATTTAACAACCAGAAACGATAAGCTACTTCCTATATTTATTCGTCCACAATCCTTTTTCACCACTTTCTTCCAATGGTAGAAGATATTGATGACTCAGAGGAAGAACCTAAAACCCTCAGACGGGCTGGTCTCCGAGCCGAAGTAACGGGACTGGACGCCGACAAAGAGAACTCAAGTACCTTACCATGCCAGGTGAGAGCTACCTGGTTTACACCTACTTATTAGGTTTGTTCCATCATCCCGTCAAAAGTGTCTTGAACCTTGCGTTTTGTAGGATTTTTGGCTCAAATATTTTACTGCACATCCTCCGACAGTTTACTGCGTATTCTAGGACACTTTTGATAGGATGTTGGAAAAATACTAACTACGGATGAGAATATGGTCCATGTGGAGTTCAAAAATAAAATCTAAAAAAGCAAGAAAATGTTGTTTACAAAACCAACGTTTTGGCCTACATTGCACATCTTCAAGGCATAATAGTCGCAATTATGAGAGTATAACTGTAATTTATTAGAAGGAAGAAAATGGTCCGGGCGGAGAAAAAGGGGAGGGTCAGAAAAATTCTATTAAATAGGAAGAACTAATTGCAAAGTTAACGTTCGATCCACATTACAGGTCTTCTTCAGGGCTAAATACGAGTATACAAGGTACAGACAAATTGAAAAGATACATGGTAAAGAATAAAAATACATATAGGCATCAAGTGGTATGATTAGTAAAAAATAAAGATGGTGGGCTCTTAGAGAAATATAAAAACAGAGGAAATAATTATTAATTATAATCAAATAAGTAATTAAGAAAGTAATACAAATTAATCTAGTGAATGGTATTTGATCAAAAGAGAGATGGCGGAATACACAGAGAAATGATAGGAGCATTAATGATGTAGAAGAATTTTTTGATAAAATATTGTAAAGGGTACATAAATAAAATAAATAATAGAAATGCTTATACAAAAAACATCAGTTGTTTCTTCTGGTTTAGACCGTGTCGGTGAATTTTCTGCCAACGTTTCGCCAGGCATGCTGCTGACTTCCTCAAGGCTTAATTGAGACTGAAGAGACTTTTTTTTTTTTCCAATCCGCCTAGATTTATTTCAATTATTTACAATTATAATCATACTTAACTATATATATATAATCTTACTAATGTTATAAATGTGAAAGTTTGTATGTTTGTCTCTCTTTCACGCAAAAACTACTAAATGGATTTGGATGAAACTTTACAGTAATATAGGTTATACATCAGAATAACACATAGGCTCTAGCAAGCGTGGATTTATAAGGGGGGGCGTACGGGTGCACGTGCCCCCCCGACATTTTTTTAGGTGCTGTGGAGAATCCATTATAGTACATAATTAAAGGCAAATCACATGATAATAGTGGTTAAAATAACAGAAAGAACATGCGTGAAACTATTTGTTTTGATATCCTACTAATCTTACTAATATTAGTAAGATGTGAAAGTTTGTATGTTTGTCTCTCTTTCACGCAAAAACTACTGAATGGATTTGGATGAAACATTACAGTAATATAGGTTATACATCAGAATAACACATAGGCTACAACAAGGGCAGATTTAGTGGAGGCATGGGGGCACGCCCCACCCTCCACACAGTTTTTTAGGTACTGTGGAGAATCCATTATAGTACAAAATAATAATTTCAAATCAGAAACTAAGCATCTTGAAATTTGCTGACAGGCTCTTTGTATAGTTTAAGAAAGAAATTTGGATAATTCCACCCCCAAGGGTTTCCCCCTTAATATAATAGGGGTTCAAAGATTGTATGGAATCCGTCAGTTTTGAAGTTACAACACGTCTGAAATTTTGGATGTACGAGTGACTTATAGTTATAAAAAAATTAAATTATTTATTTAAAATGATCTGTCACGGAACTTTATGTGGCAGAGCAAACACCACGCGAGCGAAGCCGCCGGCAAAAGCTAGTACTTTATATAAACAAAAACAAAAATAAGGTAAGAAAACGCTTTTTTTGTTTGTATAAAGTATTATAGTTAAGTATGATTATAATTGTAAATAATTGAAATAAATCTAGGAGGGTTGAAAAAAAAAAAGATCACCTTCAGTCTCAATTAAGCCTTGAGGAAGTCAGCAGCATGTCTGGCGAAACGTTGACAGAAAATTCACCGACACGGTCTAAACCAGAAGAAACAACTGATGTTTTTTGTATAAATAGTGGCCGTGGAAACTTAAAAGAGTAATTGAAATGTTGTTATAAAATATTAAATCACATGACACAACGGCATGTCTTTTGTAATATATCTATATCTGGTATATTAAGACCTGAAGAAGACCTCCAATGTGGGCCAAAACGTAGGCTCTCCAATAAACAGTTCTCCATTTTAAGTTTTAACAATTATTCAAGTAATTTATTATAAATATAGCAGAAATATTTAGATATTATAAAACATTGCGTAATAATTAGTCATATTCATTAATATATTATAAACTATAGAGAAGAGTAATACAAACCGACTAGACACTCTTAAAGAACAGATGCTAGCCGTTTAAGATTCCATTCGCGTTCCAGGTTCTTGGATATATAGGAGCCACTACCGTTACTACGTGTATGTACGACTACCTCAACGGAATTATTCTTTTCAAAACGCTGGAAACGTTTTAAATTTAATAAAATAGAAATAAATTTAATTTAATAGAATTAATAATTAATTATATAAATTAATAATTATTATTCTATAATAAACGTCAAAAAACTAAATTAAAGCAATTATTTCTAAATGCCAGGAAGCAGAATAATTCAAGTGGGTTATTTAATTGCTGAATTGCTTAGCTGAAGGTTACGAATTCAAATCCAGCTGTGGCAGATATATTAATATGTTTAAAACCACGGCTCACCCAGCCTCTATAAATTAGGTACCCCAAACTGAGGGGAAAACCTGGCTGTTGAGCGTGGTTTCGGACGAATCACCTGAAAACAGTGCAGTGTCAATCAGGTTTGAACCCAAGACAATTCATGGTTTGTAGTGGTACAAGTTTTTTTTTTTCTAAAAATGACTATCAACAAGTATATAACAATAAGTATCCATCATAATCATAGTGTACGATCATTGAATTCAACATATTTTTAACGAAAATTCAATTTTTAATCTTTAACCTTTAATACACGCTATTAATCCCCGAAGATCAGTAAATAGGAAGGAAGTATTATTTCTTAGCCAACGGTTATGCAAGGTTAGCATTGACGCTCAAATGACATGGTCATCCCTTCACTAGTAATTAAGGTAGGACGAGAAGGTGAAAAGTTTCTTTAATAAAAAAAAACATGTACCACTACAACCCGTGAAGGGTCTGGGGTTCAGTACAAGTTAGAGACTGTACTGTTTCATGGACGACGATTCTGCAAGGTGACTTGTCCTAAGTAACGCTAAACCACCAGATTTTCCCCCTATTGTTATAATATTTTAAAGAGGTTGGGTGAGCCCCAGAACGGTTCCAGATCCTATATGATCCATCCTCGGCTGCAAACAGACTAAATGAACGTACTGCCTTGCGGCGGGATTTGAACCAGGATTTCCGGCATGGCAACTCAGTGCTCTACCACTGAGCCAATCCGCTCCCTCTTTCTTTAATAATAAGAAGGTTAAATTGTCCTTATTAATAACTTAACTCTTATACAAAGTACGTGAATTTCTTTAATATAAAGACTATTGGCCATTCATTTATCTTATATGAACTATTTCAACCATTCCGATACTTGATATCAACGAAATAATATTGAAAAGTATATTTTTCATTCTTGCTATTCAATTAGTTCGTTCAAATTAGACACACGCATCTTCAATACTACGTTAACTATTAGAATTTCCCCAGATGTGCTGTATTTGATTATCATTGATGAGAATTATTTGGTCTTGATAATGCTTGAATTGTTATTTTAGTATTATTGTTTTAGAGACTTATTGTTTTTTGAAGTTTTTCAATTGCATTCTAATGATGGATTCGAATGATGGCAAAGTTCCAAAAATTACTTATTTATTTGAGTTATACTGCAATAAATTCGCGTCATCAATAGATAGATTTTTATTTAACTCCCAAGAAACATAACTGATCTTATCAGAACTACTTTTCAACATAGATGATCTATTCAGTTATTTCATCTTGTGGTCCATGAAATGGGTCAAAGAACTCACGTGTTATCAGATAGCCCATTTCATATGCTCCGTGACCAGCCTACCATATCACATCTCCAGCGGTCTTCATTCATCTCCTTAAAGAAAAATTTAAAATGGCGTTTAAGAATTTAAAAACCTAAAATGCCAGGTATCTGTTCCGTAGGTTGTCGCTACGAGTTGAGTTCCAAGTTTTAATAGTATATTCGTTTCATTTTTAATATTTTAAAAAAATAAAAGTTATTGTGAGCTTTAGTGTGGAAAAGAGAGTGCAATTATGGGTAATGAGTAGATTTCGGTAATCGTTTCATGAAGAAATAAAAGATTCAACTAACATTTTGAAGTATGGACGATGTATGTTTTTTAAAACGTCCTAAATCACTACGAGGTAGAGACTGTACTGTTTAAGGTAGTGCAAGGAAGTGATTTTTCCGAGATCACATTCAACTGCCATATTTTTTCTGTCAAAGATATCTACTTAGTGGATGGGTGAGCCCCAGGAGGGTCTCCAGATCTTCGGAATCACACATAGGAAACGACCCTTCTGATTAATACTTAACTCCTCCATTCTTCGCCTTAATCATACTTATTAAAATGTACACTCATCAGATAAACAAGCCAGCTTAGAAAAACATATTAAATATGCTTAACAAATTAGTTATGTAAGCACACGCTTCCCATACCAAGGACGGTCGCACGTCCTAGACTTTCTGAAGCATTAAATTAATATTTACGTTTATAATCAAAGGAAAAACAACACGGTTTTATTTTAAAAACAAAATCGTTATGGTTTTATTTTGCTACAGATACATAGATACAAGATCTATATAAAACCGAGTTAATTGAACACAATCAACTTTCAATACTCAACAAAAAAAAATTGTAGATTTTTTAATTTTAACTACAATAACCCATGAAGGATCTAATGTTCAGGACATTGTACAGTCTGTATTGTTTTAGGACAACGGATGTGCAGGGAGATGATCTGTTCGAGATCACGTTCAGCCGCCAGATTTTCCCACAAGTCACTTTGTAGCGGCTGGGTGAGACCGAGACGGTCTCCATATGATAGGGTCCATTCGTGATTGTAAGCCGATTAAATAATTTAACTACTACAGTCGGATTTGAATTCGGAACCATCGGCATATCAATTCAGTGCCCTACTCATTGAGCTATCATAATAAGTCCAAATAATACTACAAATTGTACATTTTTACTGTTCTTTATCTGGATCATGCATTCCCGCTAAATTACTTGTCTTTTTTCAATATTTCTATTTTTAAATACTCTTCTATGGGTTCCTGTAGGAAGGTTCCGATCTCAAATTCGGTTGGGGCAGACAAATTAAATCTGTTAAATTGATGCCTGCGGGATCTACAGACTCTTCTAGGGCTAACCCAGCCTATATATAATAGATGTCCTTAATCTTGGAAAAATCTGCAGTTTAGTGTAACCTCAGTCGTTGGCTTAAAATCAATATATTCACTACCTTGTACTAAACCCGATCCCCTTCAAGCGTTGTATTCGTACAGTTTTGTTGTTTTACATTCTTTCAATCGCATGCATTAATTCGATAGCAGAAAATCGATAGATGTTTCAATAAGCATAGGTTTTTATTAGGAGCATGCGCAATAAAAGATCGATCCTTAAGTTGTTGATTTTATCATCGATTATATCCGGCGTATCGATTCCATAACTAGCAGAAGAGCTTAGCCAGAGGCACTTAAAGCTGAATAAATTCAAAGTCTATGCAAATTCAACTTATCGCATCCCGAGATCACAAACAGACGCGGCCTTCGGAGCTTTGGGTCCAGTCGTTAGCGAAGAGATCTGCGTCGGACCCGACCTCCAGTTGAGGTAATTCATACCGCAATCCTCTGCGGTCTGTGGTTTGTCTACGAGGTCTGCAAGAGCCGCTAGCTCAAGGAGACCTCAAGAATGTACCAATCCATCTCTGGTAAATAAGAGGAAAGAAATCGACAGGGAAAATAAAAACTAACTTGCCCGGCCACCTGCAAATGAATTCGTTCCATTTCACAACGCAGAATCTTACTAAGACATTTATGTCTTACCTTATACAGGGCAGTTAGGTAAGTTTATTTATTTATTTTTAAAAACAGCATCACTAAAACCCATTAACGGTAATAACTTAAGTACATGGTACAGACTGTACGGTTTCTATCTCAACGGCCGATAAGGATACCAACATTATAGAGGATGGGTAAGACCCTGGTCACACAGAGCTTATGTTTGGCTTATAACAGATTAAATAAATTACCTGTCATAGTTAGACATTCAACTTAGCGCTCTACACCCAAATCCACCCCGCTCCCTGAGGTAGTCTTATACATTAACAATTATATTATGTATGATATATAATATTATACCGTGATTACGCAAAATATACCCTTCTAATCGGAAAACTTCAGCTAATTCAAATCAAACTAAAAATTTTTGACGAAATTCATAACAAATATCAAGGATTACTATAGAAGGCGGAGGGAGTAGGGAGAAAAGTGTCGCTGAGTGTCTTCCTGATACATTTTTATGATTAACCAACCAAAGCTTGATATAAAAGATGGGTGATTACTTTCCAACATCCTGTTTGATTTTTCGCCCTTTTCTTACGCCCAAGGACGTATGTCCCCTTTACTGGAATTTTAAACCCAATACTGCGCTTCAACATGGCAAAGAATACTTTCTCCGTCAGCCCAAATAACGTGTTGCTACAGCAGCTGTGTTTTTTTTAATAAACTACTTTCTCGGTCATGGGTTGAGACTTTATCTCACTGGCCAGATATTTAAAAACAAATTTAATCCTTACACGAGAGTATTAAACATAAGTTTAACGTACGTTTATTATACTTGATTAAAAATTCATAAATATTCTTGTATAAAATCCGTTATATCTTGAATATGTCAGATCGAGCTTTTAAAAAAAATTAATTGTAAATAAATAATAATTAAAATAACAAGCTGGAATCAACAGAACGAGCAACATCTGTTTCTGTCGGAGACAAGATAATCATTAACCTTTAAATGACCTTTGGATAGTAGCTAACTCTTAGGGACGTCGTAGATCAAACTTCTCACAGGAAATAAGAAATAAATTAATTATATAAATTCATATAAACTCAATTAGATTAAAGAAAATATAATATATTTTCTTTAATCTAATTGAGTTTATATTTAAATATTATTTAAATATAAAGACCACTTGAATACCAACTGCGAATGCACACTAAAAAATATTCCATTTCGGAATTTTTACATCCCCTATGATACATAATCATTATAAAAATATAGACAGAGTTGGTGATCAGATAAATGATATATTTTAATTATTAGCAACAGTTGAAAAAAAATGACTGCTCGCCGTTTCAGGCTGCTGCAACACTTACAAGAAAAACGCTTTAAGCTCCAAATAAATTACAAAAGACTCATACACATGACAATTATAAGACCTATTTGAACTTACGGAGTAGAGCTATGGACTTAACAAAGCCACCGAATTCCTCTCGTATCCAATTCTTACAATCCAAAATCCTTCGTAAAATCTTTAATGATTCTAACTTTGTTACGAATAAAGTCATTCATAGTGAGCTCAATGGCAAATTTGTTTCTGATTTGGTGTATGTATGAAAAAATTTATATTCAGGATATATTATAGCCTGATATAAATCTTTTCATGACAAACTTTATTCCCACTCAAACCCACTAGTTTCAAATCGAGCTACTTCTTCAATTCCTGATAATCTCCCGAGGTATCTGAAAAGATTGTCTCGTGATCCTCCACATTTATTCTGTTATTCGAGTACTACCACCCGGTGGATCTCTACTTGCCTTAATCCATCCCATTATATAAACTTGTTGTATTTTTATGATATAGTTGTAAATTTCAATAAATAAAATAAAATAAAACAACAATAAAGGTTGTAAAAAAATCTTGAATTCCTCCTAATGGCAGTTAACTTTCATATCATTTTAATTATATTTGTAATTATTAAATAATAGTTCCAGGAAATACTCTTTAAACTTATTTTCTAAGAATGGCGAAGTCGACTTTTCCTTGTATATTTTCCACGAAATCAGTTCGGATAATTGACAATCGGATAATAGACGCTACTATATATCATTAAAAGTAAAATAAAATAGTTATTAGATTCGTAAAATATGACTATGACATGATAAGGAACATGGTTAGTGTCTTCTGATAACAACAGATCTGTGTTTGAGTGTAACGAAACGTATTTTTAAAATGCATCCTCCTATTTTCATAGGATTGTCAGGACTAGAAAGGATAGGATAGTGGGTTTGAAACACGGAGTTGAATGATAATGTGCAAATATAAACATATATTTCGGATTTTAAGTAAAATTCATAGTAAATTAAACAAATAAATTTGAATTTTTTAATTTAATTGAATATTTTCAAAACGAAAAATGTGAATAAAAATAAAAATGATGTGCATTTACTGTAAAAATCATCATTTTATTACATTGAAATATACTAATTTTATTTATTTTTCAAAAACCAATGAATCGTAATATACTTAAAAAGACTTAATTTGTAGTGAAGTCAGAGGATAATAAATAAGCAACAAATCAATCATGCTCTGTAATGAACATTTAATGAAATGAATAAATAATCAGGATTGAGTAAGTATAATTTATTTAATCATGAAAACCGAATTTGGCGTCTAATAGCTAAAATTAAACCAGATAAAAAAGGGATAAATGGTTTAGCCTTAATTTTTAATAACTATTGTTACTCAGCTCGTATTTAACTTTAATTAACTTCTGTACTATTACTTATCATATCTAACATTTCTGATTTAAATTATTGCTTCACAAGTTTAGCACAAGGATGCGGCATTGAAAATCACGATTACTTCCAAAAGTATAAAAATTAAGGATAATTTTTGAAATAAAGAATGTTTTTAATTACAGATTTTGACATTAAAATAATAGGTCCATGTGAGAAAGTGATAGCTATTTAAAAAGAAAAAAGTGAACGAAAGGTAAGAAAGACACTTCATGAATTAAAAAAGGGTATCAATTCCGCAGGTTGTCGCTTCGAGTTAAGTCACAAGTTTTAGCTTTTTATTTGTTTCTTTTTTAATATTCTCTAATATACAAATAATCGTGAGCTATATTATGGAAAAGAGAATGTAATTATGGGTAATAAGTTGATTTCTTTAATCATAGTATAGATTACATGTTTGTTGAAACGTTCATTCCTAGATAAAATGATTACCGAAGTATTCCCATTTCCCATAATTACATTCCCTTTCCCATACTAGAGCTCCCTATAAATTGTATTTTCGGAAAATATTAAAAATGAAACGAATAAACAGTTGAAACTTGTAACTCAATAGGAAGCGACAACCTGCGGAATCGATGCACAGATTAAAACAATACATCAATGTGAGCGAGTAGTGGCTCTTTAAGAATCAAACAGTTAAAGAAACGAATGAGACATAATAAATTTTGAAAAAATGAAGAGGAACCAAATTTTTAATGCAAATATAAATGCATTCTGCTAAAGAAATAGTGGTCTAAATGGTTGGATATGCAGTTTCATGCTATTTATTGGTAGGTAATCTGCCTATCATATCGCTCCTTCAAAACTACAACGACATAACTAAAAATTTGGCATTTTTTAGTTAAGTCTTCGGCAGCAATTGTTTTGGTTGGAGCTTTTTAATTCAGGAACGACTTATCTGATATTCCCTTTTCAACAATTTTTTTTTTTTCATGAAGTCATAGTGTTACTTGTATTATGCTTGAAATTGAAGTTTTAAGGGAATAATGACATGAGTTAACAAAAAAAAGGTTCAAACTTATAAAAATTTTCTGTAGGTCAATAAAAGATTTTCAATACTAGCATTCCAATAGGAATACTTTGCATTACCAATGACCGATTTCTTATATTTTGTATACTCATCTGATTTAAATTTAAAAAGACATGGAACTTTTTTATTAAAAAATTGGTTTTTTTGAGTTGTGACATTGCTCTTTTGAAGGAGTGATATGCAGTTGCACGGTATTTACGAATAGGTAATGTGCCTATTATTTAGTAATGTGATATGATATTTCAGCTGTATAAAACATATTCCGTTCCCGCGGCGTAAAGAAGGGTATTAGAGCCGTGGTACCGTGGGAATCTACAACCGGTAACGTACACTCCAGGACAGGTGACCTAGAACCAGGTGCGCCCTCGTGTCTTTTGATAATTGTTAAACTATAATAACAATTAAATAAACTACTCACGGACTGTGACTGCTTTTGGATCGTACTGAGACACCTTCTCCTGTACGTGGCCTATCCTCGACTTCAACCGGCTACTCCTCTCTGAGACTTCCGTCAGCTGGGAGTTCAACTCCTGGAAGATCTCTTCGGCGATCCTTGCCACGGAGGCTAGCTGCCTGAGAGCGTTGGCGAGGGTGGCATTGCTCACCGCTTCCAGTTCGCCGTCGCGGAGTATCGGCCGCCCGGCATCGTCGTGTAGCCTCGTCCTCCCGAGGTTCCGGGGTTCGACAGTTCGCACGACGAACGGCATCACACCCTCCGCACCTCACATACCTGACTGGCGGGATAACTGTTTGAACCTAGCGATGAGCTTATAAGGCGCGCTAAAAGGTAGCGCTAGTGGACCTCCCGCGCTCTGAGTTACATGAAAGCCGCTAGAGTTCAGCACCGTACAACAAAATCCCCATCTACAATATAATTAGCTAAAAATATATATATTATTTCCTTCTTGTGTTATAATCGTTTCTAGTATATTAGCCGGTATGCAGGGACTGTAATCCGCCATTATTTATAACCTGAACCTGAACATTAGTAATTCAGAAGCTGATAACACCTAACTTGTTATTCATATTAATCGAAATTGAATGATACAAAATGTAATAATAAAATGTTAATTATTATTATTAGGAGAATCCACGGGGCCAAAATAACAATAGAAGGATACAGGATAAAAGCCAATAAAGAAATTTACAGTGAAACTTGGAAACAGAAATGAAAGTAAGAAGACTCAGGTTTTATGGACACATACAGAGGATGAGCAAGGAGAGATTTAACAAAAATATTTTCAGTAAAATTATGGGGTACGAATTCAACCATGGAAACACAGAACAAATCAAACAAGAAACACAGAGACTCCGGATTACACAGGATTTATGTGAAAATAGAACACAATACAAATGTACTTGTGGAACAGAATACCAGAAATTCTGGAATAATGTACTTATGGAACAGAATAACAGAAATTACGGAAAAATGTACTTGTGGCAAGCAGAAAAAAATGTCCATCGAACAGCTCAGGAAGAAAGGGAGAAAAATTTAAGTGAAATCGTGAGGCAAAGATGGGCCAAGAAGAAAGGACTGGGAAAAAAACCCCTACATCATAGTCGCATTGTCCTTCAGGACTATTTCATGTCAAATAAATAGAATGTTAATTCTAGACCCCTCTGGTAACATTCCTCTTCTTATATAAACGTTTTCCCTACACTTTCGATGAAAATGTCTTCATTTCTCTCCTAGTCAAAATCCATTTGATGACCTTTTTCACATAATATCATTATCGGAATTATTCCGAACATCTGGAAGTACTTCCCAGCTTCTTATTTTAAAGATAGCTAATTCCTAAACTTTTCATTTTAAATATACAAAAACAAAAGTAATAAGACAAAAGCACAAAATTAAATTTAATAAACAATATATGAATTTAAATAGACAATAATCAAAATTAACAAGACAAAAGCACTAAAAAACAATTTAATAACACAAAACCGGTTAATGCATAAGTACCCTCAATTTTTTGAAAAGTAACTGAACAAAGGACTCTTAAAATCCTTATTATAAGGATTTTTGAATGGATAGTTTTTAATTATTAAAACTGTACCTTTTTAGAGTTTAGAGTTACATTAGTTTTTATAGTTATTTGATTTTTATATAGATGTCAAATAGATAAGATCTGAGAAAAAGAAATCCCAAAGTATGGGAGCGAGGGAATAGTATTCTATCATTATATCAAAGTGAAAAACTAGTTAATAAAATGCATACAGGAAACTTAAGAAGTTAAGTTTATTAAAGTGGAGATGATACATTAAAAAATTCTGAGGCTAAATGGAGAGATGTATACCTGCATTATTGTCTATGCTAGGATGCTACAACTTTTAAAGATTTTTGTATTTGCCATTTAGAGTATAGAATTAACTAATAATCATTATGACTATTTCATAATGTGTGGGTATATGGTTGACAAATAGATCAGACCACATAAAGAACGAGAGCAAAGAACTACTATTCCATCATAATATTAAACTGAGAAAATAGTTGCTAAAATGCTAGAGTTCCGAATATCGAAAATCCTAGAGATTCAATATGAATAATCCTATAACACTACAACCCATGAAGGGTCTTGGGCTCAGCACATAGTAGGGATTAAACTGTTCCTAAGATAAGAAGTTTAGCAAGGAGGTGATTTTCCAGAGATCACCTTTGTATCGGATGGGTGTGCCCCAGGGAGGGGTTTGCATATCCCTCAGTGTCCATCTATCAACAGATTATACAATGTATGTCACAGCCAGATTTGAACCCGCAACCTTCAGCATAGCAACTCAGCACTCTTCTACTCAACAGCAAAAATTTAACTATGAGCTACCCCTCTCCCTCCTTTAACCACATTTTATGGTTTGGAGCAAAACATTTTACCAGGCCATCAATTTAGTTAATCTTCTTTACAATATACAATTGTGTATCAACAGCACTAGAGTAAAAGATGAACACTGCCGCTGTATTTCTGGAACCTTTGGTCTGATTAGGTCCAGACTCGTTATAATGTACTCGTGTATATAATGTATATGTGTTAGAATGTATAAAACAGAAAGGAAAATAATCAAAATGATGGAAAAAATATATAAAGATAAATACTACATTAATAGGAATAATACAATTTGAGTTAATATCTATAAGTAGCATATTAATAACTTTAACAAGCATCGTGTAACAATGTCTTCCCTGCAGTATAATCTGCATCATCAATGATCCCACATACATTGCACATCCCTAAAATAAATTTCTTGGGTAAAATTTAAACAGTATATACCAAGAAAAAATATTTATATTGATAAATTAATTGTGAATTCCTGGTTAAAACTGGGTAATTCATTTAAATAAGGGTCTTTTTCGTTTAATTTCCGCATTTCTAATTTATGATTAGAAATAAAACACATGTTATGAAAAAAATAACTATATTTAATAACAGTTATTCTAAAGACCAAAATGATACTTAATTCTTCTTTACAAAATAAGGTAGTTGTATATTATTTAGTCCAAGCATGAATGAATGTCTATGTCGTATTTAATGGAACTTTAGAGCCAATGGGTCTTTTTCATTTAATCCCAATATAAACAAATTGAAGTTATACAAGAGTATATCCACAACAGTCGGTTTTCGGTGGGGTATGCCAGGAAAAAAAAGAATGCTTCATTTATGACAGTGCTGAACAGGAATCGAAACACATTATTAGCATGTATTAAAGAATGCATTCATCCTCAAACAATTGTCATGTCCGACTTATGGAAGGCCTACTCAAAAATAGAAAAAATTGTGGGATAGGATTACAAACATTATACATTCAACCACTCAGAACATTTTGTGGATCCATCAACTGGAACACACACGCAGTCAATTGAGTCACTATGGGCTGCAGCCAAAAGAAGAATAAGGTAGAGGGAGGAACTAAAAGATCCTGAACTTGTATTTGTGTGAATTTATGTCGAGACAGAGGTGAAAAGACAGAAATATTTTTGAGGATATTATGAATCAAATATCTACATTTCGGTCTTTAGAATAACTGTTATTAAATGTAGCTATTTTTTCATAACATGCGTTTTATTTTTACTATAGATAAAGCTTAGGATTGTTAATATTTTGAAAGCAGCAATAATAATTTTTTCAAAGAACTTTGTCAGAATGGCAGTGATTACTAAAAAAAACTTTTAAAACTTCTGAAAAAGGTTATTAAATTATTATTATTAAAATTAAATTATGGACTATTATATATTTATAAATTATCTTTTTTAGTTTAGACTAAACAGGGGGCAGGGTAGCTCAGTAAGAAAGGTTTTGGGTGATGGTATTGTCGATTTCAGCATCTCCTGATTTCTAGGTTTGAGAACACCAGAAACAGATAAATCATTAACTCAACATAACAGAAACAACTCGCTGAAACCAAGAAACTCTCCTGTGGCTTACCCATTTTCTATTCAGTTGGAAACCTTAATTAATGGGATCTGCAGACCTCCTGTGCCTCACTCAACTGAATTCAACCCAGCATGGTGTTAGAGTTTGGCGTGATCTGGGTCAAATTAATTCCTCACATATCAGTTGGTGAACCCCATATCCTTCATGGGTTGTATCGGTACAAGCTCAAACAACTTAAAAGCAGCAAGAGTGTAAAGCAGCTTCTGCTACAAACAATTCTGAGTGTGATACAAGTCAAAATCTTAAAATTCTTCGGTCTACAAACTAACAAATTATAGTAATTAAAAAAACTAAATATTAGCAGCAATTCAACTCACTAATAGGTTTATGGCAAAAATATTTTATTTCATTATTATTTTTTTTATTACTATTAAGCCACAAAGATTTACTTACTTTAAAACTTGTAATGAATAAAATAGACAGTAAGTTTTATTCAATAAGAATGAAATCTATAAAAAAAAATACTGGCAACTTTCATTGAATTACAGACTTTAATTAATGATACAGCTTGTAAAAATGGGCTTGATATTTATCTTTTTTATTAATTAACTCTAACTAATTTCTATTGGGCGAATTATTCTATTTGCTTATGCACTTAACAAGGAAAACGTTTTGGTTATATTTTATCGTTTGGCATACAGCATATGATACTTATCTGTATTAACCATATGTACTGATTAGAATTATAAGCAGAAATTAAATAAAAATAAAAATTAATTAGTTTATTGATGACAAAATTCCTATTTATGGCTAAAGTGAAAAAAATGTGGGTCCGGCGAAATGTGTGAGTAGTGATTATTCTGTCGTTTTATTAATTCTAAGAGAACATTTGTGCATTCAGTCCGACATTCGTTAAAAATTGGTAAAATATTATCTCAATATCATATAAGACGAGATTATTAAGTTTGTTAGAGCTCAATGATAGTGACGGACATTCTAATACGAGTAATCTTGACTTTTGTTTAAAGTTACTTAAGGAATACTACTTAACGTACATTATACTAGATAACGTATAATGAATTGTAATAATCTATTAACCGGAAGATGATTACTGGAGATGATACATGACTATTATAAGACCTATTTGGGGTAGAGTTTCAGAGCTCCTAATCCATCGAATTCCTTTCTTATTCAATCCTTTCAGTCCAAAATCCTTCGTGAAATCCTCAATTCTCCAGAGTTTGTTAGGAATAAAATCATCCAAAATGACCTTAATGTCCCATTTGTTGCTGATTTGGTCCGATTTCGGTCAGTCCTTTCATGGCAACCTTTACTCCCACTCTAGCTTCAAACCTATCAACCGTTCAGCTGCCGATAATCCTCCGAAGATGGCCTCGTGACCGGAGTTGAATTTTTTATTTGTGTACTGGGCAGTTTCTCTACTTGCCTTTATCCGTGCCATTATGAATCACTCAATCTACTTCTAGCATTATTACTACAGACATGTAAATTTTAATAAATAAAAATAAAATATATGCCTGTAAAACTTCATTTTTATGATTATTTGTAGTGAAAATTGGTACCAAATAGATCATACCGGAGCAAAAGAAATCCCGAAGGATCGAAGCGACGAAATTGAATTCTATCTTAATATCGAAGTTTTAAAAAAATTAATAAAATCTTCCGATCAGTCTTAGCTAATGAAAGTGACGCTAAACGAACAAACAACGACAGTTAACAAAATGCCATAATAATGGAAATCCTGTACCACTACAACCCATCTTTGGTTCAGTATATAGTCAAGACTCTATTTTTTCTAAGAAACAGTAATGCAGTGAGGTGATTCAGTCTATATCACTCTTAACCACCAGGTTTTTTCTATATTTAAGGGAACCCACTTTAGGGAGCCCAGGAAGGATCTGCAGATCCATTTATGGTTATTGACAGATTAAATAATGCATCATTCTTCCTCAGGTTATTCCTCTTCTCCCATTTAAGGCTGTATGCGAAAACGCTCGCTTAGTTAGGGTGTCCATCATATTGCGAATACCCCAAACTCCTATGGTGGTTAGTCATCCAACCTTGTAGATCTATCCAGCAACTTTAAATCTAACTCCAAGTATTTTCCATGACCTTTTGGTACGTCTTATCAATTTTATAAATTTCAACAATAGTTGATTCAGATAAACAAAACCTTGGCAGTCTTAATGAAATTATCTATACTGATGTACCTGTATGGGCATAACAGATCTTCTGAATATCTGCATCTCTTGAACAGTGTTGGAACTCTTTTGAGTCCCACTGTTGTAATTTCTTATAACAACATCCATGTGGTGCTACAACATACTTGTACAAAACAAAAAATTTTCCAATTAAAAAATAATATTTCTTTGATTTAACTATTTTAGATGTATATATTGGTCAACTCACTTACAATTTTTTTTTCTATTTTTTATTTTTAGTTACAGGATCGAGACCGCAGAAGAATTGTAAGAGACATAAACATAGGCCTAAGAGATGTAAAGGTTTTAGACAAAGAGGTAAGACGTTTAATAAAAACTAACGATTAAGTTTTAGTCTTCATTCAAAATATTTTCTTTGAAATACTAAATATTTTTATTTCTTCAAAATTTCATTTTATCCCGAATAGAAAGTAATTTTTTAATTATTAAAAGTTTTTGGACAAGTGTGTTTATAAAACCACATGGATGCTGCAACTGCTTACATCGATTTTTCAATCTAACAATCGACGTTGAAGTATCCTTCAGACCTATTTTAAATAAATAAAAATATATTTCAATAAAATGTATTTAAATCAGATTCAATAACTACTTCTTAAGGATAACCCGTCACGGCTTTCACTTCTTCTCTGCTTCATTATTTCCCAAATGATATTAGTAAAGTTATAGTACACTGTAACTCCTAAAATGAAAACCCTATTTTGCTTTCCCCACCTCCCATCTGCTTAGTATCTAGAGAACGAGATTCTAAAAAAAAAAGAAATTAACAAAACCAAACTTCTAGCGAATTCAATTTTCTTCAAGTTTTACGTCTATTACTGTGTTATCATCTTAAATCCTGGATTTTAAGAAGTTGGTTAGGGTTAAGACGGCTGCGCAAAACAGAGACGACTGAAAGAAGCTGGTATAGGAGGCCAGGACTCGTCACCAACTTGTCGCGCCGTAACATAATAATAATTGGTTAGGGAGAGAAGCTGATGGAGTTCTTGAAGAACACACATTCCATTTATATATCCATTTATTTTTAAAATTTCACCAACGATTAACAATACTTTAAACACAGAAATTTAAAACATGAATAGCTTACTCACACAGTTGTATTTTTAAGTTTGTAATTGTTTCATCATTGCAGGATGGCCTATTTGGAAGAAATTTCGTTGAGATCTTCCGAAACATTCAGACAATGGTTCAAGAAATTGCAATGCGTATTCCCTGGAAGATTTTCGAGGAATGATCTGAAGCCGAAACGGACGAAACTTCTTCAAATAGACGGGAACGTGACATGTGATGATGTATTCCCAAGCCAGAAGAATTTAGACGTAATAATGAACACGCTTCGCAGGGACCTAGTTAACTTGCTGAGGAGATCAGAAGCTAGCAACTTAATCACGATTCTTATATACAAGATCAACATACTTGACAATAATATCAGAGAAATATGCAGTTTTCAGAGCAATTGGATGGATCATCCTTTTTCGAGCATAGATCTTCTCAAAGTACGGGAAAAGTATTTAGTCCGATTAATAGAAGAAATCATGGACGATATATTCGAGGCTTACAGTTCCCAGAGGAGGACTTTGAACCATTTTTCGTTCAGCGAACGCAACATCAACGGTATCATTAGCGTCTTAGGAGTCCTGAAGAAGGAAGTCTGCAACATGATACACGTCATCACGGCTTCCATCGAACAGCGCCATAAAAACATTTTGTACGAAGCGATCTGTGCCCCTCCGGGTATCATTGGAGGTCAATGCATGAATCCCATTGATAACGGGAAAACGGAGTTCCTGCCAATGAAAAATCATTTCGAAGAAAAGAGGATTGATAACAAAAAGAAAAATAAATCCTCGCAAGTTTTTCTACCTAATAACAAATCGTATCCGTTCATAGTAAGAAATACTGGGCGTTTATTTTCATCCTTAGAGAATGTCTTTTGTGGGTTGGCCATTAGTGAAACGAAGGAAAGTAGTGATCAGGTTAACGTGGTAAGAGAGCTTGCTTCTAAGAATAACTGCGACTTGCAAGAATTGTCCAGAAACTTTTTTGCGGATGACAATAGAACGGATGGACGCGGTGATGGTGGTGAATATTACAACGATGATACCAGTATTACTTCAGTACATAATTCAGCGCAGTTGAATTTCAAACATAAGTGCGCTTCTGTAATCTCTAATAACGTTAAAAAGTATTTCGGACACGAGGATAAAAATACAGAAAGCCTGCTTTCCTACACCAAGGATCATCAGCCCACAAATATTGTTTTTAATAGAAAAAATAGCGATCAGGAACTAGATGACCCATGGTCGAATGTATGTGAGAGGCCAAGCAGACACAGTTGGCCGAGTGTTACAGTTATAAGAGATATTAAATCTGAAATGTATTTAGACGTCTCCTCGAAATATGATCGATTAGAAAATGACTGCAAAGGTATCTATTCAAGTGATGAAGAAAATCTCAGTGACAGCGAATCCGATGACAGTTATATCAGTTGCGCATTAGATGATTTCCAATTAGAGAAAACCTTCCTGGATCATGTGAAAGAAAAATACTTACCGAACAAGTTATTGAAGTCTTCAGAGGAGTACGCGAAAAGGAACAATACGAAGGGATTCAGTTGCAAATCACCAAAACTGTCGGAGATATTCGCAGCACCGAGGATGATCAGAAGGCAGGAAAGTCGTTTGGCGGAAGTGTACCATAGCATAGAGTCGTTACCTAATGTAGCCTCATGCTTTGGGAAGATGAGCAGCGATGATCTGAGCGGGCAAACGAAAAGCATCGATGAGGACATGAGCACTGAAGAGAGGATAGGATTCAAAGCGCTAGAATACAGGAAGGATATCTGGCAGAGTAAATTATCGGACAAGGAGGTTCCTCTTCAGGATCATCGGACGTTTGTGGATTCTTTCAAGACCCTAGCCCTCACCGAAGACTATGGCTATGATACGAGGTATACCCCGTCCATGGTATCTTTTGCTTCTGTGGCTATAGGAACAGAGGATGTTACAAACAAAGATAATGAAGTTTCGAGTTTCTACAGCTACAAGTCTTCGCAACAAGAGCGGGCACTGAGGTACGCACAAGTGTCCAATTCTAACTTAGAAGACTCTCAGTACTCGGATATCTGTCTTGCGCTACCGCCCAGCAGCATCAGGCTTATCAACATCGGGAAGGATGTGAACCTTCTCGCCATTGAAGTAGAACAAACCTGAAGTGCAGTCTTGTTCTTAAAATATTTCTACTTAATGTAAATTTGTGTTGAAATATATATTTTATAATGTCAACAAAAACTTTTTTTTTTTAAAAAGTAAAAAAAGCTCAATGTAGCATGTGCATAACATGTAAGACAGCCATTCACTATACTCTCCAGATGTTCAACAAATAAATTCGGCTTCTCAAATTTGAGTATAGTGAACTAATAATTTAATGAGAACAAATTTTAATGTATTTACTACAATAATTTCTATGCAGGTAGCTCTGTGTGTAGAGCCCTGAGAGATTGTGCTGAAGGTCCTAGTTTCAAATCTGGCTATGGCACCTAAATTATATAATCTGTTAACCGCCACAGAAGGATACATACGTATTCAATAAATATTATTCACAAATATGGAAAGAAACAAAGCAAAGAAATTTGGTCACAAATAGAAAAAGCTATTGCTGATATTTGTGACAGTGAATAATATGAGCTTTTATATTTGAAGCTGGTATGAGTCCATTGGATTTTATTTTCAAAGTAATTCAAATGGAAACCTTTAGATATTGAGAATATGAAAAAAAGGACTTATACCACTTTCAAATATAGCAACTCATATGATTATAATTCAGTATATTGAATTCCTTTAAAAATATTGACCATAGAAATGAAAAAACTACAATAAGAGGCATTAAAAAAAATCAATCAATGGTCTGTGAATAGGCATATTTAAATATAAATTTGTATATATACACCTTAAAAGTGCTAATATGTCTAAAATTCAGCATCATCAGGATATACACCAACTAATTCAGATAAATGAAGATCAAATTCACTACATCTCATATCAACTATCCAAACAGATTCATCAATCAATGACAGAAAATTCACTTCAAGACATTCAATAAAATACCCAAAATTGTAGTAAGGTATACAAGTTATATTTAAATATGTTTATTTTGAAGAGAAAAGATTTGTCTTGGCCGGGATTCAAACCCGGGTCGTCCGCATCTCTAGCGCGGTGCTCTAACCATCTGAGCTACCAAGGCTCGTAACCAAGACAAATCCATTCTCTTCACCGATACTACATCTCCGTGTTCTTGCAATTTTTGCAATATATACACCGGGAAGAATATTCATTGAACATTACTTTAATTAGAATCTCGTCAATTTTATATTTTTATAATTTATTTTTTGTTTATTGTTCTTTTGATGGTGATTATTTTTAAATATTTTTATTTTGAAGAGAAAAGATTTGTCTTGACCGGGATTCGAACCCAGGTCGTCCGCATCTCTGGTCTGGTGCTCTTACCATCTGAGCTACCTGTGTACCTGTCAGGATATATGTATCTATTTGTTAATCTTGTATATATTTACATAAATTATGGGTCCAAATGACCTAACCATCCTCTCTAACTAGTACCTATTTACCTATATGTGAAAAATAACCAGGTGTTCACACACTTAATTGGGTCATTATTTATATATTATATAGTATTTATATAAAAATTAGTATATAAAAAAAAGTGTGTTAACTATTTTAAAGAATGGCATAGAATAGCCAAGAATTTTTTTAAATTACTCTATACAGGGAATAATATTTCAATTTAATATAAATATTTCAATTTATAATAATAAATATTAGTATATAAGAGTGGTGAATAAATAATCTAAAGTATGCTATATCAAAGAGTGGGGAGATTATATCAATAAAAGATAAAAAATATACAAGAAAAGTATCAGTAGTAGAACTTTTAAATCATCATATTATCAGGTATATATAATAGAAATAAGTAATAATTCTTAATTACTTTAATATTTTGGTACACAAATATATATATATATATATATATATATATATATATATATTTACCTTTTACTGTCTAAAAATATATAATAACATTTTATTTTAGGAGATATGACAAAATATAAACTGATATACTTTAATATTAAAGTGGTAGGGGAACCAATAAGGTATATGCTACTTTACATGGGTAAGGAATTTGAAGATTATCATGTTCCAAGAGATGATTGGCCGGAACTTAAAGAAAGTTAGTTTTAAAATAAAACAATCAAAATTTTTATTAAATTTATTTTTTTATTAAAATTTAAAAAGGACACAAAAAATGAGAATTTATTATAGCAGAAAAGCTATTCTTTTAAATAATATCAGAGTTGATGTAAGGTATCATCAGTTACGATATAATTTATGTGAATTTGAAAAAAAATTATAAATATTAATTACCTAGTGAGAAACAGCTTTTATGTTATTTAGGTGCAATATAATGGAAAAGTTGATAAAATAAACCACTTAAATACATAGCCGAAACTAGAAAAAATGCACTTAACCCATTACTAATTTTCACTATTTATATTTTATCTCTTGTTAACAGAAGTGCCGTTTGGAAAAGTGCCATTATTGGAAATAGACGGAAAAGTTTACCATCAATCGACTGCCATTTTAAGATACTTAGCTATCGAGGCCGGTTTAGGTGGAAATAATGCTTACGAAAACTTTCAGATTGACATGATTGTTGCTGCATTTGGGGATTTTGTAGCAGGTAAAGTTGGCATTACTATTATTATTATTTATTAATTATCATTATCTTTAAAGCATAATTAACACTATCTATATTTGAAAGAATTAAAATTACTTTCTTCAGGATTACCATAAAATAAACTATTACCAGAAAGACATTATTTTTTTAGCTAAGACTCTATCTCAATCTAAAGTGTAGCTAAAAATAATACAAAAAAAATTGTGCAATATACAAAAAAAATTATTTTCAATGAATATTCGGAACTTATGACAGGATCTCGACCTAATATTTGTTGATCTTTTTTTTATTTTATAAAAACTCATAATAAATAATACCACGCTCAAATAATATATTGTTTTTTAATTGTTGTCTGATCAATTAGGGAGAGATTGATAACTGATTTAACTAATTTTGTAAATCTCAGAAAACAAAAACTTCTAAAATTCATTTTCAGACAATTTTTTTCTTATAGAGATTTCCAGATTCTTCAGAACAGAAAATCCAGTCGAAAAAGAAAAGTTAAGACAAACCATTGTTAATAGCACAGTTCCGTTTTACATGAAACGTCTTGAAAATGCTTTGAAAAATAATGGAGGATATTTGGCAAATGGGAAGGTAAAATATGTTTAAGTCTTTTGTATCTATAAAATTATTTAACTGGTTCTACTGTTGTTACATAACTTATCATAAATAATAGAAGTAGAAGAATAATAGTTTGTAAATCCTAAAATGAATCGCAATGTAAGGTTGCAAGCCTTATCAAACTGCAGACATTTAGTTGTAAGATATATTCACATCATATGTTAATATAAACAATGTTTTATTTGATAAATTCGATTTTTTTTTCTTTTAGCTATCATGGGCTGACTTCTACGTCGTAGGTTACTGCACATCTATGCCTGGCCTCATAGGAATTGATTTCACAGAAAAATACCCTTTCTTCAAGGAACTAACAGATCGGGTCCATTCTTTACCCCGAATCAAAGAGTGGGTGCAAAATAGACCAAAAACTCCATGGTGATTAATGTAATATAAAGAACACGGATTTATTTATGTAATACTTAGATAAAAGTTTAAGTTGCCTGTTAAATATCTGAATTAAAAACTTCTATTTTTTAAAAATCATTTGTTGTTTAATACTGTACATGCCGACTTAGGTCTATAAATTTTAATACCATTTAACAGTGAAATGGTATATCAAAAAATCTTTTATCTAATTAAACATTATGCTTAAATAGTCAACACTAAAGATAAGAAAATATGACAGTCACACTATAAACATTTTTTGAATTGCATATTAACTAAAAATAGATCATTTTTACATTCAACTATATATAAAAATAGTTAAAATTTATAATTTTTGAGAATAAAAATGTATTTATTATATCAACAGCCTTGCCCCAGTACTTAATCAATAGATTCTCAGCAAATAATGTTAAATATTTCTTAATAAAACATAAAATGATTTTAAAATGTTTTTTTGATATATCACTAAAATAAATTCATCGAAAAATGGAATAAAATTTGTGAATAAAGTTTGACTTAACTTTTAATGAGGTGATACAAGATTTGAAGAGATTCAGGTATCACAGTAAGTTTTAATAATGTTAATCCATTCATCAAGTGTTTCTTCTAGTTTCGATCTTGTAGTCAAATTCTTTGCCGACATTTCACTGGAAATACTACAAGCTTCTTCAGGGCTTAATCTGAGATTTACTGTAATAATCATTAAGTCAGATTAGAAATAAAATTACATGGGAAATAATATACAATCAATAATGTGTGTAATTGGTTAAGGTAAAATTAACTGGTAATATATGTGGTAATTGTGGAGATGTAATGTAACTAATTAAAGTTAATTTCATGTTATAATAATATATAAGTGAAAAGATATGTAAAAAGTATAAAATGGAGGTTACATGAAATATAAGTTTATAGTTATATCAATATAATAAAGTAAAAACAGTTAAATAAGTTATTATTGTATTCGGATTAGAATAGAAATAAGCTGGCAAATAAATAAGAAAAACAAAGTAAAAAGAAAAAAGATACCTGAGAAATATAGAAATAAGGGATAACTTCAGTACAAAGTGAAAAAGTTTAAGAATAAGAAACCATTAAGTGTTGCCAACTTACCAGTTTCAAACTTAAATGTTCAAGTTATCAGTATGTTGGCAACACTTGGTTTCTAATTCTAGGCTCATAATTTATTTAGGTGCCTCTTGACTCTTAATTTTTCTGGCATGTTTTGTATTTTGTTATATATTTTTCTACTTATTTCTATCTTTTTTCTTCCTCACATAGGATAATAACTCATAATTCTTACAATTGATTATATTGTTCTGTATTTAAACTTATAGAAACTTCATTATATTCTGTTATGGTGTTTACATAAAAATATGTTTAATATAACATCCTACAGTTCATGTCTCATTAAATTTAATTAAAAGTTTCCTGTACTGGATCACAGCATTTATATATATATATATATATATATATATATATATATATATATATATATATATATATATATATATGAAATTAGAAGAACTCAGTCATTCAAAATATTTACTTGTGAACTGCAACAGGCCCATAAAAGGTAATTTAATTTTAAAATAGAGCCAATTTAATTTTGTTTCTTTTTTAAATTTAAATTAATATTATCAATAAAACTGTAACTCAGTATTATTCTACCTATTCGCGGATATAGATAAGAGAAAATGCAATATGGTAAAGAGAAAATGTCAAATAAAGCAAACGGATCCAAAGAACTTGATGTTCATTAACTTTTATGACATTCTCTCTAATTATTCATGTCAATTACTAATTTCAAATAATAATGATAAAATAATAATAATAATAATGTTTCACTGATACAGCCAAACTCTGTATATTTTATTTATCAGATGAAAGAATTTGAAAAATTATCTTATTAATTAAGTAATTATACTGATAAATAATTCATTAGTAATTCGACTTATGAAGTCTAAGATTGAAAATGAATTCAAAGTAACACATATAGAATGAAATATTTTCTTTTCTTTTATGAGCTCCAATGTTTCGGTCTATTTTTTTGGTTTTGTTCAGATATTAAAACAAGATATATGAATAGCAAAATTTATCAGAAGTAAGATATGAGAAGAACTAAATTCGCAGGAAACACATAACAAAACTGAAATGAACTCAATTTATATTTAATTGTATTTTACATATTCATATGCTATATTTTACATTTATAGATATTTAATAAAAAAATCATTTTGAGATCAATGCAAAGATAAATCGAAACACTCGAATTAATTGACCTCAAAAGATAACAAATAAGCAACAGATAAGTTACTAGCTTCTTCTAATACAAGTTACAATTAACAACCTGGATCACTTTTATTACAATAATTATACAATAACAACAACTTATAAAATAATAATGTAACAATAACCTTGAAAACTTACAGTGCTGTATTGTAAAGCTTAAATTTCATAATTTCTTATTTACTATTCATCATTTATTAGACATGTGACTAAATATAAAAATACCGTTTAAAGTACAACTATCTACAAGAAATTGATTAGGCACCAAAATTATAATGTTTTTTTAAGTACATTACATTTCTATTTTTAAGATGACAAACAATTTTCAATTATTACAAAATTAAAAACATATCATTCTTCATAAAAAAAAATAACAAAATGGCATGAATTACTATAGATGTTAAATTAATTAAAATCAAAGATACTAAAATTTTAGGATTCGTCTGTTTGGTCTTATAATCCTTAATGCAGACAGTTCTGTTTTATTCTAAATATGTGAACGAAGGCAGTCTCTCAATGATTTCAAATCTTCATTGCTTGACACCTCTGCCGTCTGTTTCATCAAACTGTCAAAATTTTCATTACTGTTAGTACAATTATATTAATTATTTTAATATATGCTTTATCGCTATCTACTTAACAAAAACAGAATTTAAGAGTTCGTATAATATTAACCCCTTGTTTAAATAACAATACTAATTAAGAAAAACAGAAGTTTAATCACTGAAAATAAGAACTGCTAAAATGCTTGAGAAATCCATGGTCTTAAACTCACAATCTTTGGGTTTTTAAGTAAGTGCACTTTTACAAGATTATTAACCCACTCAGACAACCTGAACCTCAATATTTTTACTAATGAAACAAATTTAATGCTTAACTATTTTTACCCAATATATTTTAAACATGTACCTTGGAGTGTATTTTCTCATTTCCACCCATTCTTTAATCCCGGGTAATGAATGGATCTTATTTGTTAGCTCCTTGAAAAATGGGTATTTTTCTGTAACATCAATTCCTATGAAGCGCGGCATAGATGTACAATACCCTACGATGTATAAATCCACCCATGATAACTAAAATGAAAATCATCTAATTTAATAAGAAAACAAATTCAAAATATTTATCAACAGAAAAATAATTATTTAAAACCGTTAACTGAATATACCTAACAAGGGAATATATATAATAAGAGTACAGTTTCTAAATAATGATTAATAAAAATAATTTAGAATTAATTGTAATTAATACAAACAATTTTATTTAAAATAAAACATATAACAACAGAAGGGAAAATATTTAGTTTGAAATGTACCACATTTAACTACCTCTCACCTTTCCGTTTGCCAAAAATCCTCCATTATTCTGCAAAACTTCTTCAATACAGGTCATGTAAAATGGAACTGTGTTATTAATGATGGATAGGCTTAAATTTTCTTTATCTTCAGTATTTTTCGTTTTGAAACATCTGGAAATCTCTGTAAGAAAAATATTAAGGCTGAAGTATAGTATAGGTCTTAAAAATTACTTATTTTTGAAATTTCTTTAATTCCTGAAAACAAAATCATCCTATCTTAAATGTATTAAGTAGTAAAATACTCCCTTGAATTGCCACGGCCAATATTTTGAATCCATTCATCAGGTAATCCTTCTGGTGGTCTCTGATTGGATGTCCCTTGATTGGCTGGCTTCTGATTGGCATCTTTTTCAGTTTTTTATTGGCTTCTATTATCTTTCTTTTTGTCGTTTTATTACATTGTTGAGCCATTCTAATTTTGTCAAACTTAATAGCTAGTTTAGAAAAAACGTAGTGAGAAAAATTTTATGTCGACTGCAAATAAAACTTAAGTTATAAATTTATTGGATGGGCTTGCTAAGATGCATTGAGAATAATGTTTGGGTATAGATAGTTAACATTATGCAATAATTAAAAAAAAACATTCATATATAAACACATTAGGATCTTTCTTATGCACAAAACAAAACACTCAGTGTCTTAAAACTGGATGTATCTATCTTATATTACAAATGGGTCATATAACAAAACTTATAAATTCAACTTAGATGCATAAATAATTAATGAACTTGGTTTAGATGTCATCTTAAATATACAATTAATGATTGCGTTAGTGAATTTAAAAACAAAAATTGAAAATTATTCTGTAGTATCAATTATTATTGGCAATAGCTACTTTACCTATGAGGAAATCCTCAAATGCAGCAGCAATCATATCAATCTGAAGGTTTTCGCTGGCATTCTCTCCATCTAAGCCTGCCTCAGATGCTAAATACCTTAAAACGGTAGTGGTCTGAAGAAAATCATTTTCATCTATTTCTAACAAAGGAAGTTTTCCAAATGTCACTTCTGTATTCAAGCAGGTAATATAATTTTTTTTTTTAACAATAAATTTATTATTAGGTTGAAAATACATTTTGTTTTGCTAGTTTATCTCATTAATCATTTAAATTATGTTCTAATTACTAGTAAATATCAGAAACGATTAGTACAGTTTTTGACTTATTTCATATTTTTTATACAAAATTTAAATATTAATTCTAATGTGATTTCTTTTTATCCGTCATTAGTTTCTATAACAGATATAAAGGAAAATCGATTAACTGAAAACATTTTTATTTACTCCAAAGTAAAAAAAAGTAAGAGATAAATGGTTTGCTCAAGTCGAAGAGGATTTAAAGGAATTCCTAGGAGATATCAGTAAAAAAAAAAAAAAAGGAAGATATCAGTAAAAAAAAAAAAACTATAGAAGGGGAAATGTAAAAATAATGACTGTAAACAGCTCCAAGTAGCACCATAGAATATCAGAAATAAACCAACAGAAGGAAATAGCAGACAAAATGTATGCATAAAGTAATAGTCAGATAAAAATTAAATAAATAATTTATCTGATAAAAATTTTATATTTTAGTTCTATCGTAATTTCTTTTTATTCATTTTTTGTTTCTATAATATATGCTTCAAATACAATCAAATATTTTTCAAAAAAGTCAAATTTTTTAAATTAAAATATACCGTTAATATATCGTTACGTTGCATGACGTAGAGTCATTGTCATAGAGATACTACCCGATCTATCGATGTACAGCTCGATCCGTTTCATTACTTCTTATTTCTATTTACCTATATAAATCTCTTTGTGATACACATTGTTCCGGTAAAATACGCAGTCTTAGCTTAACAGTACCTCGAAAAAATTTGAGAATTTTCTGTGTACGCTACCCAAATAATGTCATGTTACATAACTCAAAAATAGATATAGACTAGCAAGTTAAAACACTTTATTTACAAGAAACAAACGAAAATGTCTTTATGCACAAAGGAACATCATATGTACTAATTGTAAACGAGTGTAGCAAAAGTTAGTTGTGAATATATATATTTTATTAGTCATTTTTGTTGATCGACTGTGATCATAAGGTAAATTATGTAAAGTTAATAAGATGTAATAAAATGTTGAATGTATTCTGATTATCTATTTCACTACAGTTTATCATATTAACTATATGAAGTCAGATAATGTTATGTACGAACAAATATAAAGAAGAAACAAGATCTTCGTCGTTAATGACCTCTTCGGTATATTGTGTTTGAAACTTATTTCTAACTAGTTTTAATAAACAAATTAAATTAAGTTAAACAAATTTTAATATAAATAACTTAGTAAAATTTTAGGCATAGAATTTCTTATACAACAAGAAAAAGAAAAATTACCTTCTTCTCACATCAAGTGAGAGTGAAAGAAAATAGATTAACTCAACGAATTTTTGATTTACTCCGAAGTAAAAAAAATAAGAAGTAAATTATATGCTCAGACTGGAGATAATTTAATTGAATAAAAGATATCAGGAAAAATTATAAAAGAAAGAGAAAATCTAAAGAAAATATTAAATAATGAAACTAAAATATTCCAAGAAGCACTGAAGAAGACCAGAAATAAACTATTGAAGCAAAAGAAGGAAATAACAGAAAAATGAAAAAAAAAAAAAGAGGCTAGACATAAAAGCCGCAGCTTCTGCAAATAAATAATTTATCTAACGTAACTTGAATAATTATTTGAACTTATTATTATTACGAACTTTCTTTAAACTGAGGCCAGTCTTCCCTTGGCATTAAATAATCTAATTTCTTTCCCATGTAAGATAAGAAATACATTATTGGTTCTCCTGGTGTTCGTCTATTAGAATATATCAGTTTGTCCATTGTTATGTTCCTGAAATACAAAATGAAGGTAATCAATATTTATTTTATTATCCTAAGAAAGAGAAAGATATATTAATATTATTTATAAATTTAAAATAATATTAATAATTAAAAAGTAAATGTTATAAATTAGTTTTATATTAGTGATTTTTATATTATTTATATTTACAGATAGAATTACATTTAAGTGTGAACTAAGAAGTATGCAAAGAATTTAAATAAAAAACTAAAAATTTACAAGTGAACTAAATTGATAATTTATATGTTAAGTAAAATTAGGATTAAATTTTCAATCATCAATTAAACATTAAATTAAAAAAATTGAATAATAGTCAAATTTAACAAACATAATAATAAATAAAATTAATATTTTAAGCACAGCTAGAAGGTTTTTATACAATAATTTAACTTACTAAAAAAATAATTAATAATTTATAAAGATAGATAATTAAGATTAAAGGTAGTAAATAACAACATTTTATGCACAAATAAAAGTTACAACTATTAAGCTAAAAATAAATATATATATAACTAATAAATATTATATATTATATTATTATATACTCATATATATATATATATAAATAGAGTTGTTAATTATTTAGTAAGAACATGCCTTACCTTCTTTAAATGTGACACTCCAAAATTGTAACACTGCAAACTGTATTACATACAGAAAAAAAATTATCTTTTGTGTATCTTTAATATCTTAAATTTACTCCCCCCCTCCACTCTTGAAGATTAACTTTTAAAATAAAATTTTAAACCAAGTTACTTAAGATTCTTTAATTATTATTCTCATTTTGAATTAGGTTTAAATTAAAATAATTCTATACTTAAATATATTAGGTAAAAATATTTCTAGATTTCTAGATATTTTTGTCATTATTTATCAGTTTTGATAATCTTCTTGTTTGATATTTATCATGGATTCTATTGAAAAATTAGACAAAAATAAGCTTTGTTTTTATATCTTCAGGGGACCCTCATATAAACAACCAGCTTTTATATAGATTTGAACTGGTTATAATATAACCATGGGTATAACCATTATACCCTTCTGTCTAAAAAAAGTATTTCCTAGATTCTCTCCTATACCACACTGTTTCTACAAAATTTCTTTCTTTTATCTTTGAATTATTCTTAATCAAAACTTCAGATCCTGAACAATATTTTTTCTTTTATAAGAAGTACCTAATCATGAACGATTGCAGAAAAATAAATTTTAAAAAGAAATTATTATTATTTCAAATATTTTTCGAAGACATCTAAATCCAAACCTAGTTTTGATACAACATTACAAATTATATATTCATGCATCAATTTATTTATATTTTTCAAGAAGAATATTTCCCTAGTGTTTTAAAGTTAGAACTGTATATGCTTCATCCATAGATGTTCAAATATGTTATAGCTTATTCGTAAAAATCTGTCTTGCTTTTGTAATACATTCAGAGACCAATTCTTTTAAATATTTTTATTTTGAAAAGAAAAGATTTGTCTTGGCCGGGATTCCAAACCGGGTCGCCCTCATATCTAGCGCGATGCTCTAACCACTGAGCTACTAAGGCTGGTTCTCAATCCCCGTATTCTCGCAATTTTAATGTTACACGGGGAAGAATATTCATTGAACATTACTTTAATTGGGATCTCGTTGACTTACGTCAATTTTATATTATTGTAATTTATTTTTTATTTGTTGTTCTTTTGATGGTGATTATTTTTAAATATTTTTATTTTGAAGAGAAAAGATTTGTCTTGATTGGGTCTAGCGCGGTGCTCTAACCACTGAGCTACCAAGGCTCATATCCAAGCCAAACAACGTAGTATCGAACGCGGGCAACAAGGGTTCGAATCCCGACTAAGACAAATTTTTTCTCTTCAAAATAAAAATTATCACTATCAAAAGAACAATAAATAAAAAACAAATTCTTTTAGCTTATGATTTTGGATATTATAATTCAATTCGCATTCCAATAATAGAATCCGTCACTAATCATTTCTCTCCACTAATATTTTTTTCAAGAATAGACTAGGTTTACAGCTCTACTCTGAAAAATATTTATTTTTGAAAATCATAAGTATGGTGGATCCTAGTTTGTATCTGATTATAATAGAGCTTGTCAAATAAATTTCGATTAGAGGGAAGTATACTATTTCAGCCAAACATTCGAGATATTATATATGGATATTGGAAACAAGACCCTATCCGAGATACAGTTGGAAGACCTATTTCATTCAAATAAGCAGTTTTTCATTTATAAAGAAATCACATTGCAAGTGAATCTACATTGAATACTAATTCAAGTTTGTTTTTTTTGTGAAAACTTCTTCAGCCATGTTTGGCAACTTTTGGTCGAGGGTAAACTTGTGGATTTGCAACAGCATCATGCTACAATTTCTTTTAATCAAATTTAGTTGATAGAATTCCATTAATATATGAATAGTAATATTTACCTAAAAAGTCGTTTAATAGCTGTGCAATTGATACTAATAATGACAAAATATCAATAACTCGTTCAACTTTTCATTTTTCCTAAATGAATTTATTTGTAATAATTGAATGTCTTGTTTTATGAAATTATGGAAAGTACTATTGATCCATGTATTTTTGAACTTAAAAATGGCAATAATGCTAAAAATGAAAATATAATGTCTGTAAATATTAATACAAGGTACGAAATGTTAATTGAAACTTTTATTCTTGATGAAATGATTACTGAAAACTTCAATTCATTCTTCAACAAGGAAAATTCTTGTTTTGCCTATTGACAATTTATAACATAACTAATAGGACGCTTGCCGGGCTAATGTTATTTAATGTTATTAATTAAGTTATACCAATATGCTAATAATTGTATTATTTAAAACATTGACATTTGAATTGATCTTGTGCAGCCCATCATAAGTTTTGATTATTTAATAAACTACTTGAAAATGTATATAATTATTATATTATTATTATGTATATAATTATTATTATTGCTCAGAGTGTCAATAAATATGAAAACCAGTTTAATGTTTATAATTTAAATTTAAAAATTAAATAATTTAGGCTATAAGTGATTCAAAAATTCAAAAAAAGAACGCAGTTATTCCAAGTTTTAAGTTTTCGCTTCTGTCACAGTCCTCATGACTGCTTATTTAATTTTTTTTCTCCATAACTTCAGTGACAAAAAAACAGGTAGTTATAAATAATTCTAGCAAAATCATTAAATCATTTTTTTTCTTGTTCATAAATAATTTGAAAAAAAGGAGTTAAAGCAAGACTGGGGTAGTTCGGTAGGGCCTCAAAACCAGATTAAAGGTTTTCAACTCATCTTTGTAAAGTTCTCTGCTTTTTTCTTAAAAACCTTTGATTGGGTTTCAAAACCTGACCAAGCTATACTAAACTTGCCTTGACTCACCTTATGCTGGACGATCGCTAATATTATTTTCCAGGCTAACCGTTTTTCAGTTTTGCGAGAGAAGCAGGATCGAAGAATTTACCGACAGACGCCACGTCTGTATCAGTCAAAATGGATGTATCCGTTGAAATCCAAAAATCGAAAATTTTCGCGGTTAAGATATTCCTTTTACTGCCTATGATGAAAAAAAAAACAATTTATTATTATCAAAAAAGTAAAACATCAATCATTTTACTAATTGTTATTTTAATTGTCTTCTTATTAAACATGTTTATTTTACAGTCTGATAAATTTGCAAGCGACTCCTAATATTTAATAATTATAAAAAAGAATAGACTATTTCATTTTAAATATATAAGTAAAATACAAAACAATAATATTTAAAGATAATGAGTGTATTGATTGGAGGTTATAAAATTTATGTTATAACTAAAGTTAAATTTTTGGTCATAGAACCAATTATAAGAGTGTTAAGATAGATATATAAATATACATTTTTTTTTACAATAGATACAACAATTATTAAGAATTTTGTACCAAAGATTTAATTTGTTTAGCGTTTTTTAAAATTATCTCCAGATATATTGTTTTCTGTTGTATTTTTACCGTAAGTTAAAATTAATTGAACATACAACAGGTTAGCAAGTAAGCATTAAGATCACTTAGAGACAATTCGTTTAATATTTTCCAAAAATACAAGTTATCATGAGTTTTAAAATACAAGTTTAATAAGAGAATGTAATTATGTAATTAGTATAATTCGGTAATCATTTCATCTAGAAATGAACATCTCTACAAACATATTTATTTCATTTATACTTCGAAATATTAATTGAAACTTTTATTCTGAACGAAATGATTACCGACAACTTCAATTCATTCTTCAACAAGGAAAATTCTTGTTTTGCCTATTGACAATTAATAACATAACTTATTGAGTTTGTAAAGGAAGCTTGCCGGGTTAATGTTATTAATTAAGTTCATTTTAATTTAATTCATTTAATTTTCTCTATTTGTTTAAAGTTCCATCTGTAATTTGTCTACAACTTGTAGTTCTTTGGCATCTTTTGGAGCTTCATAAAAAGTCTTTCAATTTCCTTCCTTCCGTATCGTTGGGTACCGCAAAACCAGTTTTAATTTTTAGTTATGCTTGCCTCTAACCTCTTCAGAATATTTATTGCATTTCTTCTTTTCATTGGATTAGCTCTTTTTGGTGATTATATATGTATATTTTTCTTAAAAATTAAAACAATACATTCCCTTGACTTTAAACTTCTTCAGTTTTCGTTCTGAAACAAAGCCAAGTTGAATGTAAGATCGATCATAAAGTTGCGAATCTAACTTCAAAATTTAACTACCTTATATTTATAACCTTGTAACATTAATATATATTAAAACAGAATTGCTTTTCAGTTTTCGTTCTGACACATAAATTGTAAAAAAGTTGAACGAGAGATCGACCTTAAAGTGAATATAACTCCTTCTGTTTTTTTTTCTGAACAACTTCAGAAATGTCCGTCAATAAACTTTTAACGAAGTAATAAGATCAGGCAAATCAACAGCTGAAATTTCTGCATTTGCTCGCAATTTTAATTTATTAAAATTTAAATTAGATTCTTTGCCAAAAAAGGTGGAATAATTATAATCGTGGAATAATTACGGTGACGGTTTTAAATTTCAAAAAGGAATACAAATTTCGATGAACTTTCTCCTTTAAATATTCTAAAGCATCCTGAATGCATTTAGTAAAAACTCATCTTAAAAAATAATTTATCATATCATATATAATTTAAGTGGACAATTAAATTTTTAAAACTTAATAATCGAACGTCTCAAATTGTTAAATATATAAACTGAATTTTTCGATTTCGTTAAAATTATTGTTTATTAAATATTGAAGCTTTCAGAAGATCCAAAGAATTTACTGATTTTTAAAATTAAAGCATTATGTTCCTCTTTTTCATTTAAAAAAAAGGATATTTATGTTTTTCTTCAATTGGAGTGCTACCGATGGGTAGTTTCTCCACAAGTGTTTTTTGTTTTCATGTCATTTGTTCATATTAGCAAATTTACTTGATGTAATATTATTACAGTTGTAAATATCAATAAATTAATCTAAAAAAAAAAGTTTTTCTTCGAAATAATAACGAAAAATTATTTACATTGATTTTATTTTTACGCTCATCCCTTTTGATATGGAATTATTATTTGGTGAAAATAAATCTTCAAACGGAATTAACTTAATATTTACAAATATTATTTAAACGTATTATATTTTATGTTGGATCGGGATTCGGTTCTGGACTTATATTGTTTGTTTATTATCATGCTTATTCACGTCGTTTATTTTAGTTTAAACTAATTCTTCTTGTCTGACTTAATTTTCTAGTTTAAGGGCTTTGAGGAAAAAAATAGGAACGTTTCTTTAAAATCTTTTTGCTCTAATTCATTACAGAAAAACGTTTTTAGGGGAATCTCAAATATTTACAACTTAAGTACTTACGTAAAATACGCAATTTCAGTTTTGAACTTTATGATTTTTAACAATACTGTTCAACATACACATAAAGACCATTTTGCGGTTATTATTATTAAATAATAACTTAATAATAATGAAGCATTTAAAACACAAATTCAAATTTCACGATTCCCATACATTAAAATATAGGTGTTCATATGCAAGCATATTAAGGAGAATTACCAAATAATAAAACCCTAAAATCGTTAAGACCCTATAGATAATTTGTTATACTAAAATTTAATAAATGATTTGTCAAATTAAATATTTTTTAAATCTATATATGTTGCAATAAAAGGTTTTTTTTGAATATTTATTTTTTCGAAATAAAATGGTCCAAGGGTGGAGGAAATAAATTTTACAAAAAATAAATACAACTTATTTTATTTGAATTTTTTTCATCATAATAATTGCTGATTCAAAACCCATTTTGTCTTCTACTAATCACATGACATTTATTATATTTTGTAATAAAATCATTTCTTATGTAATTTTACAATGCTTTATTATCATAAGAGATTTCATTTCACTCTCGTTATTTCATAATTTAAATTTTTGTTCATTGTATTTCATTATTGTCATTCCTGATAACATGTGCTATTTTCTTTAGAACTGGACTGTTGATTTAATCTATTTAATTTTTTAATTTACAGATTGTTTAAAAAGTCACGTTACTAAAAAAAAAAAAAGTAATAATTAAATTGAGCCATATTATGAAATATCGAATAACATAATTATGCAATTTATAATTTTAAAATTAAAAAGTTCCTTCGAGAAATAATTATTTGTTTTTATTAAAAGAATTTGAAAAACAAAAATCAAAGTTCTGACTGAATAATTTTAAGTTTCTCAAATACCGCTGTATCATTTTCAAAAACAACTTTTGGATAAAATATTTAGATTATAGGATGTCTCATAATTTCACATTTTTATTTTTAAAATAGAATTTCTTGCAACAGAATTTCTTTCAGAAACAGATACAAGATGCATCAGTTTAGGAGTGGGGATAATTATTCACCACAATGTTCTTGCCTGGACTCTCAAGGTCTCAGAGTTCAAATCACTAGCCAGGGAAGATTCACAGTGATCACTAAGACTTCTATTACTACTAAATAATCTGTAAATAACCTTTACTAAGTTACTAAATATGTTTTAATTGACAATTTTATATACTTTTAACACTAAATGTTTCTACAGATTTAAATAATTAAAAGAGAAAACTATAATATAGAAATGTTTATGTTCAAAAGTTTTCATTTCTAAAATTTATTAATATAATTTTTCAGGAAAAAATGCCACAATATAAGTTATCATATTTCAATGTAAAAGCAATAGGAGAACCTGTAAGATACATGCTATCTTACATGGGAAAAGAATTTGAAGATTGTCGTGTTACACCTGAAGAATGGCAAGAACTAAAAAAGAGTAAGTTTTTATTAATATTTATTCATTAAAAGAAAATATATATTTAAAAATTTGTATTAAGAATAAATTGATTAATTTTGTAAAAAATAAAAAAAATTCAAAACCAATTATTTAATATCACTGTTCTAGATGATTATTGAATAAATTTTAATAAAATAATTTCATAATAAATTAACTTACAGTGTTATGCTACATTACATTAATAACCTAATAATAATCTTATTAAACAGAAAGCATAATGCAATTTGTGTTTATATTTAGTTTTTGCGAAATAATATTGAGTAATGTTTTTAAAGTGTAGTAAAAAACATTGACACATTTTTTAAGAAATATTTAATTCATAACTACCTAATGGCAAAAAATCAATTCAATTTCGTCTTTACAATTGAAAATTTGAGTGGATGAAAGAGGTGTATAATCAATTTTTAGAATTTTTTCTTGTGAACAGAGATTTTATAAGCTTATTTTTTATATTAATACCCTATTACCAAGAACACCCCAATATTTTTGATTATTTGTTTGATTTTTAGTTGACTGGATAGATCATATCATGTCTTTAAAACACTATATAAATCAAAAATGTATTCATGATTTTCTTAAAACATAGAATTAGTAACATGATCCCATGATCTGCTCATGGCCTCAGTTAGTTGATATGTATAAGAAGAAACATTATAATAATCATTAATATAACAAAAATGAATCGCCAAATGACTTGCTAACCGCAAAACTCAAAAACAGCTTGACCAATTAGGCTAATTTTTTTTTTCATATTTTTGCTAAGGTGCAATGAAGGTTCTTATGGAGAGAAAACCCGTAAAAATGGCAAGGGAAACCTTCAATGCCCGAAAAACCTTGGAATTTTCGGAGTTAATTCAGTTTTTGGCCTGTATCTCCTAATCGGTGCGTTTTTGATAAAAAAAGTTTGTAACCATTTTTAAAGTAGATTAAATTTGATACAATTTGAGCCCAACTGCAGCTCTGTAGGTCTAGCAAAGAAGGTTCTTATGGAGAGAAAAAACGTAAAAATTAGGAGGGAAATAATATAAAAATTTCTTGATCCCTTAAAAAAAATAACAGTTCATGATGCAATAATACATATTATTGAATATTGGTGCAAATTTTATTTACTGTACCCCCCAATAATTTTCAACAATGCTCAACCATGTCCTCATCAATCGAGTACAGCAAAATAAAGTTATACCATTTCCTTCAATATTACCATATTATAACCATTTCCTCCTCAAATTCATAAAGTTTATGTTTATAAGATAACTAATAAGAAAGATTACATTACACGAAATGATCTTTTTATGTGTTGAAATTCTATTGATAGAAATCATTATTCATAAAAAAAAAAAAAAAAAAAAAATCACCTTAAGATTAACTAAATTAAAAGAATTACCTGAACATATGGTAGTTCCGCCAGATCTCGAAATTCTTCTTTGTTCTTCTTAAATTTTTTTAAAAAATTGCTTCTTATAGAGGTTTCAGACATTTACTGAGGTAACGCAATTTTTTTTATCTTATATCTTATGATTTCCTAGTAACTGTTTGAATTGTTTTAATATTTTGTAATTAAATTTTATCATGAAATATAAATTATTATAAATAATAAATTAGGCATATTAAAAGCAGTAAGCTTTTCGTGGTTTGCTTTTTTGTTTTGTTTGTTTTTTTAATTTTTTGTGATTGAGTTTTATCTATATAAAATAGCTTTTATAATAATAATAAGCTTATTGTGGTTGTGATTGAGTTTATGTACAAATATACTCAAACATAAGGCCAAATATATTATAAAGCAGGTTCGCTGTTGCCGGTTACTATAAATTCCTGCAAATGGAATAAATGGGCAATACACCAGAAGAAATTGATCAGTGTTGTGCAAACAGTTCAGTGAGAAGTTCTATTGTAGAACAATTACAAACTTTGTTTCATCAACAAAATCAATTGATTTCATTGCTTAAAACTAAACTGGATCTGATGCCATCTGGAAATCATAAAATTGTAATCAGAGCTGATAAAACTCCTGTAGGAAAACATGCGAGATGTTTCAATGCACCAACAATCGATGAAATTGCAATTCAAATCGTTGGAGAAAATTTGGAAGCCCTTTGTTTTAGGGTAATAGGGCAGAACAACGTCTGCCGGGACAGCTAGTTAACAAATAAATGTAAAGATTACATCTGTCTTTAAAATACAATAAAAACTAGCCAATTAACTGAAAAAGAAAAACAAAGATTTCTAACTTTTATCTGCATAGTTTTATGTTTTCCTATTACTTAACTATCCATTATTATTATGATTTTCATTAACAGCTAAAAATAATATTTTTGATTTTTTACAGAAACACCATTTGGGAAACTTCCAATTTTAGAAGTGGATGGTAAAGTATTTTATCAGTCAACGGCCATTTTAAGATATTTGTCAATCGAAGCTGGCTTAGCTGGTAAAAACGCAGAAGAAAATATGGAGATTGATATGGTTGTTGGAGCATTTGGAGACCTAATCTTAGGTTATATATAAATATATGTTAATTTATTAACTATGAGTTAAGTTCATTTCTTCTCACTAAACTTTTAAATAAGTTGGTAATACTCAACTGCCAGGATAGACTATTTGGTCCCAATGAACTAGAGTTTAAAGAAATAAATTAAAATACTTGATTTGAACAGAACAAGACTTCTTTGTATTCTAAGCCAACTCAATCTTTAATCAATGTCTCAGAAAGTGATCCATTCAGAATAAAATTAAACTTAAAATGTGAGTGATCTTCATCAGGCATTATCAATTTAGCAAGAAATTGCTAGTAGATTTTTGTGACAATTGCTTTAACTCCTTTAACTTGTAGCAGGGGGTTAAGAGCATTTTAGAATGCCAAATAAAGCATCAGTTTCCAATTTATTTATTTTAGTTTTATTGAAAAACAACTAGTAAATACTAAATTTAAAAAATAATTTGTATTTGAATGTATTTTTGGACAATTTTTTTGTTGTTTTCCTCTTTTTAGACAATTCAAACAATATTATAAGTTATAAATATTTTTGTTTCTTGAAGAAATTGGTCCGGGTAGAGGTCACTGAATGACATTCTCAAGTAATTTGAGAAAATCTTTATTGATAGCCAACGTTTCGACCTACGCTGTAGGTCTTCTTCAGGGCTATATGCAAAATACAGACAATATAAGAAAACGGTACAAATATATTAAAACATTTTAACTATAGATAAACCAAAAGAAGGTGAATACAGGCAAAAAAATTGATAAAGATGTACAGTAAGGTAATTATGAAGGTTAAATGTATAAGTGTATACTATAAACTACTAAGTGCCAAAAGGTAGTAACCATTATGACTTACTTTACTTAAAACATACCTACTTTTATACTATTGATATTTTACACTTATATAAAGTCTCTTCTTACATTCTCTTATGCAATTAATATTCTTTACACTAGTATAAAGTATTTTCTACCTATCAATATTAATACTGTATTTTCTAAAATATTTTTTATTTTCATTTTTATTTTATTTTATATAATTCGTTTCTAGATTTTTATAATTTTACAATTTTTATTTCTTCCTTTTTTTCATTACCTATAATTTTTAGTGCGTAATTCTTATCACTTTCTAATTTACCCATATCATTTCACATTCCTATTGTATATTCAGTTTTTATTTTTTATCTGTAATACCTTAATTTTTTTAACTGTCAACACTTTCTGTTTTATTATTATTTTCTTCATGATGTGGGTTACTACCTTTTGGCACTTAGTAGTTTATAGTATTCACTTATACATTTAACCTTCATAATTACCTTACTGTACATCTTTATCAATTTTTTTGCCTGTATTCACCTTCTTTTGGTTTATCTATAGTTAAAATGTTTTAATATATTTGTACCGTTTTCTTATATTGTCTGTATTTTGCATATAGCCCTGAAGAAGACCTACAGCGCAGGTCAAAATGTTGGCTATCAATAAAGATTTTCTCAAATTACTTGAGAATTTCATTCAGTGACCTCTACCCGGACCAATTTCTTCAACATACATTATCATAGGTCAACAATTATCATCAATATAAATATTTTTATTTTGAAGAGAAAAGATTTGCCCAGGGCAGGGATTCGAACCCTGGTTTCCCACGCATCCGTCATGGTACTCTCCCACTTGAGCTATCCTGGAACGTGCTCCGGTCTTTTGTCTGACAAGGATTTGTCTGACTGGGGTACTTGCCAGGATAGCTCAAGTGGTAGAGTACCAGAATGGATGCGTGGGAGACCCAGGTTTGAATTCCGGCCCTGGGCAAATCTTTTCTCTTCAAAATAAAAATATTTAAAAATTATAAAAAAAATAAAATAAAATAAATTATAAATATTATAACTTAGTTTGCATGAAATTTTATATTATAGATTAACAAAGTAGCACTATGTATTTTATTATATTATATAAAACTTGTTAGTAAATAAAATTCAGATAACCTATTGATATACCCCTATTGCATTTAAAGTAATTATGACTTTATGAAGAACGTACATCGTGACTTTTATTTTTATGTAATTATCATATGATAGAAATATATCCCAAATCCTTAGAAGAGATTTACTAAATTTTACTCAAGAGACTTATAGGTTGTCATGATGATAATTGGGAGGCTTAAGACCCTAAACAAATTGTTGAAGAAAATCGTTCTTGTACAAGGATGAGAAGGTTGTAATAATTAGTACAAAAAATCTTTGATGGGATAGCCATATCCAAAATTGAGTTATATACCTTTTATTTTTTATATCTTATTAAAACAAATGAATAATATAATAAATTAATACAATTTATGATTTGAAAAGCTTTGAAACTTGTTAAAAACATTAAATACGCATTAATTAATTTTGAATAAAAATTGTGTATTTATGAGGATACTTGAATTCTGACTATACAACTAGTATAACTAACTGGCTGGCTTCTAAAAATAATTCTACATTATAAAATGTATATTGTATTAAGCTTAGAAGCTATTAACAGTTTTACGATTAATATTACCTTAATTACAGATGTTTCGAGATGCTTTAAAATGGATGTCCCAGAGGTGAAAGAAAAGCTGAAGGAAACCCTCATCAATGAGACTATTCCATTTTACATGGAAAAGCTTGAAAGTATTATGAAGAAAAATGGAGGATATTTGGCTAATGGAAAAGTGAATAAATTTATTCGATTATGATTGAAAAATAATCCTATTCCTGGTTGTAATGAATTATTGTCAACTTCAAAATTGATTTTTTTTTACAGGAAAATAAGTTCTTAAATATAATTTAGATATGACTAACATTTACATTTTAGGAAAAACCTGTAACCACTATGACCCGTAAACGAGTCTGGGGTTCAGTACATGGTAGAGACTGTACTGTTTCATGGACAACGGTTCTGCAAGGAGGTGACTTGTCCTAGGTCATGCTCAACCGCCAAGTTTTTCCCCCTTATTTTGGGTACCTATTTTTATAATATTTTATAGAGGCTGGGTGAGCCCCAGGAGGGTCCTAGATCCCATATGATCCATCTCCCGCTGCAAGCAGACTAAATAAAATGGATGTCCCAGAGGTGAAAGAAAAGCTGAAGGAAACCCTCTGCCTGTAGCGGGATTTGAACCAGGATTTCCGGCATGGCTACTCAGTGCTCTAGCACTGAGCCACTCCGCTCCCCATTACATTTTAGGATGTATAATTAAATAAATAAATGTACATACCTAATATATTCATGTAATGTTTCACATCGGCACACTACTTGTTGCCTCATGTCTCAATATTAGAAGAGGTTGCTTTTATATATTATATACAAAAGTATTTTATTTTTAGAAATAATTTATTTATTCAACAATCTCTTATTAGAGCCTTTTGTTCATCAAATATAATATAATCCACTTACCTTACCAGGTCTTGGCATTTTGACAATGTCAGAATTTAAAACTGTCCTCGAAGACCTTTTTACTAGAGTTATGGAATTTTTTTTCCATAAAAAAATATTTCTTTTTTTTTTTATTAAAGATTTTAGCTAAGCATTTTACATTTGTTATAATCACTATTCAAAATAATGGGGGCAACCTGTACTATAGTGGTTACCATAACAGCCTGCTATGCCCAAGATTGCGGTTTCATTTTCATATCATACCCCAGCAGGTGGTCTTAGGATTTTTTAAAAGTAAGTAAAAAATCCTTGGTTATACCATCCTTCAGTATGGGCATAAAACAGTGGGTCCCAAGCCTGTGTGATTCCAGGTACTCGTTAAAAATCCCTATCCTCATTAAACTTGGATTGGTAAAATTTAGAACCCACAATGTATCATCCTCAGATTAGCCGAGCAGTGTAAATTGAAATTAAATGAATAACCAATTTTACAAAACAAAAAGCTTGATTCTTTGATATACCTGAAAACAACTAACTTATCAACATTCATGAGAATTTGTTGGACGTTTTTGAATGATGTGACTGTCTCTGATAGATGTGTCTGGACTGTTGATGTGCTGTATTTGATCTTCATTGATGTGAATTTAAATTGTCTGGATGGGAAAACTGACTGGTTGACTGATTTGTTATTTCCTGGTGTTTTAGAGACTCAAGGCTTCATGTTATGGATTTTTCCAATTGCATTCTAGTATTTATTTTGTCTATTTTTAAATTGTATGTTACTTTTTTAACAGAGATTGATATTACTTTTTAATTTGTTATTGATAGTTATTTATCAATAGTTATTTATCTATTTATAGTTCTAATATTATTTATAGTTCTAATTGATATAAAAATATTTCTTGGTTTGTTGGGATTCAATGTACTTATGTTGACACCCCTTTTAGAACAGAAATGACTGGGTTCCAAGTCAGAATGAGAAGGTTGAGATTTTTTTTTATCAATCCACTTAAAAAAATAAAAGCCTACGTGATCAGACTGAATTCAAACTTTCTGTTCAAGAAGTTTGTCTATTCCATTCACGGGTTATTTAAATTGAAGTTATTTTTTAAATTGTTGAAAGATATTATTAGATAATTTTAAGATATTTTATAATAAATAAAAATGATAAAAAATAACTAGTAAAACGTTGATAATGAAGGATAAAGTAGTATTATTGAAGGATTAAAACCAAAAAGAATAATTAGGTTCGCAAGGAAGTTCTAATGTTTGATTATAGAAAGTACCTGAATTAATGATGCTTCTTTAGAGTCTTGGAATGGAATGATATGACAATTGAAAAAATAAAACAAAAGATTAAAGATAAATAAAACATATGCTACAGCAAGCAGGTACTAGTAGGTGTAGGTTATATTATTACTCCTACATAGCGTACCTATTCATAAAATATTTTGCGTATAATAAATTATTAAATTAATTGCTGTTTATTCATGTTATTCTTTTTTTTTAGCTCTCATGGGCGGAGTTATATGTTGTTGCCTACAGTTCATCTTTATCTGGTTTGATCGGGATCGATTTAGCAGAGAAATATCCGGCATTCAAAGAACTAGTTGATAAGGTCCACTCCCTACCAGGAATCAAAGAATGGGTCAAAAAGAGACCAGAGACTGATATATGAATAAATAAAAAAAAAACTAATAATCAATTAAGATCAAAATAAAATACTTATTTAAATGCAATAATTTTTATTTATTTGTTCCATAGATCATCATATACTACATATGAGGAGTTCAGGTATTCAGTGGATATCTCAAATCAATCAAATAATCAAATTAAAAGTGGATATCTCTAAATTTCAAAAATTGAATTTTTCATTAGTTTAGTATCTAGATCTATCCTCTGACTGCAACAAATTAATCAATAGTAGAGATATTATATTGTACAATAAAATTAACTACATAATAAATAATTGATGAGGGAAACATATACTGCATTATGTTTCCTAAACTTCAGGTTCAGAACCAGATCAAAACCATCTGAAAAAGAAAAGTACGTCAAAAAATCGTGTCAGACAAAATTGTTTGATTAAAGTATTGATTAATGTGAAAAAGCCAATTTTTGAAATTTTGGAATTATACCCTTTTCATCATATAACCAATAGTTATGAAAGCATAAACTTATGTAGATATATTATTTGAAAAGAAAAGATATGGCCAGGACTGGGACTTGAACCCGGGTCTACCACCTCTCCGTGGTGGCGCCTTAACCATCTCAGCTATCCTGGCTCGCTTCTCGGTCAGTTATATCTCTTCTTTCGCTGATCCTATATCTCCGTTACGGTTGTTTGTGTGTGTGTGAACGTTTCCACCTGATGCCGCCAGACACGCACCAATAGCGCATATATCGGTGTGCTCATGCCCAGCACCTTAGTCAGCGTCCAGCTGTGACCAACAGGTACATCTTCGCGCTGCCCATTTTTTTATATTCAAATTTGAAATGGATCCGATACTTAGGGTTGCACCTCGACAAACGATTAACCTGGAATCCTCATACAAGACTGAAAAGACAAGAAAACCGCTCGACGTTTCAGGCTACTTCAATACTTACTAGACAAACGCTCTAAGCTACCAATTAACTACAAAAGACTCATCTACATGACCATCATACGACCTATTTGGACTTACGGAGTAGAGCTATGGGGCTCTACTAAGCCATCGAATTCCTCTCGTATCCAATCCCTACAATCCAAAATCCTTCGTAAAATCCTCAATGCTCCTTATTTTGTTAAGAATAAAGTCATCCATAACGACCTTAATGTCCCTTTTGTTGCTGATTTGGCCCGAACCCGGTATCTATCCTTTCATAGCAAACTTCATTCCCACTCAAATCCTCTAGTTTCAAACCTAGCTTCCTCTTCAATTCCCGATAATCCTCCGAGGCGTCTGAAAAGAAGATGGCCCCGTGACCTTCTTATTTGAACTTTGATTTGAGTACTACCAGTGGGTAGTTTCTCTACTTGTCATTCTCATGTCATTATGTAACACGCATTCTATTTACTTGTTGTATAATTGTAATACAGTTGTAAATATCAATAAATAAATTTAAAAAAAAAAAATTTGAAATGTGTGCTGCAATATAAAATCTCGCAAGCTGTGATGTGTGATGTGTGATTCGGTTTTTGATTCGGTTGATGGCAAAAAACTTAAAACCGTTAGAAATTCATCAGGAAATGTGTAAAGTGTGCCTGAACAACGTACAGACAATTCTGTCAGGAAGTGGTGCATTCAGCTTAAAAATGGCCGAACAAACGTCCATGATGAAGATAAGAATGGGGGTTTGAGCATTGTGACTGACAATCTGGTCGCCAAAATTGACGAAAAGATTTGTGAAAACCGCCGTTTCACAATAACTGAGCTTTCTCTATGTTTCCCACAAGTTCACACAAAATTTTACTTTTGCATGACAATACCTGAACTCATTCAACTGGGAAGTTTTTCCTCCTTCGCTATAGTCCTGATTTTGCTGTGATTTTCACTTGTTCCCGAAAATGAAGACCTGGCTGGCAAAACAGCGTTTTGACGACTATGAGGAGCTCCAGGTACGCATCACTAAGTGCCTGATATCACAGGCGGCAGAATTCTATGACACAGGAATTTCAAAGCTTGTCCACCGCTATGGTAAGTGCCTGAATTTGAATGGTGATTGTGGAAGAAGGGGCTCGTAATAATAATTTGCTAACCTTCCATCCGAGCGAATTTTCTGGTTGTGAATTCAATAAAAAAACAGATAATTTTGATTGGATGGCAATTTTCCCAAATAAATAGAATTGAAGCTATAAAAGGAAAGAAAAGAAATTCATCAAGTAAATACAATTAAAAGCATCCAAAAATGAGTAAATGATAAATATATAATGTAAAAATAGAAAAAGGACAATTACAAAATTATTAATGTGCACAACTAAACCTAGGAAAATACAAGCAAAGTTATTTAAAAATTAATAAAGCAAGAACTAAGAAAAATAAAATGCACTAAGCTAGTATCTACAAATAATTATTTATATAAAAAATGAAATTAACTTATTTACTAAAAGGTATGATTCTTAAAACAAAAATTACTAATGGTCTGTGTATCAATAAGAAACTTAGAAATGAACTGAGTTCTTGAAAAGTGTTGAGTTCTTGATAGCGATGAGTTGACGCTTCGAAATGTTGATGAGTAGAAAATAACTAAATGTCTCTTAGCGATAGGTCCAAAATTAGATAAAAACAGCGAGAGGTTTTACTAGTGAGATTTGACAAAATTCAAGATTAAGAAGATGGAGAGAGTGGCGACAAAATCAAAATATTGAGTAGCAAGCAACCTTCTCACACGACAACTGTCTTGGGACTGATGTTTTGTTTTTTCAAACATCACACTTAATATTAAAACATATGTTTTGGAAATTACTCTATGAATTCTTTTTTTTTCCTTTTAATGAATTTTATTATTTTCAAATTATATAAAACAAAAGAAATATCTGATAATATCAAATAAAATATTCATTTAGAAGTAAAAAAAATTTAATAAATCAAAAATAGCTATTGATACCCGACAGTGATTATGTTGAAAAGTAGTATTTTAGTCTCTCTTTCATATGTATATAATAAAATGTTTTTCTTGTACTTGGTTTTTTTTTTTTAATTTCAAAAAGTTTCTCACTTTCTGAATAGCCCTCATATATATATATATATATATATATATATATGTGTATATATATATATATATATATATATATATATATATATATATATATATATATATATATTTATATAATTTATTTAATTTTTCTCCAAGATTGGATTTAAGGGATTGGTAATTTTTAATTGAAACTATATCAAGTAATAACTAATAATACTCAAGTCAAGTACTAACTTAATAACATTCAATATAATATTTATAATTAAGTTAGTACAAAAAATAAGGTAAAAATGAATAAAATTTAAAGACACCAATGGTTATCTGTTAAATAAATTAAAAAATAAAATTCATGCCAATAGAACACCAAGAGGATCCAGCCATTCCAGCATTAGAGAGGGGATGATTGAGAATGATTGGCAATGATTGACTCATTCGTTGTGATAAGGAGAAGAGAAGGGAAGCTTACACAATCATTCATCAATAATCATCGTTTAACACTCTAGACCAAACAATCAGGATTACTACAGTGAAGGTTTGACCAGTACTAACACATAACAGTAAGTAACCAATAGTAAACTACTAAATTTATTATTATAATAGACAAAAACATTTATTACTAAAAATTGGCCAGTGTCATGAACTATATACTTATGTATAACATAAACTATATTTTATATTTCGATCCAAATTCATTAAATTCATTAATAGTATTGATTTTGAAAACTTTGCTATGTAAAACATGTACTGAACCCCAGATCCTTCACGGGTTGTGGTGGTACAGGAATGGCAGTAAATGCCGCAATAAGTCCTATTTATCCAGCCACGAAGAAGACTTGCAATGTGGTTTGTAACATCGGTTTCTAGTAAATAGTTTATCTCCATTTTAAGGAATTATTAATTTGACATCCACCCGGACCATTTTCTTCCCCTTACATTTTTATGTCTATTTTCCTCGAAACTTATTATTTTCAATATTTTATCTTTTGTAAATTGTAGTTGGAACTAAGCAAACCTTTTTTATTATACACGTTCTGTAAATATTATGTTATGATTTAGCCAATTGCAAAGAAAAAAACTTTATTATTATAATAGGCAAAAAACTTATAACTAGAGACTTGATTTGGGTACAGCTATGTTTTTAGTTTACCCAAATGTTTTGTGAAAATTTAAAATATATTATTTGTACTCTTAGTTGCAAGAATTAATGATCAATAATTTTCTAAAAGATTTTTACTTTTTTATATTCCTCATACAAGACTGAAAAGACAAGAAAACCGCTCGACGTTTCAGGCTACTTCAATACTTACTAGACAAACGCTCTAAGCTACCAATTAACTACAAAAGACTCATCTACATGACCATCATACGACCTATTTGGACTTACGGAGTAGAGCTATGGGGCTCTACTAAGCCATCGAATTCCTCTCGTATCCAATCCCTACAATCCAAAATCCTTCGTAAAATCCTCAATGCTCCTTATTTTGTTAAGAATAAAGTCATCCATAACGACCTTAATGTCCCTTTTGTTGCTGATTTGGCCCGAACCCGGTATCTATCCTTTCATAGCAAACTTCATTCCCACTCAAATCCTCTAGTTTCAAACCTAGCTTCCTCTTCAATTCCCGATAATCCTCCGAGGCGTCTGAAAAGAAGATGGCCCCGTGACCTTCTTATTTGAACTTTGATTTGAGTACTACCAGTGGGTAGTTTCTCTACTTGTCATTCTCATGTCATTATGTAACACGCATTCTATTTACTTGTTGTATAATTGTAATACAGTTGTAAATATCAATAAATAAATTTAAAAAAAAAAAATTTGAAATGTGTGCTGCAATATAAAATCTCGCAAGCTGTGATGTGTGATGTGTGATTCGGTTTTTGATTCGGTTGATGGCAAAAAACTTAAAACCGTTAGAAATTCATCAGGAAATGTGTAAAGTGTGCCTGAACAACGTACAGACAATTCTGTCAGGAAGTGGTGCATTCAGCTTAAAAATGGCCGAACAAACGTCCATGATGAAGATAAGAATGGGGGTTTGAGCATTGTGACTGACAATCTGGTCGCCAAAATTGACGAAAAGATTTGTGAAAACCGCCGTTTCACAATAACTGAGCTTTCTCTATGTTTCCCACAAGTTCACACAAAATTTTACTTTTGCATGACAATACCTGAACTCATTCAACTGGGAAGTTTTTCCTCCTTCGCTATAGTCCTGATTTTGCTGTGATTTTCACTTGTTCCCGAAAATGAAGACCTGGCTGGCAAAACAGCGTTTTGACGACTATGAGGAGCTCCAGGTACGCATCACTAAGTGCCTGATATCACAGGCGGCAGAATTCTATGACACAGGAATTTCAAAGCTTGTCCACCGCTATGGTAAGTGCCTGAATTTGAATGGTGATTGTGGAAGAAGGGGCTCGTAATAATAATTTGCTAACCTTCCATCCGAGCGAATTTTCTGGTTGTGAATTCAATAAAAAAACAGATAATTTTGATTGGATGGCAATTTTCCCAAATAAATAGAATTGAAGCTATAAAAGGAAAGAAAAGAAATTCATCAAGTAAATACAATTAAAAGCATCCAAAAATGAGTAAATGATAAATATATAATGTAAAAATAGAAAAAGGACAATTACAAAATTATTAATGTGCACAACTAAACCTAGGAAAATACAAGCAAAGTTATTTAAAAATTAATAAAGCAAGAACTAAGAAAAATAAAATGCACTAAGCTAGTATCTACAAATAATTATTTATATAAAAAATGAAATTAACTTATTTACTAAAAGGTATGATTCTTAAAACAAAAATTACTAATGGTCTGTGTATCAATAAGAAACTTAGAAATGAACTGAGTTCTTGAAAAGTGTTGAGTTCTTGATAGCGATGAGTTGACGCTTCGAAATGTTGATGAGTAGAAAATAACTAAATGTCTCTTAGCGATAGGTCCAAAATTAGATAAAAACAGCGAGAGGTTTTACTAGTGAGATTTGACAAAATTCAAGATTAAGAAGATGGAGAGAGTGGCGACAAAATCAAAATATTGAGTAGCAAGCAACCTTCTCACACGACAACTGTCTTGGGACTGATGTTTTGTTTTTTCAAACATCACACTTAATATTAAAACATATGTTTTGGAAATTACTCTATGAATTCTTTTTTTTTCCTTTTAATGAATTTTATTATTTTCAAATTATATAAAACAAAAGAAATATCTGATAATATCAAATAAAATATTCATTTAGAAGTAAAAAAAATTTAATAAATCAAAAATAGCTATTGATACCCGACAGTGATTATGTTGAAAAGTAGTATTTTAGTCTCTCTTTCATATGTATATAATAAAATGTTTTTCTTGTACTTGGTTTTTTTTTTTTAATTTCAAAAAGTTTCTCACTTTCTGAATAGCCCTCATATATATATATATATATATATATATATATGTGTATATATATATATATATATATATATATATATATATATATATATATATATATATTTATATAATTTATTTAATTTTTCTCCAAGATTGGATTTAAGGGATTGGTAATTTTTAATTGAAACTATATCAAGTAATAACTAATAATACTCAAGTCAAGTACTAACTTAATAACATTCAATATAATATTTATAATTAAGTTAGTACAAAAAATAAGGTAAAAATGAATAAAATTTAAAGACACCAATGGTTATCTGTTAAATAAATTAAAAAATAAAATTCATGCCAATAGAACACCAAGAGGATCCAGCCATTCCAGCATTAGAGAGGGGATGATTGAGAATGATTGGCAATGATTGACTCATTCGTTGTGATAAGGAGAAGAGAAGGGAAGCTTACACAATCATTCATCAATAATCATCGTTTAACACTCTAGACCAAACAATCAGGATTACTACAGTGAAGGTTTGACCAGTACTAACACATAACAGTAAGTAACCAATAGTAAACTACTAAATTTATTATTATAATAGACAAAAACATTTATTACTAAAAATTGGCCAGTGTCATGAACTATATACTTATGTATAACATAAACTATATTTTATATTTCGATCCAAATTCATTAAATTCATTAATAGTATTGATTTTGAAAACTTTGCTATGTAAAACATGTACTGAACCCCAGATCCTTCACGGGTTGTGGTGGTACAGGAATGGCAGTAAATGCCGCAATAAGTCCTATTTATCCAGCCACGAAGAAGACTTGCAATGTGGTTTGTAACATCGGTTTCTAGTAAATAGTTTATCTCCATTTTAAGGAATTATTAATTTGACATCCACCCGGACCATTTTCTTCCCCTTACATTTTTATGTCTATTTTCCTCGAAACTTATTATTTTCAATATTTTATCTTTTGTAAATTGTAGTTGGAACTAAGCAAACCTTTTTTTTTATACACGTTCTGTAAATATTATGTTATGATTTAGCCAATTGCAAAGAAAAAAACTTTATTATTATAATAGGCAAAAAACTTATAACTAGAGACTTGATTTGGGTACAGCTATGTTTTTAGTTTACCCAAATGTTTTGTGAAAATTTAAAATATATTATTTGTACTCTTAGTTGCAAGAATTAATGATCAATAATTTTCTAAAAGATTTTTACTTTTTTATATTCCTCATACAAGACTGAAAAGACAAGAAACTGCTCGACGTTTTCGCCTACTTCAACATTTACTAGACCAAAGCTCTAAGATCTCCATTAATTACAAAAGACTCATCTACATGACAGTTATCTTACCTATTTGGACATACGGAGTTGAGCTTTGGGGCTCTACTAAACAATCAAATTCATTTCGTGTCAAATCCTTACAATCCAAAATTCTTAATAAAATCCTCAATGTTCCTTATTATGTCACAAACAAACTCATCCATCATGATCTTAATATCCCATATGTTGCTGATTTGGCCCAAACTAGATACATATCCTTCCATGACAAGCTCCATATACACTTGAATCCGCTAGTCTCTCAACTTGTTTCCCATACTATTCCTGATAACCCTCCGAGGCATCTGAAAAGAAGATGGCCTCGAGACCTTCAACTATAAAACTTTATTGGAGTGTTATTGATGGGTAGTTTCTCCACAAGTGTTTTTTTTTTCATGTCATTTGTTCATATTAGCAAATTTACTTGTTGCAATATTATTACAGTTGTAAATATTAATAAATTAATTTTTTTTTTAAACTTTTTATATATACTATTTAATAAATGTAATTTATGACTGCCAAACGTGTGAAAGGCATAATCATTTCAATAACATTACGGCAGGAAAAATTGGCCAGTCTGAATGTGAAGTGTATTATAAAAACTTCGGCCCGAATACATTAAACTCATAAATAGTATTGATTTTGAAAAGTTGACATCAAATTGAGAATATGTCTAAAGCAACGATGTAATAGTACTTACTTCCTATTACAATTTATAAAATATTGCAATTAGGAATATTGTAAAACATATAAAAAATTCTTTATATGTTTTAATTTTATAAATTATATATCTGCATCCACAGTGAATAAATGGTTAAATAAAATTTTTCCTCTAATGAGTTTCTTGTACTTAGGGAAGCAGAATCGTGTTTCCTATTGAATGAGGGGCTAAGACAGACGGCTTGAAATAATGTTGCTTAGATCAAAACTCCATTTTAAGCCAAAAACTACAAGAATAACATGACCTTACTTACCTCAATACAATTAACTCACTCTGGACAAAATATGACTTAACCGCTTTTTCACTGAGGCTGCAGATGTATTATTTGTATAATGTAAAACATATAAAGATTTTTTTAATAATATTTGTAATTATAATCTTTTATGAATTGTAATAGGAAGTAAGTAATAATGTTTTTGTAAACATTTTTAATTATCATATATGTTATGAATTCATCTTGTTAATAAGTAATTAAAAGGCACTGAGTATAAAGTAGCATGAAATGGTCTAATAGATGGTCATTTCAATGGGTTACTTTGATCAGAAGAAAAAAAAATATCACAATTAAAATAAATTTTAAATTTATCGAGTTTATTTTTCATTTTTAAAATAGGAAAATATACAAACTACTTCAATATCTATTTTAATTTAATATTAATTCCGGATTATTTTACCTGTTACTTGTAAGGGCATAGGTTCAAATCCAGCCTTGGAAAACCGCTTTTATTTTAAAAAGGAATAAATCATAATGACCTTCCAATTCTGATTGTAGCAAATTGGCAGTTATTTGTCTAAGGGCACTTGGATACTTATAGATATTTGTACATACCACTATCATATACTATAAAACAAATTTAATATTCTTACCAAAGAATATTATTTATTATGTATTAAAATTTTATTAGAAAAATATTACAACTAATATACTGCCAGAAATTTAAAATATATGTTACATAAAAAATAAAACATCATATTTTGGGTTACTCAATTTATATTTAACTATATTTGCTGTATTTTTTTCTATTTTTATATTTTAGCAATTTTTAATGCAGTATCTCCTCATAGTTAATAAAAAATGTTCATTTATTTTAGTCTTTGTAATTTTGGAAATTAATTTTTTGTTATCAGGAACATGGCAGAATATAAATTAACCTATTTTGATGCCAAAGGTCTAGGAGAATCTATAAGGTTTATATTATCTTATATGGGAAAAGAATTTCAAGATAATCGCATTTTATATGATGAATGGCAAAAAGATGAAGGATTAAGAAAGGAAACCAAAGAAAGTAAGTAGCACAAATCTTGATTGGAGAAAAAAACAAAACAGAAAGCAATAGAATAGAAAACAAATTTTATTCATAATAAATATGCAAACAAAAATTACCAAGTATTTTATTTGAAAAGAAAAGATGAACAGGACCGGGACTCGAACCCGGGTCTCCCACCTGTCCTTGGTGGTGCTTTAACCATCTCAGCCATCCTGGTCATATCTTTTCTTTTCAAACAAAATATTAAAAAAATTATATCATATAACTATAAAAATAAATTATAATAATATTAATGACTTAAAGTCAACAAGATCCAAAAATTAAAGTAATGTTCAATTAACATTCTCCCTGTGTATACATCGCAAATTGTGAGAACACGGAGATATAGGATCAGTGGAAAAAAGGAATATTACTGACCGAGAGGCGAACCAGGATCGCTGAGATGGTTAAAGCACCATCACGGACAGGTTGGAGACCCGGGTTCGAGTCCCAGTCCTGCTCATATCTTTTCTTTTCAAATAAAATATTTAAAAAATTATATCATATAACTATAAAATAAATTATAAAAATTACTAAGTATTGCTTTTGGTACGAGATCATAGAAATGATTAAGGGTGAAAATTAATTAATTAAGATATCAGAATGATGGTCTCAGAATAGAGATTGGTCAATGATAATACATTTTTAAAAGAGGAGCAGAAAATAAAAAGTTAGGTAAAGGCTAGGAAATGGTAATGAGCTGAGTCTTAGCAGCATTCAGTCTTAATCCATTAAAGTTTGCCCATGCACTGATTTGATTTAGGTTTTTTTGACTGTTAGTAATAGTAATAGTAAGTGGGAGCAGAGTGGCTCAGTAATAGTCAAACTTGGCAGTTGAGCGTGATCCAGGACAGATTACCTTCCTGCACAACCGTTGTCCAAGAAACAGTACAGTCTCTACCATGTACTGAACCCCAGATCCTTCACGGGTTGTGGTGGTACAGGAATGGCAGTAAATGCCGCAATAAGTCCTATTTATCCAGCCACGAAGAAGACTTGCAATGTGGTTTGTAACATCGGTTTCTAGTAAATAGTTTATCTCCATTTTAAGGAATTATTAATTTGACATCCACCCGGACCATTTTCTTCCCCTTACATTTTTATGTCTATTTTCCTCGAAACTTATTATTTATAAAGAATGAGATTGTTATACTTTTTTTATTATTACAGAGACACCATTTGGCAAAGTTCCACTTTTAGAAATTGATGGTAAGGTTCTTCATCAATCAGCAGCCATCTTAAAATACTTGGCACATTCGGCTGGTTTGGCTGGAAATAATATTGAGGAAGATTTGGAAATTGATATGGTTGTAGGAGCATATGGAGATTTAGCTGCAGGTTACAACAAATTTGTATAAAATATGAATTATATATATATATATATATATATTGTTAAGAATTTATATATGTGTAGTTAATTGAAATTTGGTGTTAATTATATTTTTATTTTATTACAAAATTTTAAGTTATCACCCATAACAGTTTGTTATCTTACAATATCTTATTGAACATGAAATATTTTATCTCCGTGGTTCACAACAACTTTTAATGTCTATACTGAATACTTTAAAGAAAATGTTTAAAAAGATATTTTTTAATTTTGTTTAAAATTACTTCCTTTTCAGAGATCACAAGATTCTTTTATATAGAAAACGAAACTGAAAAACAAAAATTGAAGGAAAAATTAATTAATGAGACAATTCCATTTTATATGTCAAAGTTTGAAAATATTTTGAAAAAGAATGGAGGCTATTTGGCAAACGGAAAGGTGAACATTTGTATCTAATAATTATAATCAATATCTAAAATTTAAAAGTTATTGTATAACTGTATGTATAATTATAAGTTGTGAATTTCTTTTACATCTTTCAGCTGTCGTGGGCTGAACTCTACGTTGTGGGCCACAGTTTGTCTTTACCTGGTTTGCTCGGGTTCGATTTAAATGAGAGGTATCCTTTCTGGAAAGAATTGACTGATATGGTTCAATCGCAGCCTGGAATCAAAGAATGGGTCCAAAAGAGACCAAAATCTTTCTACTAAATAAGAAAATAGTATGATAAAAGTGGAAATTTAAAATTATTTTGTAAGATATTATTTTTCTAAACTATGAAATTATATTAATATCATAAATAAATTATTGAACATTGTAATGATCTAAAAAAAGTATTATGAAAAAGATAGTATTGCAGACAACTATATGGCATATTTCATTTTTGTAAAATTTAGGTGGGTAAATATTTGATTATCAATGTGCCATTCAATTTTAGCAAAGATGAATTTTTTTAAAAACTGAGTAAGTACTGCAGAAAGATATTGCTATGCAGTTATATTTATGAAATCTTAATTAATAATTGTATTTATATTTTGCTATTTTAATATTTAGATTTGAAACTAAAACACCAGTAAGATCCTCAAAGCTTGACATTAACATCTGTTATTTTGTTCTAAAAAAGTGATCGATTAGAGATTGTAAGCACAATTGACTTGGGCCCTAATTAAATTAAAGTGTTGTAGAATCAAGACTCAGCCCTTAAAAACAAAAAATATATATTGGGTCGTAAAGGATGAAATGTCAGTTTTGTCTGTTTCGTTTATTTAAAGTTTTCTTTTCATTATGGATTAGATTATTTGTACACAAACAATTATGTTATGTATACCGCTTGAAAGATCATTTAATCCTTTTTCATACTCAGTCTTACTTTTCCTTTTAAAAAAGAAGAAACATTTTAAAAATAAAAAAGAATAAAATTATGTCTTCCGCGGAAATTCGTATAATTTTTCTCTGCGAATTTAAACTTGGCTATCGTATCACGGAGGTGTTCCGAAACATTAATATTGTTTACGGTGAAGATACAGTGAGCGAAAGAACAATCTTCCATTGATTTTTACTTTTTCCGTTATTTGGATAATTTTTTAAGAAATAAAAATTTCTTAAAAAATTATTGACAATGATAATACCCTGAAATCGGCCTTCCAAGAAGTTCCTTGACACCTAATGTTCATATAGAGCGGGGATAGAAATGCTTGCTTCATGTTGGGAGAAGTGTACTGAAAGTGAAGGATGTGTTCATATTTCATATGTTACAACCCAATATATTTATATAAATTTTGATTTGTATATTTTTTCAAAAACAAACCTATGTAATCGACCAAGCGGAGTAGGGAATTAACACACCATTCAAATTTTATGTCTCAAAATAAGTAGAAACCAATTTTGGAATAAAAAAAAAGTGTGTGTCAGCACCGACATGCGACTGAGGTTTACCCCTTTCCGTTTATAATGGATTTTAAATGTGTTCTTGCCAATTAATCGCTCTCTACTGATACTTATCATTGTATATTCTTTTTTTATAATCTGTTAATTATTTTAAAAAACTATGGTACCCAATTTCATGAGTTTTTAGATGTCTTTCTGATGTGGGTCGGTCGGTCTCAAAATGGAGGTAAATATGGATCTCTACCACTTCCGGTGGGACTTCTTTTGCTTCCCTGTCTTTACTCTTTTGAAGGAGGCCTCATTTTCAGAGTCCGGTAGAGGTGTATTTAAGCCCAGCATGATTACTGCCTGTCCACTTCCTAATACACCAATCTCCTGTCCTAGTAGCACTACACACTACACACTGTACACAGTTAAATAGTCACTGCACAGCCTTGCTAGATAGCTAGTCAATTTCCTACTCTTATCAGAGCAACGATGCCTTGTCGTCTGTTGAGGTTGTATCAAAGTGATATGAATGTACCCCAACAGCTTAAGGCGGAATCTAAATAAGAGTAGTAATAGTGTTTGTTTGGAAGGTGTCTTTAAAAAATTAAAAAAGAATAAAGCAATAGAATACACTGTTACCATAGATATTAATTTTATGAGGAAAGTATTAGAAACGTACTTATGAAGATTGATTATTTTCAATAAGTAGTTGGAAGGTGCTTTATTAAATTTCTTAAATACTTTTATCTACAGAAAAATAATGTTTTATTTTTAGTAACAAAGAATATTGTAAATTTTCCATTAGGTTATTATTTAAATTAACATTATTAAGATATTATGTTAACTACCTTATATTTGTTTGCAAAAACTCTAAAAATGTACTCAAATAATTACTAAATGTTATTATTTTTTTTCTGCTTTCATCATGACTTCATTTGATTTGATTGCAGGTTGATTTAACAACGAAATATTTTTTCTGGAAGAAACAAACTGGAAAACTTTTTTTTTTTACAATAATGAAAAAGTGAGAGGAGACCAAGAAAAAAATAGGATATCAATAAAATTATAAAATTAAAGTGTTAACAAACAAATATTTTATATATATATATATTAGTTTTTATTTGATTGTAAATTGAATAAATTTAAGCTCGCTATCAGGAAAATCACTACCCTTATACTGTAATTATAGAATTTATAACTAATATTATTTAATTTCATCAGCAGTAAAGGTATTTAAATATAATGATTTTAAAAAATGTAAATAAATAAAAAAATGCTTCACATATTTCATTTTATAAAAATGATTTACAAAGTATTTCTTCTATTTATGTAGATAGACATATGTCAAATTGTTTTTGTTTTTTTTTTGTATGTTTTCCAATAGAGATTGTCTTAATTTAATAACGAGTGATTTAAGATTTCATTTATAGTTTATAATAAAATGTTATGATTAATCACATATCTTACGAGATATGTATGATTGGTAACTAATGTGAGAAAAAGGAAATGCTGAAAATGGTTGATCGGAAAGCATAGCTAAACAGGAAGTGAACGGTAGTAACAAAGCAAAATTATGAAATTGGTATGGATATGGAAGATGAAGTTGTGTTTGAGAAAGAAGATAAAAATAAGTCCATAGAATATGTTAATAAGGGCAACGTGTGATCTAGAGGTTAGCATAACAACCTACTAAGCCCAAGATCACGGGTTTGAAGCACGGCAGGTGGTCTTATGATGTTTTAAAGGGAGTAAAAAATCCTTAGTTCGGGGGGCCCAAGCTTGTATGATGTCAGGTACTTGTTAAAAACTCCTATCCTAATTAAACCTAGATAGGCAAAATTTTGAGCTCCCAATGTAGCATCGTCCATAGCTATAGCAGCATAAAGTGACGTTAAATAAATAAACAAAAATATGTTAATAACTTTAAGTTAGAGAAGAGTTGGTCGACTGTATCTTCTAATTTAAGGAAGAAATAGTTGGGGGTGCAGTCAATCAAAACACCAAAATAAGCATAACTTATTTATTATGTGCCGATGTTTCGGCCTACAATGTAGGCCATCTTCAGGGCTAAGAGAGAGAAACAAACAGAAATATATAAAAACGTAGCAGTAACAAGAATATATAAAGTGGTACAGGAGTGGAAATAAAAATAGTGACTAGATATGATGAAATAGTGAATAGATATATGATAAATAAGAAAGAATATAAGACTGGTTACAGAATATAATAAACTTAAAATAGTGATAGATAAAAATAAAATTGTAGATGATGAACAGAAATTCTAATAGTGACAGATAAAATAATACAAGGATAAGAATATAAAATAGAAAAAATACTTGTCAAGAAAGGATAAAATGTAAACAATAATATAAAGGGAAAGAAAAATGAGGAGGTAAACGGAAAGATACAAAAAGAGAAGATTAAAATATAGAAAAAGGGGGGTTGAGTATGAAGGATTTAGAAAAAACTAGTTTAATTATAGATATGGATAAGATACCAGACATGAGGGGTTACATAGGTAAAGTGTAATAATACAAGCATAAATAGAAAGAAAAGCTTGATAAATTTCAAAAATTAAACATTGAAAATAGTGGTATTATATCTACCATTTTATGGCTTATTTTGGTGATTTGATTGACTGCACCCCCAACTATTTCTTCCTTAAATTAATAACTTTAAGTTTATAGGAAAATCGTTAAAAGAAACTATAGAATAGAAAAATGATTATTTCTGAGAGACAAGATATTTAAAACACTGCTTTAGGGGAAGGTAAGATCATAAAAAAGAATAAGCTTTGGTAAAAAATGTAAACAATTAATATGAAAAAAATCACTGGATCAGCTACTATAGACTACATTATCTGCATAACACCACTTTAAAATTAAAAAAATAAGTAATGGAATAAGAGTTACATTTAATTCATTCAAAAAATCACTGGATCAGATACTATAGACTACATTATCTGGATAACAACACTTTAAAATCAAAAAAATAAGTCATGGAATATGAGTTACATTAGTTCATTAATGTAATACGAATTACATTAATGAATTGACTACAGTGGCAATTACCCAGACAATCATGTGAATTATTATTTTATTGAATTATTATTATAATCATTATTATTTTCATCATGAGAACATTACAAGTGACTTAGCAAAAGAGAATGATTATGCATTATCACTTGATACAATATGACTCAACCACTCTGATAAGTGGAAATTGAGGAGTGTTATATAATCATAGGTCAAAAAACATTATTTAAGAGTCTTGCTTCAGCAATCATCAAGGTAACTGCAGTTGAAATCTCTGAGCAGGTACTATTCACTTAGCAGTAAAATCAACTATTAATTGAATGTTAACTATTAATAATTAATTACTTTATTTCTAAATCAAGTTTTTTAACTTAAAGTAACATACTCTCAAGTTAATATAAACACATTAATTTTTTATTTAATAAATGGGAATTTTTTCAAATGGAGAAAAAATCACATTATTTTTAGTCATTCTAATTATTAATTATAATAAATTAATTAATTAATAAATAAATATTTATTTGGAGACCAAAAAAAAATATAGAAATAAAGAAATTTTCAACAGCAAAAAAAACAACAACTAGAGAACATAACTAAAAAAGTTCTCAATTTCTGTTCAATTGTTTTAAAACCATACAAACTTATAACTAAAAAACAAATGTAAGTTGTATAAGTAATAATGATCACTTTAGGAAATGTAGTTTTTTTAACTACCAAATATGTTTTTTTTTAACAACTGAAGTCTTATAGAATGATAGAGGGTTGAATTTTACATAGTTGAATGCAACAATGTGCTGTTAAATGAATTTTTTTTTAAACATGCAAGTTTTTCTTAGTACTTTATGAATTTTATATATTTATTTATAGTATATTCAATTAATCTTAATGAAATAAATTAAATAGATTAACTTCATTTATTTATAAAATTTTATAATGTTTTGACAAATTTAAAGAAGTTTTTATTATGTAATGATATATATATATATATATATATATATTTGCTCCACCACAGTGTGGAACTTAATCCCTCCTTTTTTCCGCCATGCTTCTTCACTGACTATATTCAAATCCTTGTTTTTCCTAGATCTCCTGACCTCCCAAAAAGATGCTCTCTAAGCAGGTCAATCATCAATCATCATTAAATAAATAAATAGTAAATAATCGATTTTGTTCCTTACGTGTTTTTGTGTCTTTTTCCTTAAAAAGATATAAACTATGTAAAGAATTTATTGCATGCTATCCCATTCATTCATTTTATTTTGTATCTGTTGTTTTTAATATATCTATTCTCTAGTTTTCTATCTCTATATATATATATATATATATATATATATATATATATATATGTGTGTGTGTGTCTTCTTTAAAAATAAGAAAAGAAATTATAAAGTATATTTTATTTTTTATACTAATATAATATAGTATAATTCCTAATTATCATAATTTTATATACATAGCATTTTTAGTTCACTTTGCTTCCTTCATACCATTTACATCTAATTAATTTTATCAGTTACAAATAGCTCTTAAATTATTAAAATTACGATTTAAATTATTCATTAAGCTTACATCATTCAGGAATTCTTAATCATAATTGCACATTTAACAAATTACGTCACATGATTATTTCAAATTAAAAAATTAATTTTTTAATATTGCAGGAAAATGCCACAGTACAAATTAACCTATTTCAACTTTAAGGGTTTTGGGGAACCCGTAAGGTTCATGTTATCTTATATGGGAAAAGACTTCGAAGATCATCGTGTTACACAAGAAGAATGGGCGCAACTAAAGAAGAGTAAGTTTTAATTTGTATGTTTAAGTTAACAAAGTATGTGTAGTATAAGGAATACAAATAGATCTATTGTTTAAATAAAAGAATTTTAAACAAAAATGCAAAACCATAGGTTTTGCTACAAGACATTTTTATAAAAAAATTCAATTAATGAAAAATAATATGTTTTTTCTTCTGTTTTTTGTAATATAATTTCCTTTTTTTTTTAAATTCTAGAAACGCCATTTGGGAAACTTCCAATTTTAGAATTCGATGGTAGAGTTCTTCATCAATCTTTAGCCATTTTGAGGTATTTTGCACCTCAGGTTGGTCTAGCTGGAAATAATGCTGAGGAAAATTTGGAAATAGAAATGATCGCTGGAGCATTTGGAGACTTAGCTGCAGGTTACTATTTTTATGATAAATATCTATAGTTTTATACATTATTATGTATTTTTAGTATTATATTTTGTTTTGTATCAACAATATATAAGGATGCAATGCTGTCATGAGATGACGTCTTCTAATGCTAACCAAATAAATTTAGTGCACATAATTTGAAAAAAAAATAGTTTATTGTTACAAGCTTAATAGATTGATGAATTTCTCAATTAAGAAGTTTGTCTAATTACAGATATGGCAAGATGTGTAAGAACAGCAAATCCTGAGGAGAAAGAAAAACTGAAGGAGACTATAATTAATGAGACAATTCCATTTTTCATGTCAAGATTGGAAACAGTCTTGAAAAAGAATGGAGGCTATCTGGCAAACGGAAAGGTAAAATATTTTACTAAATAGTGATGGATAGTTAATAGCCATTAAGTTTAAAACCTTAGTACTAGTTTAATGATTAATTATAGTATTATTTTATTTTGATCTATAAATAAATATGTTCCTCGCTGAAGAATGTTAAATGTAAAAGTAAAAAATTATGTTGATCACTAAAAAAAAGTGAATATCCTTTTTGAGGAGAGTTTATTCTTAATAGATAACTTAACAACTAAGTGAAAGAAAATTGTATCTACATTTCAATAAAATATGGACTTATAATACAAGGACTTTAGGAATTCTTGATTCATAATTTAATGTTTAATGACAAATTTTTATTACTGACATTAAATGTTATCTGCAATTTAATCTTTAAAATAATAGGTCTGAAAATTGTTTAATCAAATATTTGAGTAAATTAAGTGATAATGCTTAATCTCAATATATTCAATTTCATTGTGGCTAATAATAATTTCTTTTACAGCTTTCATGGGCTGAATTTTACGCTGTGGGCTTCAGTGGATCCATACCTGGTATAATCGGGCTCGACTTAGCGGAGAAATATCCCTTCTTCAAGGACCTAGTCGAAAGGGTACACTCTCTTCCTGGAATCAAAGAATGGGTCAAGAAGAGACCAGAATCTGTTATCTAAATGATACAATGACACAATTTCGATTTACTTCTTAAACAGTATATTTTAATATTAAAAGAAATATTTTGGGCAGAGATCAAAGTAATACTGTTGACCTTCACCCAAAACACTTTCTTCTCCTCAAATAAACATAATTACAAAATTAATATTGATTATTCATGAATTTCAGTCTTTTTTCAACAAATCTATCTGACAAATATCCTTCCTCTTACTTATTTGATATAATTTATTTGAATTATAATTAGTTTATAAACATATATTTTGATAGATTTTCAAGCATTTTATCGAAATAAAAAATTAGAATGTTTCTTATATTTATAGTATGGTTTTGTGTCTTACTTATAATAAATTTGTTTCATGTTATAAATTTGTCATTTAACAAACAAACATGCCTTTCATCTAGAGATTAGGTGAATCATGAATGAGGATAACCTTATTAATTCTACATTTATTTCACCCAGACCATTGCCTCCATACAATTTATAAGGTCAACCAATAACCACTCCACACACTTATTTTGTATTCATTTCGCATTTTTTAATTACTATTTTTCGTTCTATAATTGTGAAAGAGGTTAAATGATATTTCTGTTTCTGAATGTTTTATATATTTATAAAATCCTATGGCAGGAAATAAAACATTTTTAATTTACTACAATAACAATAATTAATGAAATATAGCTATTGTTATATTATATTATTGTTATATCATTATTGTAACAATAATCAATTAAATTAATATTTCCACCTTGAGAACGTTTTGAATGATATTACAAAAGAAGACGATCATTCATTGTTATGCAAGGTAAAAATACACAAAAGATTCAGTTTAGTAAAGCGGGGAGGAATCAGGATGAATGATATATAATAATATATCGAAATGTATTATTTAGTGCTCTCTTACCTGCAATCAAACAAAGTAACTACATTTAAAATTCCAGGACAGGGAAGTTTCACATAGCAGTAATATTATCTATCAGTGCTTCAAATTACTTTATAAAAACTCAAATTTAAACTAAACAGAGCCATATTTTCTTGTTTACATAAAATAAATACTTGATAAAATATTATTTATTTAAATAGAAAAAATATTTTTAACTTTATTTTAATTGTGATAAATTATTCATTTTAATATTTAAATTTATTTTAATTAAAACAAACAGAGACAAAATTAATTGTTTACAGGAAGTTGAACTAGAAAAAAATATTCTTCAATGTCAAACCAGCTGCTTTAAATTCATAAAGTTACTCTGCTCTTTTTTTTTATATTATTGATTTTTAATTATGTTGTTTTGTTTTTTTAACTTTAAAATTCTAATATAATGGCATAATCTTGAATTTTACAAAATCAAATTTAATATTATGATGTACAACTAATTATAATAAATACTTTTATATATTGTTTTTTCTTTATTTGTTCAAATGTTTGTATATTTTATACAAATATTAAATTATAATTACCATTCATTTGAACAGGGGGGAGGGGAGTTTCTTGTACTCAAGTTAGCGGAATCAAGTTATTTTCGTAGTGATTAAGGAACTAAGTAAGGCATTTGGTTGAAAAGGAGTTATTGCTTATATTACAACTCCGTTTCAAGCTAACAGGTACAGATTTCAAATGTATGATAATTACATCATACATTTCTTCTACTTTAAAATCATGTTTTTTAATTGATATAATTCATATTTATATAACTTCCCACACATAAATTATCATACATTTGAAATCTGTACCTGCTTTTTAACGTGATTTTACATACATTACTTTCTATTAATTTCTTATACAATTTATACATTTAAATCATATTTAATTTTAATATTTATTCGTATCTTTATAACTTTATTATACGTTTATTTTCGTACATTTTATATCATTACCTGTAATTTTACTAAGTTTTCCATACATTTGTGTCTCACCAGTTTTACTTTTGTAACTTTTTTCTGTATTTTTCATTTTGTATCTTACTTTTTACTTTCTCAATTTTCTTACTTTTTATATTTCTTTACTTTACCACCTTTCTGTTCACACATTCTTTCATTTTGTTATCCTTATATAACTTTTATAATTTATCCTATGTTATATATATCCACTTTTCTATACTCAATATGTTATTCTATAATTCTTAGTATTGCAATGTTCTTATAGTTATTTTTCTGTTTTTCCTTCTCAGCCCTGAAGATTGCCTACCCTGTAGGCAGAAAGTCGGCACTTAAAATACTCGTAAATAAGTTAACCTTATTTAGTGTTATTAATGACTGCACCCCCAGACAAATTGTATCATTCATTACTTTAATTTTAATTGAGTTTTTTATACTTTCAACTATTACTGAGAAGGGAGTGACATTTAGCTACTGTATTAAAGAAAGACAGATCATGAAATAATCAGGTTTTTAGAAAAAAAAATTGAAATTAAGTCAAATTAGCTTAAAATTTATCTTAGGTTTTATTGATATATTTTTCCTAACCGCCTGAAACCCTAAAAAGCTGCGAAGGCCCTCTAGATTGTTTATAGAATGCTGAGTTGATGTCCTAAAGGTTCTGAGTTCAAATTGAGCAGTGGTAGATAATTTATTTAATCTGTGAACAACCATGGATGGACCCCATGGGACCTACAGACCCCCCCCTTCCTGTAGCTGGCCCAGTCTCTTTAAAATGAGTTCCCTTGATTGAGGGAAAACTCTGGTACCAGATGTCAGAAAAATCACCTCCCTTCACAACCGTTGTCCTAGAAACAGTACAATCTCTACCAAGTACTGAACCTAAGATACTTCCTGGGCTTTAGTGGTACATGTTTTACTTGTACAAAGTAATGCGATCAAAACCATGCTTAAATTGTTACATAATCTTTGATTTTGTACCATGGATAACTTGGAGATCATCCTATATCAAGTTGCTAACAAGATTTCCTTAGTGGAGGCTACACATTGACCTAATTCATCTGCTATGTTCTTTTTTTTTAATCAACATTATGCTTTTAATATTAAACTGTTTTAAACTTGAAAGACTTACAAAATCAACCACAGCCTAACAGTCAATTTTTGTAAAAAAAAAAAAAAAATATGGTGGAAACAGCTTTATTTTATTTATGGGGGGGTGTCAAATTTTACAGAAGACTGAAGAATACTCCGAAATTCTCAAATGATAGTATGGAAGGACTTCAGTACTAGATTCAGTCCCCTCTTAATAAAAGATGCTGTACACGCTTACGATTAAATTTGAGATTTATGATAAATTTGGCCTTGAAATGTCCACAAATATTTACGTAAAATTTGAATTTAAATAGTTCTCCAATTAATCTCATATAATGTTGAAAGATCGTCTGTGTTGAACAATTTACAATTACTTGTAATGTAATTAAATATAAGTTTTTAAACTATTTCTATCAAGGAAATGGAGGGTATCAGCTGATGCAAACTAGAGCATTCGATGAACTATTGCACCCTGATAAGTTTATTGATTATTCAAATGTGGTGACATCTATCTATGTGATGCAGTTTAATCGTTATTAACTCATTTGGAGTATAATATATGTTATGACGTGAACAAGAACCTTATAATAAAAGAGCAATTAAAGCTTAATAATAATTGAATCAGTTCGAGAATTGATTTTAGCCAGTAACATTACCGCTCTTTCTTGGCCAGAATTGAGCTTTTGTTTTATTCTTAATATTCAAAGTAATGATGATCGTTTCAATTTTTTTTCTTAAATTTATTAATTGAAATTTACAACTGTGTTATAATAATACAATGAAGTAAGTAGTATGAATGATACTAGTACATAATAATGTGAGATAAAGGCAATTCGAGAAACTACCCAGTGGTATTAATCAAACAGCATATTAAACTTAAAAGGTCATAAAGCCACCTTCTTTTCTCAAACACCTCGGAGGATTATACGGAATTGAAGAGGTAGGTTTGAGTGTGAATAAAGTGCGTCAAGAAAAGATTAATAACTCAGGAACAAATGAGACATGAAGGTCCTTATGGATGATTTTATTCGTAAGAATTTTTAAGAATATGATAGGAATTTGATGACTTAGTGGATCCCTACAACTCTACTCAGTAAGTCCAAATGGGTCTTGTAATCTTGTATATGAGTCTTTTGTATATTCATCGGGAGCTTACAGCGTTTGTTTAGTAACTGTTGAAGTAACCTGAAACGGCGTTGTCAAGTTATTTGAGTTTTTTATCAATAGGAACTTTTATAGATTTATTACTACATTATAAGCGGATCAACGCAGTATCTTTTCCAAATATTAAATAAAATTTTTTTAATTCAAATATTAAATAAAAAGTATTTTTATCCTTAAAACCACAACAGAATCATTACAGAAAAAGCAAAGTAACAGTCTGAATTTCAAAGTGAAGTACGAGTTTAGTTACGCTGCTTTCTTAACTCTCAAATCCCATTGCATGCTATTTATTATATTTGGCTTGGCAATAATCCCAAATATTAGAGCTCCTAGACTAAGAGGGGTCATTAATTCTAAAATCTATTATATTTTTGTCTTACTTTTAAATTTTAAAAAATCAATAAACTCGATCCACTCTACAACCTACGGAGGACCATGTGTTCAGTACCTGGTGGAGACTGTACAGGGAGTGAACGGTTGTACAGGGAGGTGATCTGTCCTAGATCACGCTCAGCCGCCAGATTTTCTTTCTTATTTTGGGTAGCCGTTTTTAAAAGACTGGGTGAGGCCCAGGAGGGTCCTGGACCCTTTATGATCTATCTATGGCTGCTCTAGATTAAGTAAAAGTCGGCCGAGCGGGATTTGAGCCAAAGGCAACGAAGTTCAATTAATTGAAACATTTCTAACCTCCCTCCCAAAAAACTTTAATAGATGAAGGTAAGGATTTGCGTAGCTATAGTTACGGTAAATTTTAAAGTTCCTTATTCCTTATACCCCGGAGTTCAGGATAATTTTTCTCAGGCAAGGGATGGCAGATCGCTTCTAGCTTCGAGGCAACAATATTTCTAATCTACGAGGGTGTAACGCCAGGGTACCCTCCACCAACACAATCTCTCTATATTTGAAATAAAATAACAAATAATTAAAATAAATCATTGGAATTGAAATAAGTTGAAAGAATGGACAGGTATTCTTTTGATTATAATACTCGAACACAGTGCTAACGAACGGGCCTTTTTCTTATCGAATCCTCCCCGCATATGTTTCTATCAACAGACAAAACTGACAGATAGAATAGACAAATCCAAGTTTCAAACTGATCTGAGCGCTCCAGAGTTATTTTCACGAAACGAGACTCTGGCACTTGAAGTACCAACACAAAGGCATTACCCTGCCGTTTTTTATGACTCACCAACAGTCCTAGATTTTTGGATTCTTCATTTAGCCTATGAAGGCATCTTTTATGTTAGGAAGCGATCCTCCGATTATCAATAAGACATCTTCTTTTGCCAATTATTCTGTTGAATATACTTCATATAAGTTCTGACTCAGCTCTCTGGACATTACATGGAGATTAATATTTGATAATTTCAGAGCCAAAGCGTATAACCAATCTAAGCTACATCGTTGGGATTCCAAGTCCTACGTCGCTCCAAAGAGATCCCTTCGGTGCTATCCCTTTCAGCTCTGCCTCCTGCATATAATTGGTCACAGCATTCTTATAGAATTTCTGTTACGAGCTTCCGCATCGCAATCCTTGTCAAATCAGTAATACATTTTTCTTAACTCCACCTATCTCCTACGCCGATTCTTATATAATCCCTGTCAACTCAATACAATTCGTTTCTAACTGTTTGGTATGTTCCATCTTCTTGTATGTTATTATATTAAATGCACTTTTTTATCTTAAATTTTATCTTTGAGATCTTTTAGATTTGTGTTCCAGCTAGGGTGCTTGTTAGTTTCCATGCTTATTACTGAAGGAACGTGAACTGAATCCACGTCTGGGCCTCTAAAAATCCTTACTACACCAATCAAACTGCTACATAAAGGATATGATTGATTTGGCTAGCTCTTGAGCCATTCGGAGAACCTCAGCTTTGCTTGAGCATGTTTTTAAGTGGGGTTACGGATTTTGTGGAATACAAGTGACTTAGATATGGCAAAATTAACTACCCAGTGCAAAATACTGATATAGCCCTTTAACTCTGAGCTTACATATTTTATCACTAACTAGAAAGAAATCCATACCAGCTTCTTTTAATTTACTTGACAATACGAATGCCGAGCCAAATCCCCGCCTGTTCTTACCGCCACTGACCATCAGTTTAGTATTTCACGTTCAGTACTCCTGCTTTTGTTCATCTAACCTCCTGCAGTGCCAACATGTTCGCATTTTCGAACTTCCATCAGTAGTTTCTGAAAGGTCACTTTCGGTAAAGCGGTATCCATCCACAAGTTCTACAAACCTAAGTTGTAAATGTTATTCCAAGTTAGCAAGATTGTTTGTTACCAGGGAAGGTGATCCTAGAGTGCGTATTGTAAATAACCTTCGTATGAATTGGTGGTATTAGCTAACTTGTAGTGTGCCATTAGCATAGAGTACCGTATAGGTATGTGCTAAAGTGTTTCGACAATCTGGAGGACCAGCGGATGCTTGTGGTACTCACACCGAGCCGTGGGGCTGACTAATTTAGTAAATATAATCCCGTGAATTCTTTCCCATATCATGATCCATGGAGAAAAACATTCTTGTATAAATTTCCCAACAGGTGATTATAGGCCCAGCGGATTTCGTCTGCGAATTAAACCTGTCACAAGGTATGCAAAAAGCTGGTAACCTTAGCCATACTGTTTGCACTTCTTGTTATTAGGAAAGCGTCGTCTTGATTAAACCTAATAGGTATTTATTTATTTATATATAAACAAGTGATTTAAAAATTTATGTTTAGAAGAAATAATGTAACAGGGGAGTACAAGGCACCTACTAATGTATTTAAATCATTATTGTACTTCAACACAAAACATCTTTAGAGTACGTTTTAGACAGCATATTCCTTTAATTCAAGGGAATAAGGAACAAATAAATGAACATTTCGGACTTCGCAAAAACTTCGGATTATGGTCCGTGGAAACCAATAAATGATGCTGGACGCACTGGTGTATCTGGTCATTTTCATCATTTCGACTGATAAAATAATTTCTATGAATCATCAAGGAAATATTTCCCTGTATAGGGTATTTTTTAAAAATACCATAAATAGGCCAACGTAAATTATAAAGTAAATTATAATAAAGATCAGTATTGAGAAGTTTCAACGAAGTAAAAGTTAGATATTTCACTAGTCCATTTAAAAGAAAACCACCTTGTTGTTGGTTGAATCAATGGTGACATATGCTATACCATTGGCATTGATTCCCCTTTAGCCTTGTTAAAATTCGTTTTAATAATTAGAAATTATAGGTTGTTGAAATTATTTTAAGGTAAGAAGTGAAGTATCTAATCGAATTAGTGTTTAAATACTAGTTATGGTCTTAGTCGCAGGGAGTCTTCCCAATATCTATTATTACCTCCTAGTGGAGATCAATGTATGCAGTTAGCTGAATTCTCCAACCCTTTAGAATTTCTCATGTGATTCTCTCTTCTCGGAGAAGGAGAATATAATATCGTGAAAATTTTATTAAGTTAACAAATCATCGAAAGGTAACGTTAATGAGTAATTTATCTAATGTTATTGCTTGATTGGTGTTTATATGGAGTTAGGCCTATGTGACATTTTGTTTATTTTAATAGTATAATTGTGTGTTTTATTAGGATATATAAGTCTTAATCCGTTTAAAGGGTAATTATTACGGTTTTTATTTGTATAAATTTGTTTTTATTTCGTTTTTTAACCAGTTCCAAAAATTCTAACCTAACCTGTTACATAAATTTTTAATCTCTGTTATTGTGAGATAGAAAAAAAGTTAGTCTACAAATACTACTTTAACTTTTTTAATTTGTCTGAATTTGTTAACTGTTTAAGAATATCCATTCATATAAAGTTTCTTATAGTGATTACATCATTTCTTGTATCCATTTGTAACAATGTCTTCAGTATTTAACTATTCATAAAATTAATATGTGTTTGTGCTTTATTGTAATTCGCAGATGTCTGTCACAACACACAAAAATCGGTACAAGAATACCGGTTTAGATTCACAAGAATTAAGAAGAAGGCGAGAAGAGGAAGGTGTTCAGCTACGAAAACAAAAGCGTGAACAACAGTTATTCAAAAGACGAAATGTTAATATCCCGGCACTGTCAGATGAAGATACGTCTATGCAGGTATTTAATATTTATTCAAATATCACCCTAACTTGAACAAGCATGGGATATTTGTTTGAATTTATGTATCAATTCAGATCAATGTTTGATTTTAATTTAATGCTTGAATTGACAGTTTTCACTTTGGAATAAAAGTTGCTTAATTTTGTGCAATTGGTTTTTTATTGTATGTCTGTTTTTATAATTGAACCAGAGCTATGAACATGGGTCTAAAGCATGCTTTATAAATTGGGTGTTAAAAGACTCAGTTTATCGTTTAATAGAAATACTATTTTAAATAAAATTTGGAATTAAATTAATAGTGTTTAGTAATAGTGTTGTTTAATAGTGTTTGGGTAAGCTATATCTTTGTTCTAATAGTTCATTAATACCTCAAACTTTTTGTAAGGTTATGTACTTGAGATTTTATGCTGATTCTTTAGAATAATGCCTTAACATGAGAGGTTTTAACTTGATTTGTCAGTCACTTTAAAGTAATCTTTTTTAAATATTTAGTTAATTTGTATTAGTTTTGAACTTTTCAGTGTGTAAGATGATTGAAAATTTATTTAGTTGGCTAATTTATTTAATAATATGAAAGATCCTTATATGGTTACGTAACTTTAATGAATTTATATTTTTGAGATCAACGTTCTTATGAATTTTATTGACTGCTTGAGCTCTGAAAGTATTGTTCCAAAGCTATTGTGATCTGTGAATCTGGAAATTTAACAGAAATGGGGTACTTTATCTGGGCTACGATTGCAGTAAAAAGGAAGTTGATATGTAAAGTAAAATAGTCTTATGCTGTGTCATATATTACCTGGTTTAGGGGTATGTATTATAGATAGATCTGTTTCAGATCGGCTTTAGTCTGAACTGTTGTTAGTTATTAAAAAATTGAAAAAAAAAAAAACTACTTTGGAAACATGTTATTTCTGCTCTGAAGCGATAATAATTAGTTTACTCTTTCTTGAAAGATATACATCAAGCAGAAACTGATTTATTAAAATATAAATTTTCTTAAAAGTCAACAATTTCTCTGGTTGACTTGATAATATTTTGAATTATTTAATTAGTCAAATTCAAGAGAAACAATGCACAAGCATAAATATTTTTAATTATACTCTTAGAAGTTTATTTTTTTAAAGTATTTCTTACTATTGTCTGACAGTATGATTGTAATTATTTTCCTAATAATTTTAAATTATTTTCAATGCCCTTGAACTTATTTGATATTTAATACTTTCTACTGTATTAAAAACCTTCATGTTTGGATATAAGATTCAATTTTTGACCAAACTTGACTTTGTGTATGACGAAATTGATTAAATTGTTCTGTTTTTATAAATACACAAGATTTATAAATTAAACAAAGTTTAAACTTTAAGACTGCCCTGGAAATAATAGCTTCTTTTTTAAGCTTCTCTTAACAAGATGTTTGGTTAAAATGAAAGAGTTGTGCTAGAAATTAAAATGTGTTATATTTTTTAACTGAAATATTTTATTTGGACGGCCTAATGTTTTCCAAACCATACTCTTATATTAAAATTATTGATAGTGGTAAATCTCTGTTGACATGATATTTATAAATGTTTTGAATATATTACTGATGAAGAAGTTCGTTTTGTTTTTTTGGATTTTAAATATTGATAGATTGTATGTTCGATATTATTTTGGATAGGTGTGATAAAATATTTTAGTTTGATTTAATTAATTATGTAATACATTACTCAAATATTTATTAAAATGCGCCACTATGGAAACTAAAACTATTTTTAATTTATGAGATGAAAATGGTTGACTGGATGATCTTATGTAAAGGAGATGGTTGGGGGGTGCAGTCAATAAGAATATAAGTACTTCACTTATTCGGTGTTCTTATTGACTGCACCCCCCAACCATCTCCTTTACATATTTTTAATTTAGACTATTTAGTAATTTTATTACTATCTTAGACTATCATATATATGTTAACCGGGGAGGACGTATGAATACGTCAAACTTAATTTCGTATTTTCCTTTGTGCTATAAATATATAAACTTCATATTATTATTGTTGTTTGTTTATGCTTAAAATAAATGAAAAGACTATGACATATATACGTTCTCATTTATTTATATATATATATTTATGTACACACAGCACAAAGGAAAATACAAAATTACGTTTGACGTATTCATACGTCACGCCCGGTTAACAGGTTAATGTAATATGTTTTAAAATTTATGTTTCAATTGTTTATAAACACAAAATGTAATATAATCCATGCCTTATGTATGACACCCCCTATCCAGTTGAGTTGAATCATGAGAGTGTGACCAATTTAGGGTTGAAGAATTTTTTATTTGGGACTTATTGAGAATATTTTTAAGTACCATTAAAGGTATCTAAGTAAATATTTGTATTTACCAACAATATTTCAGTGTTTGTTCAGCTGTTTTTAAGCAAATTTAATTATATCTCAAAGGTTATATCAAATAAATTTTTACTATGATTTAATTTAATTACTATTATATGATGCAGTAATAATAATAATGTACTACATCTTTTTTTAATTTAAAGTGAATAAGAACTAATTTAATGAATTTTTTATTTGAATGAAACTTTTAAATTTTATAAAATTTCTGAATAATTACTAATAGATTATTATAAATAATTAATTTATTAAAATTGCTGAATAACTACTAATAGATTATTATAAAAAAGAAAAAACTAAAGTGTTCTTTTATTTTATTTTATTGTGCTTTTTTGGGGGTAATAGAAAATATTAATAACAATATTTATTATTTGAGTTAAGATTCATTATACCTCATTAGATTGAAAGTAAATGCAAAAATGGAATCAGATTTTTTAAATGATATTACTTCTGAAAATTACTTCCAAATATTTACTTTTCACAAAATCGCTGGCAAGGTCTTGTAGAATTGTCAAAAATTGAAAGAAAGTAACATTTACAAATATTTTTTACTTGTTCTGAATGACTTTAGTGGAAGACTCATGCCGAACAATGCGCAGAAAAAGTTATGAAAACTCTCCTACAAAATATGATGGAGCTAACCAGGATGTTCTTAAAACAACTCATATAACATGCATCAGACTAGTTCTTTGGGATCGTTAGACGCTTTTAAATTTATTCCAGTAGCCTTTACGGAATCTCATATACAAATGGAATCTGTCCAGATTCATCGAGAAAGAAATGCATTATGTTTCTGTATTCTTGAAGAGTGTAAAAGCAAAATGTGACAATTGAAGTAATTTAGTGTATAACTGCTTAGTTTAGTTCTAGATATTGAAGCAACATTTGATTGATAAACAAAAATGACACACTGAATACCTGTATAATAAGTTATTAAATGAAAATCCATTAATTTAATTATAAAGTTAGCTTCATTACTTACAACCACTCTCCTCATTTCAATTTTTTATGTATTTTACTTACTTTATGTACTTCATAAATTGTTTAATACATGACTGTTCAAAACTATGCCAGACAAATTATTCATTATTTGTTAAGTTAAAATTATTACTCATTTCTATCAAATATAGGTATAATTTATAGCAAAGTGTTATTTATCTTTGTATTATACTTTTTTCATACCTTTAATGTATTATTATTATTATTACATATATTTATTTAAAGTTTTATTTATTTTTAACAGGAAGAGAGAGTATCCAACGGTGGTATCACTCCTGATATGGTTCAAGCTATATACAGCCCGTTGACTGAACTACAATTGGAAGCGACTCAAAGGTTTCGTAAACTTCTTTCTCGCGAGCCAAATCCTCCAATAGATGAAGTAATCGAGACTGGAATTGTGCCACGTTTAGTTGAGTTTTTAAAGGATCACACAAATTATACCTTACAGGTACATAATGAATATTAACAATTTACATTTTAAAATACGTTTAGATAATATGTTATCCTTTATAATTATAGGAAAGTAAATGACTAATATCTGGTGGCCAAATCTTCATGTTAATGGCTATGGATGTTTTAATTTTTACTTCCTACAACTGTCTCTTAATTTTATAGTTACATTTGTTAGAAACTATCACAGTCTCAAACATTTTTGGTTCTTGGATTTTAATGGATATATTATGACTGGTTTCTTTAGTAATTGCAATTTATATTTTTTATATACTTAGAAACTGTTCTGTAATTAATAATAAGTGATCATTTAGTTGTATTCGATGCTGTACTCAAACATTTTAGTTTGATTCAGGTTCACTTTTCAGTTAGAGCTTAATATGTGTGCTTTTTTCAAACACTGCTAAGATATTTTCAGCTATTATTTAGGTAATATAAATTAATGAAATAATTTAGTATATATTAAATATTATAAAAAAATATCTACTAGCCCACTTTATTAGGTCGTGTAGTGGTCGTGGTCTCTTATCAACCAAAATCTCATATCACAGTGGATAATTTTAGCTTTATTTGTTATTCAAAGTTGTTTTTATAATTTAATCTTATTGGATTGATTACAAGCATTTTATATTACCGATTTTTATCATGCATAAATTTTTTTTTATTAATGATCATGATAAATAATAATAATTGTATTTCTTTATTTTGTTGTATTAGACAACCATGCCATTTTTTTACTTAAAATGATAATTATTATATATATATGTAAGGTTACTTGAGCAACCTTGTGTTATTTATCTTTCAGTCATCTGTGTGTTATTATTTATTTTAAAAACCTTCTTCATTGGTTATGTACAAAAGTTAGCCTTAACTCGGTACCTCAGAGGTAAACTATCGTAACTGACGTTTTCAAACTTGACAGGAGAGCAGTTTTAAAGTTAAATTTTCCTTTTTATTTTTGTTCACGGTTTTAAATGATAATTAGAGGTCATCAAGATCAAGATCAATGATGACCTCTAATTATCATTGAAAACCGTGAACAAAAATAAAAAGGGAAATTTAACATTAAAACTGCTCTCCTGTAAAGTTTAAAAAATGTCAGTTACGGTAGTTAACCTCTGAAGTACAGAACTTAGTGTTGAATTTATGTGTAATTTAATTCTTTATTTTACTGAATAAATCACCTTTAAAAAGATCTTAGAAATTAAATTACACGTAAATTCAACACTAAGTTAAGGCTAGCATTTGTACATAACCAATGAAGAAGGTTTTTAAGATAAATAATAAAACACAGATGATTGAAATATAAATAACACAAGGTTGCTGAAGTAACCTTACACAATTTAATGGTTATCATAAATTTTACTGAATAAATCAAGTTTAAAAAGATCTTAGATATATAAATCAGCTAATATTAAAATAGTTATTAAATTAAAGGTGCTTTTCCTATTAATTTAATTTTGTTTTCTCTGTTGAATAGAATAAAGAGTACCTTTTAGTATTTCATTATTAAGCTATAGTATTACACTTTACGTTTTGCATAATTCGTACATTTCACAACAATAATTATTGTTGGATTTTGTTGATTGTCACTATAAATTCGAGTCAAGAGCTATCACGATAAAGTTATCACTAATGTTACTCATGTCATGAATTCACACTTAAGTGATGAAAATTACTCAATTCCTTTAATATCAAATTAAGCAACCATGAGTAGTAGTGTTTTCCTACATATTTGGACTATTTTGCCCCATTTAATATAGATTCACTTAATTTTCTATCTTGTGTTTTTTTTTTTTAAGTATAATTATAATTATTGTATTACTAATTATATATTATTTACAATCTTGCATTGATTAGTTTGAAGCTGCTTGGGCATTGACAAACATCGCATCAGGAACCTCAGTTCAGACTAGGATTGTCATAGAAGCAGGAGCTGTTCCAGTCTTTGTTCAACTGTTGTCATCAGAATACGAGGATGTTCAGGAACAAGCCGTATGGGCTCTCGGTAACATCGCTGGAGATTCTCCCGATTGTCGTGATCACGTATTAGATTCTGGCATCTTACCTCCACTTCTTCAGTAAGGACTATATATTTTTATTTTATTTATTCATTTATATTTTTTGCAGCACACTTTATGTAAATAGTTTATCTTAATAAATAGTTTTTTCTTATTAACCTGTTTTATACAATTTTAAAAGTTCTGTCTTGCTTCATCTATTTCTTTCTTGCCAGTTTTTTTAACATTTCATTCAAGGATAAATACATTAATTTATCAAAGCACATAATAATTATATATATATATATATATATATATATATATATATATAATTATTATGTGCTTTGATAATATATATATATTATCAATATATATATATATATATATATATATATATATATATATATATATATATATATATATATTTATTTATTTATTTTATTTGTTCATTTATATATTTTCTGCAGCACATTTATTTAAACAGTTTGTTTTTGTAAGTAGTAGTTATTAACCTGTTTTATATAACTAAAAAAGTACTGTCTTGTATCATCTAATTATACCTTTGCCAGTTTTTTTGGAACAATTCATACATGGATAATATATTAAACAATCGGGTATGCATTTCCTTTTGTACGGCAGCTAAATGTGAGGATATAGCAATCTTGTAAGTTTTTTATATTCATTAGTGTTTGTGTATGTTTTCTGTTAGCCATCTTTGTTGTTTTTCATTTAACTATTTAGAAAACATTATGTGCATAAGTAATAAGATCATTAACCTCTCATGCGATTTTGTTGAAACTATTGAAAAAATATGGGAAATTGTCAAGTGGCAAAATGAGAAAGTAAGAGGAATATACAGATAATATTAGGAATCTTACCTGATTGAATTTATGTTAAGAGAAAAGAACAAAGAAGGAGACTTATAAGGAAATGTTAGATATTATAGGCATAAACATTATTATTAAGTATTATAATTATTTAAATATATGTATGTTATTTCTTCCTGAAATATTTTCTTATGTCCTCATCCTAAACAAAGATGCAAAGAAATGTAAGGTTAAATTGTCTTATCAGAGGTGCTTTTCTAGGAGGAGAAGAAAACCAAAAATCATTAATTTACCTAAACAATAGATAACTACTTTTTTACCTAATTGGATATTATAACTAATTTATTAACTTTTCACTTTTTTTTTTGTAATTAGTTATTAACTTTTTATTGATTCTTTTATAGATTACTTAGTAAAGCTGACCGATTGTCTCTGACTCGAAATGCCGTTTGGGCTTTGTCTAATTTATGCCGTGGAAAGAACCCAACACCTGACTTCAGCAAAGTAGCACCTTGCCTTCCGGTGCTCGCTAGAATGCTGTTTCATACCGACGCGGATGTGCTGGCCGATTCGTGCTGGGCTCTCTCTTACCTCTCAGACGGGCCTAATGAAAAAATTCAAGCTGTCATAGATGCTGGAGTCTGCAGGAGATTAGTCGAATTGCTAATGTATGTCCTTTGACATTAATTTAAAATTTTACAATATTATTTAATACTCGATTAATTGAATTTTAAAGAATTAACATTTAACATCATCAGTTTAAAACCACTAAGTTATAAAATGAGTGACTTTTATTGTATAATGTAGAAATCAGTTGTTCAAAAGAGACATAAAATACTTGTTAAGTCATGAATAAAAGAATTCTGAATAAAAACCTTAAATCTATCTATACAAAACAGAAAAAAAAATCGTCTGGCATATTTGTTTCCTGTTTTTTCAGGCTTTTTGTATGGCATTTTTCTTTGCATATGTTACATAGTTTATTTATAGGATTGATTACATAGATTATTTATTTAGTGTACAGTTCTGACTGTTAATAATTCTAAAATCTTTCTATTTCATTGAATTATGAAATAGTGTGATATCCAAAGATCAATATTTATGCAAGTTTTCCTGGTATAAACGCTATAATTCTGTTATTCTAAATGAATATTTATGGATATTTTAGAGTTTAGACTTCAGAGTTCTCTTTTAATATTTCTTAATTTAAAAATGTTATTATTTTATAATTTCTAAATTAAATGAACTAGAACTCTCATATTAGATATATCTTCTTTCTTATATGTTGGTAGCAATATTAGGGAACATGTTTATTAGTACTAACAGTTTTAACATTATAAACTAAGTAACTTCACCAAAAATGTATTTATTATGCACATTTAGTGTGAATTTACTTAGTTTATAATGATTATTTTGACAGTTTAAATAAATTGTTGTCAACTTATTATTGCTTTTCGTAATCCAGCATACATATCTTCATCATTAATAATTTTTATATATTTTTGTATTCTCATAACACTATAATTTTTCTTTCTACTTATACAATTCAATTGTTTATTATTCCCTTCATACTTCTTTAATTTCTATGTTTATTCTTGATGCCTTTAAACTTTAATAGTTAAATCTATAAAATGGTCTATGGCTTAGGCCTGGTGCAGTGCCTGCATATTTGCATTGCTGTTTTCTGTCATGGCCACTACTCCTGACCAAGTTCTTGATTATACTAGTGTCAAGTACATCTCCACCATTATTTTTTTTTAATTTGTTTTATTATTATAATTTATTCATTTTTAGGAATAATCAACACAACGTAGTTTCAGCAGCTTTGAGGGCTGTTGGCAATATAGTGACCGGAGACGATCAGCAGACACAAGTTATTCTACATTGTTCAGTTCTTCCATGTCTGAGGGAACTTCTTTCTTCGTTCAAAGAATCGATTCGTAAAGAAGCGTGTTGGACAATATCAAATATTACTGCTGGCAATAGACAACAAATTCAGGTAAAAACAATTAAATGTAACCAAATAAAATGTTAATAAATTTTTTTTTAAGGAAATCGTGGTATACATTTTTTATTAATTTATCGGAAAATTTTTTTCTCAAAATTACTTAAATCTCTAAATAAGCTTACATCGTAAGTATAGGCACTTTTGGTATAGTCATGGCCATTGACGAACGTAATGGGTTTACTGTAATCAAGACTGAAATCAAGGGCAGAAAATATTCTGTAAAATTCTATTCCAAAAAAAAAAATTAAATAAAAGGCTACAGTAGAGACACTCCTCTAACCAATATAAACTTAATAGGTTCATCATATTCGTGATTGCTTTTGGTTTAGGATAATTTTATTTGGGATGGGGATGTTCAGGATATGAATTTTCTTAGTTCATATGGATGTAGCCCATAAGGGCAATAATGAAAATTTATTACAATTAAAAAATATATTAATGATTGATAAAGCCATTATTTTTAAAATATCAATTACTATTACAATTTTACTTACAAAAAATAATTTAAGGAATTTTTTAGTTCCCGTTATTTGTTAAGCATGAGAAGATCAATTTTAAATTTTAAATGATCATTACTTTGTGAATATGTATTCTATGCATTTAAAAAATATTTCTTTAATTTACTATAATGGTTATAACAGAACTGTTTATATATTGACTCTTTTATCTTACCATATCTTTATAAAATATTAATTTAATTTTCAGGCTGTCATTGATGCAAATATATTTCCAAGTCTAATTGAAATTTTGGGTAAGGCAGAATTCAAAACGAGGAAAGAAGCTGCCTGGGCTATAACAAATGCAACTTCTGGAGGAACTCCTGAACAAATTAGATATTTAGTTGACCAGGTATCTTTGTTTTTATTATTAATTTTATGAACTACCAAAAATTAAATTTCATTTTTTTTTTTTTAATGTGGGCATAATTTGCACTGCGACTATACTTGGTCTATTGTGCGCCCCTAAGAAAGCGATTATTATAATCAAAATTAAATAAATAAATCAAATAAATTTCATTTATATAAACACAATTCATTTTAAAAAAAAATCATATTAACAAAATTAAAAGAACGCATGTATTTGTTTTTAGGGATGCATTCTTCCTCTTTGTGAACTTTTAACAGTTATGGACGCTAAAATAATTCAAGTAGCTCTAAATGGTTTAGAAAATATTTTAAGATTAGGTGAACAAGATGCTAGAGCTCAGGGAACTGTGAATCCGTACGCGGTTATCGTCGAGGAATGTTACGGTAGAGTATACATTTTAAAATAATCTTTTCGGATTAATAATTCGCCTTTATATTTATTAATTTTATTTATTTTCTGTTATAGGCCTTGATAAAATAGAATATTTACAGTCGCACGATAACATGGAAATTTATCAAAAGGCTTTCGATATTATCGAACGTTATTTTGGTAGCGATGATGGGGATACCGCTGTTGCTCCGAATGTTGTCGGTGATGGCGATAATAGTCAATATGTGTTTAGCCCCCCAGATCAAAATGTGCCAATGGGTGGCTTCAATTTATGAGTAAGTTTTTAAAATTTTTATAATTTTATATAATCATTCTGGATCTTTGAAGGGAGTCAAGAATGGATAAATGAACAACTAAATAGTTATTTTTGCTGATTATTATTTTAGATCAATTTCTGAATTGAACAGAGCAAACCCTGTGCTTTTCTGAGCACTGAAATTAATTGAAATTTGAATGAATAAAAAGTGAGTACATAAGTACATGATTAATTTTGTAAAAATTAAAATTCAAGAAAAAAAAGTACATATGAGGCATTCAATATCAAAAGCGGATAATTCTACATTTTTTGCTAGTTTAATCAAGCAATGCCCTAAGATCCTGAAATTTAAGGTTCAGAACCAGATGAAGTTCATAAGAAATAAGACGGCTAAGTGTTATTTATGACAAAATTGCTTAACTGAATTAGCAAAAAAATGTGAATAAGTAAATTTTGGAGTAATCCGCTTTTGATATATATATATCTAACAATATGTTCCTGGATTTAAATAAGCCCAATTTTATATTACTCTTTATTTAATCATTTATATTTTTGTATTTTATATTTATATTTTCAATATTTTAAATTAAAAAATAATTAATATTATTTCTCTAGTTGAGACCTGAGATCAATTTTTAATTTAAAAAAAAATTATTACTTTGTGATTATGTATTCTACGCATATAAAAAATATATCTTTAATTGACTATAATGTCTATTACAGTACTGCTTATAAATTTACTCCAAGCAAATAAAAAAAAAGTATTATTCTAAGATTAAAGTTACAATTTATATTAATGTTTTGTTTATATTTAATTTCTGCTAGATATTTTTGGTATCAGTTCCGCAGGTTGCCAATTTGAGTTGTCACAAGTTTTAACTTTTCATTTGTTTCATTTTTAATATTCTCTAAAATAAAAATAATAGTGAGTTTCAGTCTGAAAAAACTCTTAAGTGTTAAATGGGAAATGTGTATATTTTGGTAATCATATCATCAAGAAGTGAATATTTCAACATTCATTATTGCCCTAATGGGCTACATCCATATAAACTAAGAAAATTCATATCCTGAACATAAGTGACAATTAACCCCATCCCAAATAAAGTTATCCTAAACCAAAAGCATTTTGAGGTATAGATGATGTGTAGGCTGGTTTGTCAATCGATAAGCAGTCTTATAAAAATTATTTTTAATTTTGAGAATATTAAAAAAGAAACAAATGGAAAGTTAAAACTTGTGACTTAGCTCACACACGTTAGACACGTTTTAAAAAAAATTAATTATATTGTTCATAAATACCTTTTCTTCATGTATTTAGTTTTGTAATCAAACACCTATTTATGCTTTTAGATAATCATAACTTCTGCAAAATCGCTGAAAGGAGTTACCACTTGCGGTGTCGGTCTAAATGGTTACCAGCTGGTGACTACTACCGGAGAGTCTGTCTAGGGCGCCGCATTGACTAATGGAATTATATAATTTTTTGGCACATCCCGTGCAATCTTACACGTAGATCCTTCAGCTCTCGTTAATGACTCATGACTGCAATAGTTGTTTTATTGCAAAATTTTGTAAAAACATCAAAAAATAACCTTAAAATATCCAAATACAAAAGATGACTTCTTAGTTCTTATTTTTATCATTGATTTGTCAACCTGGAAGTTTTTAATTGTGTTAAGTTTTTCATTTGATGAACTATATAATTGTAATATAAAAGTAAATATATGCATATACGATATATATATAAATATATATATTAAATATACAGTAATGTTGAGAGCATTACAGTAATATTAATTTTGTATATTAATCTTCATGATTTAGTTTATTTATTAATATCAAAATAAATTCTTTAATATCTTATATTTTTTCTTTATGAACCTTTCGAAGGCTATAAAATTATTTTTAATAAAAGATTTGTTATTAAGCAAGTTTGGTCATTGATTCCTTTTTGATAAGTGCAGTAGATGGTAGAATCTCACTAATTTATGATTGAACTATCACATTTGTAATTTTTTAATTATTTTGTAGAAACAAAGGAAGCATAACAACTAATCCACTTTGGCCATGTAATGAAATAAACTTTATTTATTGTTGAAAATTTCATTGAAATGTAAATATTCAAAGATGATATAAAATAAAAAAATTAACTTTATTCTGGGACTAGGTTCCATTGGAATAACATAAATGAACAGAAGAAGTAACATAATATCCATCTGGCCAGAAGGCAACATAATTCAAATCATAAGGTATTTACAAAAGTGCCAAATAAATAAATTATAATTATTTTTTATGTATTAAAGTAAATTGATTTCACCTTCATTCAATTCATATAAACCTTTAAACTTAAAAGTGCTATTAGCGCATTTATGTGCCAGGTGAAAGCAACTAGAGCGCATATATGGGTCAGTTGAACATCACCAACAGGGGCTATGCACCCATGTATGCATTTTCCAATTTTTTCAGGTTTAACATTAACTCATGGTTAAAATATTACTTATAACTTTATTTTTCTTTTGGTGTATAAAAATACAAAAACCTTTAGTCCAAGCAAGTCATTTGGTTCATTTATTCATTATATATAGACGTTTCGACACACGAGTGGTCATTTTCAATATATACTTTACATTTTCATTCAGTTAGTATTACAATTTTTACATCATTGTTGTCCCAACAATAGTACATAGATACTTTTTTTTTTTGGATGAGTTCCACCCATAGTCAGCCACTGCAACTAATAAGTAGAGCTGGGACTTCGTCCAGTCTGGATAATAATATTATTACTCTGATAATCCAGACTGGACACTATGGGTGGAACTCACCCAGCTTCTTTTAAATGTCAAACTCCAAAAAAAAAAGTATCTATGTCCCTACTATTGTAGGGACAACAATGATGTAAAAATTGTAAAACTTATACAATGCATTTTGAGGATGCCATGTATAGTGGTGTAACTGATATAAAGTGTTAAGAAAATTCTTGTTTTTATATAAAAAATTTTTATGATTGTTCGAATATTTTTTAGATTTTTTTTTTTTTTACAGATAGAGATTTATACTGACTGAATGATGATGTAAAAAAAAAAATGTAATTAAGTCCAATACCCTAGACCAGGGGTTCCCAAACTTTTTTGTACCCCCCTTTTGTTGAAATGAAAGCTTCTCGTTCCCCCTTTAACGATAAATTGTGTGGACCTAGGAACAAAACAAAAACAAATAAGTATTACATTGAAACAAAACATTTATTTATACTGCCATAAGATACAACAATATCAGTTTTCATAAAATACAAAAATTATTAATAAGAAAAAAATAGATTAGGTTGGTTAGTGAGATGGATGGGCTTCCATTTTTCTTACTAGCATGCCTATTCGTGACTGAGTTTTAGTAAGTACACAACGCAAGTAACTAGCAACATCAAGTTTATTCCGATACTTTGTTTTAATTGCCACAAGTGTAGAAAATGCTTTTTTGCACAAATAGGTGCTTGAAAAAGGCAAATATAAACGAAGAGCTTCCCGTGATACACTAGGATACACCTTGAAATATTTTAACCAAAATGAAGGTTTGTCCATTATATCAAAGTGGTCAATTACCTAAACATCATGGTTAATTTAGAATTTTAGAAAGACTACTTAAATTTAATTTAATGTTCAACTTGTCCCGCGCCCCCCCTGACATGTCCTCACGCCCCCTCAGGGAGGCATGCCCCCCCAGTTTGGGAACCACTGCCCTAGACCATTAATATTATAACTTTATGTGAGACAGATAATCTGTATAACTTTAGCTGAGGCCGATTATGAAACAATCAGGTTTATTGACAAAAAATTAAAAGTACATCAAAATATTAAAGAGTTCAAAGTAGTTGAAATATTCTGATATTTTAAAATAAATTTTATGGTTGTTATTATTGATATATTGTTCGTAATTGCCTGAGACTTCTGCAAAGGCACTCCAGATTTTTTTTTCTTATAGATTTTTTTTATTTTTATTCATTTCATTTTATGTTGTTCTCATTTTAATAGATGGTTGATGCTTGAAAACTATATATAATCTGGTGCAAAAGAAGTACTATAATAATTTGTTAGTCGTGCCTTGAACTTTTAATCAAGAAATAAAGCTGGCACGAGCTAAAAGTATTTAATATATAGCAATTGTAAACGCTGAGTTCACAGCCTCTCTAGACCGCATCGGCCAAGAGTTGCACGATCTTTAATGGTTAAAATACAGAACATCATCTAATGCCTTATTCAGTTTAAATTTTTAACTAATTTCAAACAACGGGGTCAAAAATGATAAAAAAATAAAGGAAAAAACTTTATTTGAACTTGATTCAATAAATAGGCATTGCTCGTATATATTACATTACATTAAATAAATGCTGTGTATATCTGGAAGCTGACATACCTGATTTTTGGATCTTCTACTAGCAACATATAACTACAATACATTTTGTTCACTTTTTAACATCAGGCTTTTGTTTTGCTATTAAAACAAGCTAAAATTGCTATAGGAATGTAAAATTTGTTGAAATTTATACTAATATATATTATATTAAGGGAGTGGTGTGGCTCAGTGGTAGAGCACTGAGTTGCCATGACGAAAATCTTGGTTCAAATCCTGCTGCAGGCAAGGCTTATTTAGTTTGTTAGCAGCCGGAGATGGGTCATATAGGATGTAGTACCCTCCTGGGGCTCACCCAGCCTCTAAAAATGGGTACCCAAAATAAGGGGGGGGGAATCTGGCTGTTGAGCATGATCAAGGACAAATCACCTCCCTGCACAACCGTTGTCCATGAAACAGTACTGTCTCTACCCTTCACGGGTTGTAGTGATACAGGTTTTTTATTTTTATATGTAGCAGTTATATTTTATACTTTATTTTATTTAACTGCTAACTGAATTATCATTATAAATTTGTAAATAAATAAAAAAAATTTTACAGGTATATTGTATTATAGATTCTAAATTAAAAATAACTGTATGGCCATATCTTTCTGTAAATGTGAAGCTGGTACCATTAATTATCGTTTATCTTTGTCAGCCATCAAAATTCAAACCCACAATGTCAGATCTTACACAATCCTAGCACTTCAATAAACCCAAAACACAAAATTTCAATTATTTCTTATACTGAGACAACTTTTTTTTTTGTTAACCTTTATTGGAAAGGATAACTTATTGATATTTCATGGGAAATAATATATAATTTTTTGTTTTATGAACATTTATTTATTATCATATATTATAATATCACAGACTATAATTAAGGCTCTATGTACATATATAGACATTAAAAATAAAAACTTGCCTAATTTTTAATATTTGTAAATCAATATTAAAATTAAATTGAATCCAATGATTTTATCTGACATTAAAGTATTATCAAAATTATAAAAAAACAACTACTTACAAGGAGTAAACTAAGTAAAATCAGAAAGATTTTTTTTCTTATTTAATAAAATACTTACATAAATTGTACCATATTTACGAACTAAATCAAATATAGCTGATTCCATTTAAATAATAATTGGGATCAACTATTGTGTGAGTTATGCTAAATAGGCATAAATATGAATAAAAACTTTTGAATGACAAACTATGCCTATTTTGATTTTATTATTTTACAATAAAATGAATTATGCCTATTTTTGTTTTAATTATACCATCTATAATTGTATTGTAGACAGATTACCACATTATTTAAAAAAAAAAAAAAATTAGTAACGTTGTCCCTATAGTAAAGTACGTTTTATTAAAAGCTTTATTCTGTGGTGGATTACTTAATTTAATAATAATAATCCTCAAATCATTGCATCTTAGAGTTAGAAACAGTTTATTTTTTTCGCCGTAAATAGTTACAAAGGCACATAAATGTCAGTAACATTATGCAGATTGAACTCCACAGAAGTGCTTGTTTTAAATAGGATGCTGTGTAAGTAGCATGATATACGATATCTTTAGCGTAACCTTCAACTTCGCTGATGCCCTATAATAAACAATAACTGATCAGTGAAGTTATATTACAATATCATCTGAAAAAAGTGTATAAATAAATTATTTATAGTTAGTAATTCGTAGATTATACTCAAAAGTTATTAAAGAGGTTGTTGGTTTACTTTTGTATTCTATTATATGTAAAAAAATTATGTATAAAAGTATGTTGATTTAAATTATATAACTAGGATTAGTTCACCATTAATTAATATAGTACCAAGTTTCATCATTTATTATACTCGGCACATATTCATTGTATGCTGTACATTTTTTCATCCTAAGTTATTTGAATCGTCTAAATCTATCAAATGGTTATAGCCATTATTATTTCTTAAATTTTTTTTTTTTTATGTAATCTTTAACTATTGATCAGCAGATTTGGATACATAAATGAAAAAAATATTATTTAAAATGAAACAATGCTGAAAAATTCATCCATAATTTAGCTTTATTAGTTGAACTAATATATAAATGACTATAGATACTCTTAGACTGTTTTAATTGTTTTCTTATAATTTAGATAAGTTACCAAAGTCAGCCTCAATTTGTATTATTTATTTACAAAAAGGGGAGCTTTTGGTGTACAACTCAATATTTATCTCTTTTGATTTGCCGGCACAAAAACCCATTTCTTTAGATTCTATTTTCCTATATGATGATCATGTTCTTATAAAAGAGATTTCTTGAGAAAGCCTATGATAACTGATCTAAATAGTAAAGTGAAATAATCCATAAAAGAGAATATCAAATTTTACTTACAAAGTCCATCCAAGCGATTGGGAGAACTGTCCCGTCCGGAATAGCATTCAACTGCATCAGGAAAGGACAATGATGTACTACAACATTGATCTGAAACCTAATCCTTCCAGACATAGGCATGCCAAATTTCTACAAAAATAAAATAAAAGTATGGTCAACGCTGTTAAGAAAATATTGAATTTTAAATTTATTTAAAAAATGTTTAAACAGTCTGGTGTATTGTAAGCAAAAAATAATTTTTATGATAACTTACACTATGAAGATCTACATAGAAGTTATGTTTATCCGGATCTGGATTCAGGCCAGTTACGTTTGTCCGAAGTTCTTTGTCACCATTGAGAAAGTGGGGATGAGATATAGACACTGGGGCTCCTAAAATACAATTATTTTAGTTAGCATTACTTTTCAAAGATAATGATCTAAAATTTTTAATCATGATACCGAAAATATGAAGAATGTAACCTAGTGATTTTGGTGTGAACAACTAGATTTGAATTTTGTTCTGCTCAATAATAATAATAATAATTTCTTACAGGTTATTATATATTACATTTTATTATAATCCACATATTGAGTCCCTGACAAATGATCGAAGACCATTTCTCCAAAAATAATAAGATTTAGCAACCTTTCCACATACTTTATCTGTAGACTCTGGCTTCAGTTATTTACTTTTTGTAATCTTTTATTTTATAATAATTTTTTGGAGCAAGAATATTTTTAATTATTGAATTAACCTTACCAAAATTACATTTACTGGTACTAAAAGTTCCTGATGGTGGGCAATTTTCCCCTTCACAAAAGCATGCATTGTAAGGATTCTCTTCAGCTGTAGAAAATACATTGGACGGCAGTTCGAATCTTTTAGAAGGGAAGCCATTGATCATCTGAAATATATTATAATATATGATGTAATAAATAAAATATAATAAAGTAAATTTTACATTAACAAAGCATTTATGTATCAGTGCATATTTTTTAATACTTTCTTATCTATTGGAATCTTTTGATTCCTGGGTGCCCAATTATATTAAGTATTATTTAAATCTTTTCCTCATATCTTACATCTCTTCTCTGCACTTGCTTATCAAATAATTGTTTTTATTTTCGTATTTATAATAATAATAATAAATTCTTTATCTTTTCTGGGACAAGTCCCTTTAGAATAACGTAACTGTACATTGTTGTGGGCTTTAGAGCCTTTGAGTACAAAGAAAAAAAAACAAGCAGAAAAAGTCTATCTATAATATTGATTAAATAATAGTAAATAAAAAAAAAACTTCTTATGAACCTAAATAAAATAAAAATAAAAATATTACTAAAAAGAACTTAAACCTTTATACATACACACACAACACATATACATACATACACATACACTCATATATATATATATCAAAACACATAAGATTAATAAACTTATTTTTACATTTTTTTATGATTTACTGTTGTATAGTAGATTTCACGTTACTTCACATAAAAAATAAAAATAAAAATGAATAAACAAAATAAATAATATTCTATTAGTAATTTTATGTATGCTCTTCGGGGAACTGGAGGGATAGGAAGTAATCAAATAAGCAAGATTTGAAAGTAGGAAGGGTCTTGGAACACCGGATAGAAGAAGGGATAGAATTCCACAGGGAACAGGAACGATCTGTCGAAAGCAGCGGTTTGATGGGCCTCTATATACAAATCGGTAGGGTGTAAACGGGTATCACGGGAATGGATGAAGGATTTAAATTTGAGGAGCTCATAAATGTATAATGGACGGCTGGATTGGATAACTTGATAGAGGAAGGATGCAAGGAAATACTTACGGCGATAGGAAGGATACAACCACCTCAACTCTTCATAAAATCGGGAGACAGGGGCGTCCCTGGGGATCCCGAAGACAAAGCGTACAAAACAATCATCAAACGTTTTATTTTGGCTTTGTGCAGCTGTAGTCGAAGTGGGGTAATACTAAAGAGGTAACTAGGAGTCTACGAGTTTCAAATGGAAATAGGTGACGGATGTAGTTTAGTCTCTTCAGGATAGAAAAAGTACGGTGGGATATATTGGCAAAATGACTTTTCCAGGAGAGGGATTGGTCTAAAGTGATAATATGTACTATATTTAATTTTTATGATAGAGATATACTTAGCCATTGATTGATTCAATTAAGAAAATGTTTGTTGGTGCAATATGGAATAACAAATGGAGTAACAAACATTAAGTATCAAGTTTGACTCAAATAACTTAACTTTTTTTCCCAAATGTGGAAACTTTCCTGTAATCAGTAACCATATCTTTAGTATAAAAGTCGTAGAGAGTTTTAAGATAAAGAAATGCATATAACAGATTATATAAAATTGTGACAACAAAACATGCACAATTTTTGGTAGATTCATTATTAAATTCCTCTCTTTGTATAAAAAGATGCCGATTGGGAAGTATCTGAGGTGTAGACCGAGGCATAGGTGGGAAGATTTGGGTTTGAGTAGTCCGTGCACGGAAGTTTGTTGGCAGAGATCAGTAGTATCGGCATTGAGTCTTCGGGTTCGCTTAACCTTATTAGTATTATATAAAAAGCTTTTAGAGATCCTGCAGTAATTTTTTTAATATATGTGATATAATTATGTTTGAGAAAACAGAATTAATGACTACAGATCCAAAATTTCAAAAGAAAAATGTAGAGACAAAGTATGGGAAAATTAAAGTAACAAATAAAGTCGTCGGGAGAAGGAAAGCACAAAAGAGAAAATAACTAAATTGGAAAGACTGAGCTTTGCAATTAGCAATTTATATAATAAAAGGAGCCTGTCAACAAACGCAAAGATAAGACACTACAATACGGTTGTCAAACAGGTGATACTGTACGGAATGGAAACCACTTCCCTCCCCAGTCTAAGGAAAATGTTAGGGATAGAAAGAAGAATTTACGGCCCAAAGAAGACACAGGAAGGCTATAGGTTGAGACCTAATAAGGAAATATACAAAAAAGTGAATGATTTGGAAACGGACATAAAAATAAGAAGATTAAGGGGGGTTCTACGGACATATGGCGAGGATGCACCCAAAGAGATTAAATAGAGAAATCTTCTGTAAAATGAGAGGATACAAGAGTGCTGGGGATTACATCAAACAGATGAAGGAAGAAACTGAGAGACTGTAAATAACAGACCAAGTTCTGTTTCGATATGAAGAGACTAAAAGAAATTAAGGTCCTTGTGGGAAAGAGAGACGCAAGGAAAGGAATATCTTGGATCGAGGAAAGAACAATTGGAAAGAATGAGGAAAAGGTGGGAAGAAAGAAGAAAAGAGAGAAGGGGCATAGAAATGGTGAAAATAATGATATTTGTGTGGTCTCTAACGCCGTAACGTTAAAAAAAAAAAATTACAATGTAAAATAATAGTAATAATGGGTTAAAGATTTGAAATTTATTTTCCCCCTGCTTACTAAAATGAATAATATCAACTGAACAATTATACTATTGGAGAAATTGTACAATTTTTAAAATGGGGTTTGGAAGGACAAGTAGTACCTTCCAGGTAAATATGTCATTAATTTTTTTTTTTAAACAGTAAGTAAAATCATCCCTGGAAAAGAATGTTGTTTAGAAAATATGTATTATAGATAAATTTTATAATAAAAAAAATTTTGTTTTACATATTGCAAATATTTTTAATTAAGTGAAAAACAAAACTAATATATTTACATTTTTTATTTTATATATGATACAATATTAATTAATTTATTCAAAATTAAATGGTTACGCACTTTTCCATTTTCGCAAAACAAATAAAAATAAACAAAAACTTACCCTTTCTGTGCCATTGTATACTAGAGGTATTCTTCTACAAAAGGCTGGAATGTACATGTAAACTCTTGATTTCTTCTGCACGATTCGTGGTGGAAAGAAAGTTCCGTCACTCCCTGTTATTAAATTGCATTCTTCTGTTTTCCAGTATTTGAGAATATTATTCCCGTTATAGCTAGAGACCCCTCCAATAGTATCCAAGTCTATAGTTCCAGTCCCGATTGTTACTTTATCTGGTCTTACTCCTTTCCTCTGTAAAATTATAATTATATTTATTTTCTTTATTCATTAGTTTTTTAGTTCATAATAGTCAAACAGGGTAAAATTTTGTGAAAAGAATTAACAAAAAATGTATAATTTATAATATTTTCTTGTTTTTAAATTTAATAGGAATATCTGTGGAGGCTTTAGATTTAGTAAGGCTGTAATGTTTAATAATAAAATTAAAAATAATTAGGAGAATGCCATTGGTAGATACTTTAGTACTTGTTCCGCAGGTTGCCAGCTTTGTGGTAGGGGTTGTTTAAGTCTCATCAAGTAACTTCACAATCTTATCAGTATCGGGGGTGCACCCCACCATTTCATCCCAATAAAAAAATAATAATTTTTTTTATTTGTTGTTGGGTTGCTTATATACTAGTAATATTTCACCAATAAGTTATATAAGTGCCGAGTTTCATCAAATATTATACTCGGGATAATACGTACATATTCATTGTATGCATTACATTTTTACATAACAAATTGATTACTTTTCTTTTTTTAACTTACATCTTAAAGTATCAACTTTAACTTTTTTATTGTTGATATTTTCTCATGAATTAACTCATTTTAAAAGTCTGTTATCTAAATCACATCTATCAACTGGATATAACCATATTTTCTTTAAATAGATATTTTTATGTAAGCTGTAAGAATTGGTCAGAACAGACTTCATTAAACATTCAATATTTGCTTATTTTACGATTGGAATCTGACATAATTTCCTGTTCCTATATATATATATATATATATATATATATATATATATATATATATATATATATATATATATATATATAGTGATGGTTGTATTAGTCTTCTCGTATAACAGGAAATTATATGATTTGAAGTTACTCATTGAATACTTGAACTATGTTCGTCTTTCTCAGTTAAATTGCCACTTTGTTTTATTGGGTTATATTTTCTAGCCAATTTTTTATCTTTCTGTCTTTCAATTTTATAGATTACAAAACGTATAAGATTGTGACATAGACAAATCACTTGATGGGACTTTAACTATCCCGAATAGAAAGCTGGAAACCTGCAGAAGTTATTTTACAGTACAGTTATTTTACCATTGGCGTTGTATTACAAAACTATTTGAAATGTTGTTAAGTTAACAAAGTAAGAATATTAATATTCTTAAATCAAAACACTTATTGGCATTGCAGCAGGAGCTCAAGTAATTACAAAAATACTGAGAAATTTCATAGTTAATATTATTATTTTATTAGTATATTTACCTCTGCAAGCATTCCAAATTTAGGAGGGGTCACACCTTTTAGAATAGATGTGATTTTTCTAGCAAATATTGAAAAATCGTCATCAAATCCATCGATGAAATCCAATACATTAACTGGTAAGAATGGCCTTGTGTCCAATCCTTTCAAGAATGCCGCTAGTGCAAACTGTGAGAGCATTCCTTTCTCTGCACCTTGAGCCGCAGCACTCTTAATAAATGAAAAATTATTAAGATATCATTTTTATCAATAATAGCAAATATTTTTTTATAGTTTTAATGGCCTATTATTATAAGTTAATAGCCTATAGATTTAAGCTTCCAGTAGAATTAGAACAAGTTCTAACTGTTTAATATTTTCCAATGATACAAGTTATCATGAGCTCTAGTATGGAAAAGAGAATGTAATTTTGGGAAATATGTATATTTCAGTAATCGTTTCATATAGAAATGAATATTTCAACTAACATATCTACAGCCCCGGTTAAGTTGGATTTTCTTCAGAGAGAGTTAACTGCTTTCAGATATAAGGTATCATTCTCGTAGATTTTTGGCTTGAAATGGAGTTGTAATATAAACAATAACTCCTTTTCAAGCCAATGTCTTACTTAGCCCCTTATTCACTATGAAAATAACTCGATTCCCCTTACTTAAGAACAAGAAACTCATTTTGGAGAAAATCAAACTTAAACCACTTATTGACCTAAGACTGTAAATATACCATCTATATTTTAAATGTTAGTTGAAATTTTTATTTATTGATGAAATGAGTACTGACTGAAATCTACTTATTAATTATAATTACATTCTCTTTTCCATAGTAAAAATCACGATAACTTGTATTTTTCAAAATGTTAAAAATTAAAGGAATAAACAGTTAAAACTTTTTGTAACTCAATTCGAAGCAACAACCTGTGGAATAATTACGGAAAATGGTTTCTTATTATACATATACTAACATATCAGGGTCATTTAAAAAAAAAAATACTTTTCGAAATATAGATGATTGTTTGTTGAAACAATCAATTAGAGATAGAATGATTACTTTTGCTAGAACCATTTTCTACCCCATAATACTAAAATCATGTATTAAATTGGATATACATTATTCTGTAAACTTTTATATGCATAATAATAGAGCTTTACCAAGAAAGGAACGTTAGGCGTGTATATAAAATCATCAAGGTTTCCAACTGAAGACTCAGCATCGAATTCATGTGTCCTATTTTCCGAATAAGTCAGAGTTCCATTGTCATTAAATGATACGTTGACTTTCTGTGACCTTTCTCTGAAAAAAAAGAATATTTAATAAATCAACTACCTTCCAATATGGGAATCGGGCGAAGTACATAATAAGGACTGTACTATTTATAAGGAAAGTATTGTACAAGGAGATTTGATAGAGATCAAGCTCAATCTCCTAGTTTTTCCAACTGCTTAAGGAAACCACCTTTGAGAGGCATAGCTCAATGTGTAGAGTGCTGAGTAACTATGCCTAAGATCTTGGGTATGAATCTGGCTGTGACAGATAAATAATTTAATCCGTAATCAATCATATATGGGATTGTATACGTGATATCTGCAAACAATCCTGTGGCTGACCAAGCCTCTATAAAGTGTGTACCCTTAATGAGCGGGTAAATCAACTCCTTGCTCAGCCGTTCTCTTAGGATTAATACAGTCCCTACTATTAACTGAAACCCAAGTCTCTTCATGGGTTGTAGTGGTACAGCTTATTTTATGTACAGCTGAAGTCTGAAATGTTGAAACTATGAATTTTTAGTTATTTTTCAGTATTTTAGGGACTTGAGGCTTTTCAAGTTTTTTAGAATTTTCCATTCACATTGTATAATTATTTCGTCTTTTAGTTAGTTTATTAGTTTTCCCTCTTTCATATTAACATCTATTTATTTATTTTTTTATTTTTTATGACCTATAATTATAAAAAATTATAACATCTATTTAGTTAATGACGTCGCCAAAATATTTATATTTAGTGACTTTCAAAAACCAGGTAATACTTATAATATAATTAGTCGAGTAAATATGTATACACACACATACAAACTTACTTTATTGAGAGTGACAAGTGCTTTTCGGACTGTTTCTTACGAAGCTGTACGCGTAATTGCGCGCATGCCTCCAATCGAGATGCTAGTGGAAGAAAGAAACAGATGGTACAATCGTAGTTCTCGAGTGTCAAGAGACGAAGAAAGGAAAACCACCATCGTACGTTGGCAACAGCGTTGGAATTCGGCTAATACTGGAAGGTGGACCTACAGGTTGGTGTCTGACATAGGTTCGTGGTATGATCGTCGACATGGGGAGATGGATTTTCACCTTACACAAATATTGTCTGGACATGGATGCTTCAGAGCCTACCAGTACAGATTCAAACTAGACGACAGTGCTGAATGCCCAACGTGTATGGCGGTAGAGGAAACAGCAGAACATGTATTTTTTTAATGTACTCGCTTCTCTGACGAGAGAAGAGAATTGGAACTGGCCTGCAGAAAGGAGGCCAGAGTGACTCCTGAAAATTTAGTGAGCTGTATGCTAAAGTCGGAAGAACAGTGGACAGCGGTGAAAAAATTGGCCACAGGGGTCCTCAAAAGACAGAGAGGAGGAAAGGACAAGGAGAGAAAATCAGCAAAGACTGGTGCCTTCTTGAAGAAGAAGAATTTAGGCTAAGAAGCTAAAAGATGTAAATGGCCATGATGCGGCACACAGCCATTCCCCTCGACGAAGTAATGCTTAGCGGCAGTCCCGGGGAGTGTGGAAAGCAGGTGTAGAGAGTTGGTTTTAGTTTTAGTGGGTAAAAATCCCAAACACGGATAGGTACGGGCCTATCCGCGTCTTTTGAAGATTTCCACCTGCCTACGTAAAAAAAAAACAAACATAAACTTACATAAATACGTAAGGACCTAGTTCTTCCACCTGTGGTTTCTCCTCAGGGATCCTGTCGATGTTCGTATAATTAAAAGGATAAATACGTACTGTCGTTTCAGTTGGTGTCTTCCAAACATCGTAAGCTACGCTACCTTCTTCGATAATCAATACCTTAAACAAATATTTAAAAATAAATAGTTTAGAAAAAAATAATACAAATTTTAAAATAAATGTGGAAAATTATTTAGTGTTTTACCTTCAATACAGCATTTTCGTATATCTCTGTCATCGATAGAATTACAACTGCTGCTAAACTGCTCAGGAAGAGGGGCAGCTTGAATAAAAAACCTAAAAATTACAGTAACAATATTAGTTGAATTATTTTTATAAAATACTAGCTTCTGCCCGTGGCTTCGCCCGAGTGGAATTTTGTCTGCCACATGAAGTTTCGTGGCAGATCGTGTTATAAATAATTTAATGTTTTTTTTAACTATAAGTTACTCGTACATCCAAAATTTCAGATGTCTAACTTGAAAACTGACGGATTCTACACAGTCTTTGAACACCTATTATATTAAAGGAGAAACCCTTAAGGGTGGAATTATCCAAATTTCTTTCTTAAATTATACAAAGAACCAATCTGTAAATTACAAAATGCTAAGCTCTTGATTTTCCTTTAATTATGTACTATAACGGATTCTCCACAGTACCTAGAAAACTGTCTAGGGGCATATATAGGGGGAGTGCACATCAGAATTGTTCAAAGACCGAGGCTCTGAAGGGCAGGTTGTGTGGCTGAGGACGCTCGGACCATCTTACACACCCGTAACTGGAGAGCAGCAGCAATATGCGCTACTTGTTGAGGCCTTGTCCCCACTTGGGGTGTAGAGCCGTCTGCGATGATGATTTCCGAAAAGGGAAAAATGCAGCGCAGGCCCATCAAAAAATTTTTGGTGTTTATGGTGATGAGTTCTTTAGTGAATGCTAGAGTCCAAATTGGTTTGTTCGTTTTCGTTCCGGAAATTTAGATGTTAAAGATGAACCAGGCCGGCCTATCGTTAAAAAATTGAACCAGACGGACATATTTAATCTCGCGAAATCGCTAAACAAGCTTCTAAAGAGGCTTGTGAATATCAGTTGGTTCAGTTTTTTGGCTAGAAACCTCAGAAGTTCTACAGCGACGGAATAATTGTTTTACTAGAAAAGTGGAAATAAAACAATCAAACGATCAAAATGGCGCGTGTATCATTGATTAGTGTTTGAAATTTTCTTCGAAAAACAGGGAAAAAAACAAATTACTTTTTTCCCAATCCATTATGATGTCAATTATTTAATACTCTGATGCAACCAACTATGGCAACGTAAACAACATTGGACGGATAACAAATTGCTGATATGTTCCATCCTTGACGATTCGTAGCAAAACTATAAAGGATTCTTGCCAATCGGCATTATCTATAAGTTTAAAGATTATTTATTAATGTACATTACTTATGTATATAAATAAGTAACATTTTGTAAAATATAACATGAAAGAGTTTTTATTCATCAATAAATAAATGAAAAAGAGATGTACACAGTATCCCATCATGAATCTTGTGTAATGCAAAATGGCGGTCAATCAAATATCACATTTTCTTGCTTTCTTTTATTTATAACCCAAAAAACGGCACTTTTCAGCGAATAAATTCTAGGCCGAGAAGTTTCTAATATTACGAACATAGTTCAGGAAAGTGGTCTAAACCGAAGAACACTAATATTTCTACCAACTTTACTAAGAATTTTAATATATTGACTAGAAAACGATAAAAATGGCAATTCTACTGATACATACGTTCTACAAAGTGTTATTATGTTCCTTCCTTGATGATTCGTTCCAAACACAATATTTTTTTTTTAATTTCAAACCAGTAGAATAGTTTTTGCCAAATAATATGTTTCTACTGAGGATCCATTTTCAATTAAAATCCTGGATCCAGCACCACAAAACAAGATCCCGCCTTTCCGATCTCTATACTTTATACCACGGAACCAAAGCATAAGAGCGTTCCTTTCTCGCCCACTCCACCACAGTGTGGAACTCAATCCCTCCTATCATCCAGCATGCTTCTTCACTATCTTCATTTAAACCCTTGTTTTTTGAACAACTGGCCTCGCCAAGAGATGCTCTCTAAGCAGGTTAGTCACATGATTAAATTATTCAGTATTGAATAATTGATTTGTTGTTTAGTATTTTTTTTTATTTTTGCAAAGAAGATTATGTAAAGAAATTATCGCATCCTAGCTCATGCATTTAACTGTTGTTATTAATTTATTTTTCTCTTAAATTGCTTCATATCTTGTAATGATTCGTTATTTTTATTTATTTGTATTTTGGTTTGTATTATGTAGCCTTTTGGCCAGATATATATTGTATTATGTTTCTTTTTCTGCTCATGTTTGTTATTCTAAAGGAACTTAGTCCCAGAATAAAGTTGCTTTTCCATTCTATTCTAATTATTTATAATAAAATGCCTTCGGGTGTTTGCGACAATGGGTTCTAATATATTTAAATAATTATTAAATCAATTTATTTATTTTATTTTTTTATAGTTGTTATAATTTTTAAATATTTGACTTTTCAAATAACAATATTTAAAAATTATAACAATTAACAAAAAAATTAAATAAATAAATTATAATAATATATTGTTACCTCAGGGCGACCTGGGAAGAGCCGGGAGGGGTGAGGGAGGGGGAAAACTGGGTGAAGAAATAAACCCCACACATTTATCTATCACAATACAACGCTAATATATTTAAATAAAAGTTACATATATCATTATGAAAATAAAACTCTAATTTCACATAAGAGTCACTCTCAATAATAATACTTAATAATAACATGTGAACGAGACTCATACACCTGATTCTCCATCAATACTCATAGTCCTAAAATCCACTAAAATAATAATAAAACAAGTTCCGCGATATATAACAATCATAAAACCCTTTATCTATACAATAATCCTATACACTAATAATTACAACGTCAGCATTCCCCATCAGCACTCCTTATCTTATAACCATTAATAACCTTAATAATTTACAATCAAACCTCCATCCATCCTCCATAACAGTATCCTTTATAACAATCATCCTATGCACTAATAATGTTTACAATGTACTCATTACCTACTAGCCGCTAATAAACACCCTAATTCTATTATAAAACATTTTCCAGAATTCCCTATTACACGACAGTTACAAATCAATTATCCACCATCATTGATCCTTATCTCATATTCGCTAATTTGACAATTTCAAATAAAACTAGTTCTATCATTTACAACAATAATCAGAGGCACTAATTACAACTTAAACATTCGCCTCAGTATTCCTTATCTCGTAACTAATAATACTTTTCCAACCAAAACTCTATGTGCATTAATACTTAAATAACGATTCCTACTTGCCTTATGGCCAAACGCGACGATTCTCAACGAAATAATTTACTGGCTCTATCTTCAACTGACCACCCACTGGCCTCACCCCAAGTCTAGTCAGACTACAGTAAATAGAGGTCATAATACCTTTCTCTGGCGTCTTGCTCCGGAACCAAGGCTTCTCGCTAGTCCCCGTCTTCTCGGCTCGGCCCCATCCTGCGAATTTCCACACCCGCCGTCGGCGGAGGTACTCTTCTGTTCTGGGCCACGAGAGGAAAAACCCTCGGGTACTTAAGCTTCCCCGAGCTGTCGTCAGCACTCTTCTTTCTTCGTCTGACAGGTGCTGCCCCTGGTGGTCATTATCTTCCCAAGAATCTAAATAATTATATTCAAAGTGTCCAAGAGCCGTATATTTTTCGTTGAGGATTGCTGACGCACTTCCTGCTGAGCTGGCATGCTTGGCTCAGCGCCTCCACAAACGGACGTTAACCTCTATTAAAAATTAACTTTTACTTAAATATTATAAAAACTAAATGTTAAGGACCTACACGGCCTTTAACCAAAACCCTATACAAAGAACATGGATGTAATTAGTCACAAAGAGAAATACTTAGCAAATCTTGTTTGGCAGATGATAACATTTACCTACATATTAATGTACAAAATCCTTACAACCTAAAGTCTTTTTTTTTAAAAAACCTATTAATGAGAAGAAGCAAATAAATGCTAATCATTTTCTATAATACGTAAAACTAACAATAAACTTTTGACTGCAAATGATAACATACTTCTTTTAATCACAAAGATGAGAGTTCAAAATTTGTTTAGACAGATTACTTTCCTTATATACATATAAATTCGCTTTATATGTACGCTTTTAGTATTGAACAAAAGCTGTAATTAATGCACATTAACTAACTACCTTTACAAAAAAATATTCTCAGCCCGTTACAATATAATAGTGTAAGTCAACAAGATCCTAATTAAGTAATGTCCAATGAACATTCTTCCCCTTGTATACATCGCAAATGAGAACACGAGAGTATGGGATCAGTGAAGAGAAAGAATGTGTCTGGCCGAGAGCCGAACCAGGATGGCTCAGTTGGTAGAGTACCACGACGGAAACATGGGAGACCCGGGTTCGAGTCCCGGTCCTGAACATATCTTTTCTTTTCAAATAAAAATGTTTATAAATAAATTTATATTTAATTCTTGTCGATTATTTGTTCAGGTGATGCACATGCAACAGCTCTTTCCCCCCATTTTTCTATGCGTCTTTTATAATCTCAATTATAAGAAATATCATCATGACATTGCAAAAAATGTTTCTCCTGCCGGCGTCAAGCAATTAGAATCTTTTCCAATTGCCAAGATTGAACATAATTTTCTTGGCAGAGTTCAGATCGAAGCTATCAATAGATAAGTTATCTCCTTATCAATATTAGTTCGCTATCACTAAGGTCAGAACCACGGAAATCTGGGTGTTAAAATAAATGAGGACCGGTGATATCATATCTTTTTTTTTATTTGTTTTTATTTTTTATGTTAAATGGGATGATAGCTATATTAAAAAATATATAATAAATGAAGGATATTCGGTTAAATGGTAGGAACACGCCATACATTTCCTGAGACCGCGATCAGTATAAAGTTATATATATCGCGGTAATATATAATTATAATAAGGAATATATCACGACGATTTATTGTAGGGTCACCTGTTGCGTAGTGATTAGCATAACAACCTACTAAGCCGTAGATCGCGGGTTTGCAGCCCGGCAGTTGGTCCTATATTTTTTATTTTTAAAAATCCTTGGTCATGCCGTCCTTAGACGGGGGTCCTGAGCCTGTGCGGTGTCAGATACTCCTTAATAATCCGCATCCTAATTACATTTGGATAGGTAAAAGTTAGGACTCACACTTTAGCATCGTCCGATTAGCCATAGCAGCATAAAGTGATGTTAAATGAATAAACAAACGATTTGTTAGTATGAATGTTCAATTATATCAGCCGATAAATCGGCGCGAACTGTACATTCACAATTTTTACCACTTCAGTTACAAAAATTAGATCAAGTGAGGAATACTTAGCGGGTTATTGGTTGAGGCGTAGGCTTAGAAAATACAGGATACATCAAGAGAAAGAAAATTATTTATTTTCTTTATGCGGCAATACAATAATTCCTGATACTAGATTAATAAAAGTAATTACCGAATTATCTCTTCTTCCCTTCACATTCAATGCTCAGTGAGAGTATGTCACTTGCGATTTGTTGTAAAGCGCGCAGAATCACTCAGGTATCAACCTTTTTTTTGTAGTCTCCCTTTAGATTTCATGGAACTTTTTGTATGTATCGCGTTTATAACATCGCTTACGGTATATCACTTATCCTATATCACCTTAGTGTGATGCGGCCTAACTACTATAATATAAAAAGTGGTGGTGTAGTTAGCTTAATGATGTCAAAAATAATAACAATGTAATTGTAAAAAATAAATGTACGTAATCGTTATAACATAGTAATAGTAATACTTACATGGTAATGAATATGGTGTATTACACTTGCAGAACATTTTACCTTCAGACAATTTCTTAGATGGGACCTTTTCTGAAACAATCTGTAATAAAATAATTATGTAAGTAAATTTATTTATTATTATTGATTAATTATGATTGAGATCCAGAACATTTATATACAAAGAGTAGATAAACCTTGTAGCGATAAATAACTGCACTGGAATTAGATGGAATGCATGATAAGAATAAGAAAACAACAATATTAAATCGAAAATCGATGGGTTATGGAAGTTGACAGGATTTGAACCTAACGACCGTCGAACATGCAAAGGGATATAGCAATGGTGAAGGAAGAATGCCAAAAAGAACTGACCATGCAAGTTTGTCAAAAAGCAGTATTTTGACAAAACAAACTAGTTGTTTGTAATAACAAAATTTTTTTTTAAACTCCAGTTCAATGAAGCAAACTATAATCCAGAGGTAAGTAGGACCGCCGAAACTAATAACGCATTGATAAATTACCTACATATGTACATTATTCTAATCCTTTCAGTTATAATATTGATAAGTAAAAAGAGACCTTACATAAATGTTAAGACCGTGGACAAAATTCCAACTAAAAGCTCTTAAGTCTCCAAACTAAAACAGATATTGAAATTATCAGGACAGATAATTTCAATTTCTGTTTTAGTTTGGAGACTTGAGGGCTTTTCGTTGGAATTTTTTCCATGGTCTTAACCTTTCAGTTTTAATTTCTCGCTGCTGCCGTACAAGTGAAACCGTTATACTAAGTAATCCTTTTCAATAAATTCAATAACATTACATAATAATCCTTTACTGACACGGACAACAGCAAACGAAGGCAACTTCTGTCCGTCTCGTTTGTTAATCAGTGTCTATCTATGTTTCACGGCTGTGCTGATCCGTTTGTGTTGAAATTTGATATAGATAATCTCAAGCCTGGGGAAGGACATAGGCTACTTTTTATCATCACACCACACAGGCGAAGTTTATATAAAACTAACATGATTGATTAACACACCCAGCGGTCAACGCACAGCAGAAACCACTGAACTTAGGATCTTGAAATTCGCAGATAGGTTCTTTGTATAGCTTAAACGAGCACCAAGAAAGGAATTTGGATAATTCCACCCCAAAGGGTTCCCCTCTTAATATAATAGGGGTTCAAAGGTTGCATGGAATCCGTCAGTTTTGAAGTTAGACATCTAAAATTTCGGATGTACGAGTAACTTACAGTTAAAAAAAATTAAATTGTTTATTTAAAATGATCTGTCACGAAACTTTATGTGGCAGACCAAATTCTACGCGAGCGAAGCCGTGGGCAAAAACTAGTAGGTAATAATTAAGTAAGTTGGTTCAATGCTATTTGGATAAGCAATTGCAAATATCTTCGTTAATATGGTTGTTAGATATCGTTAATATAGGGGTGCTTTTATTAATTATATTACTGTTAGATATTTTTTTTTTACGGGAAAGGGAGAGCTCAGTATGAAGAGTGCTGAGTTGCTATGATTAAGGCCTCGGGTTCAAATCCAAACATGTATGTTACATTAATTAATCTACTAAAAGCAACGAATGTAGCTAGTGGCATCCACAAACTAACCCGTGGCTCTCTCAGCCTCTATAAAGTGGCTACCCTTAATTGTGGAAAAAATCTGGCAGACGAGTGTGATCTCGGAGAAATCGCCTCCCTGCCTAATCGTTGTTCTTGAAACAGTACAGTCTCTATGGGTTGCAGTGGTTAAAAATAAATAATTTTTTTTTCATCTTTTTTAAGGAAGATAATCAAATTATGATTCCAGCGAATGTAGGGCAAAGATTTTTTCCAACTAAGGAATAACAGATAACGAATGATTAAATTAGTTTAATTAAAATATTGAATCGCCAATATTTTGTTTACTTATTAATAAACTAGAAAAAATCTGAAGAATCTATCTATTTTATTCACTGTTTCTATTATATTTCGTAAACATATAAACGAATTTTACCTTTTTAAAGGTATTTCCATCTTCTAATTCTTGTGCATTATGCCAAGGCCGTAGCCAAGGGAGCGGTTAGGGGGTCAAAATCACCCCGAAATCCCGAAATTTAGTTAGTATTTGTTTTTTAAATTATTTTATTGAGTTTTACAACTGTAATATATACATCTAGTGCAATTGCTATAAGAATAAATAATACATGATAGGACATGTAGAGACACTACACACTGGCAGCACTCTAATAAAATATCTATAATAGAAGGTCCCGAGGCCATCTTAGTTAGTAGTAAAAATTAATACCAGTTTACAAAAGTGCAAATTAAATTAAAAACAACACACCCAACAGAGGATCCAACACATTTTACATCATTGTGCATTGCAACAAGCATACTTATATTTATATTTGCTAGAAAATGTCCTCCAACAACTTAACAATAATTAACAATCGAAAATCAAGAATGGAAGTATTGTTGTTATTGCGTATTTGCATTTAAATCATTCATCATCCAATAATATTTTATATGGGCTAATTTATCCCAATTTTAAAAATTATCATGAATAATGGTATCAAAATCCTCAATGCTGATCTGACCCTCCCCCCCCCCGAAAGGTTTTCCTGGCTACGGCCTTGCCTTAAGCGTTTCGGACGTTGGCTATTAACTTTGCGAAATTAATTGTGTTTATGGCACTTCTAAAGAATTTCGCAGTTGTGAGACCAAGCCATTGCCTTAAATTCTGCTGTCAGGAGTACCTCCTTCCTGGTTCCCTTTTACTGTCATTAGATATCATTTTGCCTGATGTGTCTAAGGCATTCTTTTGGATAGGATTATGCGATTTCTTGATCTTTTCTGACCCGAATCAGCACTATTGGTTATGTGGTCGGTCCATGAAAAATGTGATCTCACATCTCAAACATCAAATCCTTCTACTTTTTTCATGAGTGTTTCCGTCATTGTCCACGCTTCCCAGCCTTACCAGCTGCACAGGGAACACATAACATTTTGCCAGTCTTACTTTCAGTGGAATAAGCAAGTCATCACTATTGAGACGTTTCTTCAAGCTATTAAATGACTCCTGCTTTCTCAATTCTCGATTTCCATAGCCTGATCCCATTTTCAATTGATCATCGTTCATATATCATCGTTCCCAAGTACATATATGATTCAAAGTGTTCTATTATTTGCGGTTTGGCATACGTTACGTGATGGATGCTACTTTTTACTTAATAACATCTTTTTCGTTTTCGCTATGTCATGCTTCAGTGCATATTCCTTGCTTATATTCTGTACTCTTTCAGCAAGACGTTGCAATTCCTCGATATCGCTAGCCATCAAGACGCTATCAGCAATCTTATGTTGTCGGTAATTCCCCCATGATCTTGATTCTGTCATTCGCTCCGTCTAGAACCTTTTTCAAATTACAATAATACATTTCTATTTCGCAAAACATAATTAGTATGACTAATTAGAACAAATGAATGTTAGAAAGAATTATTATACCTTAAAATTTGGAAGGAATCTAGTTTATAGGATAGAGAAGTTTATCCATTTTATCACTTTGGATTCTCAGTGATAAAAGGAATAAATAATTAATGAAATTAATGATTAGCTTTGCCTCGAGATTCCAGAGACACTTCCGTGTTCCGTGTAGCAATAATCAGAGTGGGGAATATCGGGAAAGTAGTTTACCAAGGATGTAATGCAGTTAAAGGGACTAAGCTCGTAACTGCTCCTTTAGAACATTACATAGAACTAGTAATAAATATGCTTACGTTTTAGATTTAAAAACATGCATTTACGCCTCAAAATCGAACCATGTAAGCTTCTCTCTACGCAAAGCTTCGTGTCCAGCAGTCAAAATTGACAACGATGAAGTACCTTCCAAAAATTATGTACGCTATCTCGGACTATACTTGGACAAAAGACTTACATGGAACGTACATACAAAATTAAAAAGACAAGATCTGACTAGACGCTACATACAACTATCACATCTTCTGGACTACAGATCTTCACTTGAAATGATGAGGAACAAAATACTTATCTATAATAGTATATATACTAAAACATATTTGGACAAATGGAGCAGAACTTTGGGGTTCAACAAAAAAAGTCCACATACACAAGATACAAGCAACACAGTCCAAAATTCTCAGAAAAATTAATAATGCGCCATAGTATATTTCGAATCACACTATTCACAACGATATGAACATTCCCACAATAAAATCATACATTCATAACAAATACATAACATTCCACTCATCGACACAATATCACCCAAACCCACTCGTTCTTCCGCTTTCCTACTCCCTGTTACCTGGACTTAATAAGAAAAGATTAAAAAGACATTGGCCAAGAGACCTACTCAACTATTGATATTTTTATTCCAAAACTCGATGATCATGTATGAAGAGAAAGACGCTTCGATAAAATTTGCTGGATGCACAATTGTGCAGGTGCAAATGAAAATTAAATAATAAATAAATAAAAACATGCTTTAATAGGAAAGAAAACTAAATTGTAGAAAATAATTTTCAATAAGTTTAAAATAAAAACAGTGTGATGAACAAAAAAATTCATTTTATCTTTTTAAAGGTTTGGGTACTTTTTAAGATATTTTCATAATGACATGATATAATTTTACAAATATCAGCCAATAAACTATTTACAACAATTAACATCATACACCTCACGCTATTTTGCGATTCACTGAATTGTTGATTCATTATTCAATTCTTATTTTAAACTTATTTGAAAATTATTTTCTACTTTAGTTTTGTTTTCTATCGCAGGATATTTTAAAAATTATTATGTATTTTATAGTTGTTTTGTAGTTCGACTGGCTTTAAACGGATGTTCTTTGGTGTTTTTAAAAAATAATATTCATGTTCTACATTGTATTTCGCTTCAAAAGCGTGTTTATATCCTGAAGGGTTTCCTGAGATTGAGGTTTTCCTTCAACCAAAAGGTTTCCTTTAATTCGTTTTTCCATTTTCTTCTATCTTCTATATCTTCCTCCCTCTGACCATGGCCGTGCATATTATAATATATAATTGTACTTCTGGGGAACCGAGTTAAGCATACCTTCTTTTAAATTATTATTATTTTTTTTTTGTTGCAAAATATACGAAACTCCCCATTTGATTTTGCCTGTAGTCATATGCTTGCCTCAAAGATTAAACCATGTGCCTTAGTACTTGGCACAAAACATTACCCTGTCTTCGGATATGAAAAATCCTGAAGATCCTGGTGAGGATAATGAGAAAATTTATTTAATTATTGTATTGTCATCGGTTCTTGATTAGTGTCAAAGCTTGAATTTAATTCGATGTTTTGAAGTGGCTGAAAATCGACTTCAAAGATTCCGTTACATACATAGACACCGTAGAGGCGAAGCTAATAAAAGCGTGTTAAAAATCAAACATACTTCACATCAATTTCGAAAACTTTACCAAAAAGGGTTTACATTTTTCATTCAACGAACAATATTAAAATAGCATTAAAAAATGGAGCACATGATACTGAGACTGATTTAATAAAATTACTAATTTTTATACAAATTTAATTAGTAGCCATGACAATCGTAATAGATTAACACTTAAAGAGAGATAATTATGCAATTGCGATATCTTTTGTTATGACTTCAACAAAAAGAACAATAAACCGATTAAAAATATCTCTCATTGCGGAAGGAAAAAAAGACGAGAATACCAACCGATCTTATTTTTCCGGAAAGTTTTTATGATTGTTGAAGAACAATTATGGAGTGGGGAAGTTAAGTGTGTAGAGAGCTGAGTTGCTATGCTATCGTTCCGGGTTTAAATCCGATTGGGGCATAATAAACATTATTTAATCTGTTAACAATGACGGTTGGACCCTATGGGACCTACAGACTCTTCCTGGGTACCAAACCTCTACGAAATGGGTACCCTTAAATGAGAGAAAAATCATTCAAGTCACCTCCGTGCATGACCGTTTTCCTAGAAACAGTACACTCTCTATAATTTACTAAAGCAAAGACCCTTCATGAGATGTAGTAGTACATTTTATGGGTCTGTTTCGGAAAACGCTTGCATATTATTTTTTATATATCTGCTACTTATTCGGTAATTATGATTACTTATGTGAAATAGCTCCATATATTTACCTGGGACAACAATTTATTATGATTGCAGGAAGGCCTATAGGCCCTATATGCTAAAGGGAATAAAGCAAATTGTTGAAATCGATGAGTCCTGCTTCTCCAAAGTGAAATATAATGGGAGGATATACCCGCAGCAATGGCTGTTCGAAGGCGTATGTAACAACTAAGGAGTGTTTCCTATATTCTGTCCTAAGCAGAACAGCTGACTTCTTGCGTTAATGCTGCAATACGACCTAGGAGGACAATACATCCTGATTGCTGAAAGGTCTATAAGAGAATAAAGCATATTGAAGGCATGAGATATAAATATTACGTTGTTAACAATTCAAAAAATTTCGTTGTCATAAGCACAAGTGCTCATACCCAGAGGGTGTAATCACTTTGGGCTTCAGTCAAGCGAAGAAACAAAAAATAATGCGGAACGAGTAGAAATATGTTGGATTCATATTTATGCGAATTCATATGGAGGAGAAGGTACGAGAAAGAATGTTTTTTTACTATGATTTTAGAAATCATTGCTTATTTTTTCCACCAATTTAATTGGAATTGTTTTGTTTTGAAGTTATTTATAAATATACACATGTTTTCTTATGAGTATTTTATTTAATAGCATAAATAACAGATGTCTAAAAAATAATATTCATGCGTTTCCGAAACAGACCCCATTTTATTATTTTTGTTCATTATTGAAGAATAATTTTATATTTGAAAATTTCGAACTTTGATGAACTCTTTTTTTCATATTCCATGATTTCGTTGGCATGTGATTCATTCGTTCTCTTGCAACTCAATATATTTTATTTTTTATTACTTCAATTTTATATTTTATAAATCAAGCACATATGTAGTCCTTATCTTCTAGTCAAAGTCCTTAAGTATTAAGCTTTGAACTAGATATTTTGAAAATAATTATATATCAACTAGCTTTTGCCCGCGGCTTCACTCGCGTGGAATTTGGTATGCCACATAACGTTTCGTGACTGATAATTTTAAATAAATAAATGAATTTTTTTTAACTATAAGTTACTCGTACATCCAAAATTTCAGATGTCTAACTTCAAAACTGACGGATTCCACACAATCTTTGAACCCCTATTATATTAAGGGGAAAACCCTTGGGGGTGGAGTTATCCAAATTTCTTTCTTAAATTATACAAAGAACCTATCTGCAAATTTCAAGATGCTAAGTTCCTGATTTGCCTTTAATTATGTACTATAATGGATTCTCCATAAAACACAAAAACCTGTCTGGGCTCGTGCCCCCCCCCCTAAATCTGCCTTTGACGTAGCCTATGTGTTACTATGATGTATAACCTATATTACTGTAAAGTTTCATACAAATTCTTTCAGTTGTTTTTGTTTGAATGAGTAATAAACATACCTACAAATTTTCGCATTTATAATATTAGTAGGATATCAAAACAATAGTTTCACTCATGTTCTTTCTGTTACAACTATTATCATGTGATTTGTTTTTAATGGATTCTCCACAGTACCTAAAAAACTGTCTGGGGGGCACGTGCCCCCGTACCCCCCCTAAATCCACCTATGTGTTATTCTGATGTATAACCTATATTACTGTAAAGCTTCATCCGAATCCGTTCAGTAGTTTTTGCGTGAAAGAGAGACAAACATAAAAAACTTTCGCATTTGTAATATGAGTAGGATTATTATCCAATGTAAGTAATATTTTTCGTATATTTCTGTAAAATATCAAGTTACTAAACCTATGGGACAACATCAACCAGTGCTGCGAAATATGAATGATCAAAAGGAGAAATTTTCCTGATTTTCACAGAGAGGACAGATTTCCCAGCCTAATTTAAATTTAATGTTTAGGTAAAAATGTTTTTTCTGCTTTTATTGTTTTTGTCTTGATTTAAATAATAAATGAGGTAATGAGAAAGAGTTCGAAATGTATTGCCTATAATAAAATGTCTCAGTAATAACTTTTTTAAGAAAGGAGATAGAAGTAAAAAAACGGTGGGAAAATTAATCTTACCAAAAATTCTATTTTTGTCCCTAACCTTGACATTCTAATTCATTAGTTAGTTTTATTGATATCTATGATATATTTATCTATTATTTTCAGCACTATTTAGATGATCTTCAACACAAAAAATTATTTTCTTATAGTATAGATATTTCTGTCGCTGATTTCGATTAAAATTAATTTGATAATTCTAAACAGAGTATAAATATACTAGAAACCAAATCTTTCGAGCCCTATGACAAGAAAAAAACCCACTGAAACTGCTGTATTCCCTCCATTTAAAAAACAAAACAAAAAACATGTTTTTTCTATTTATCATTTTATTTGTTTTCTCGAGGAGGTATAATCAAAGGAAAGGTGTAATCATTAAAAAATAATTGATTTCGAACAATGAGGTGTGAATAAGTGTTTAAATTGTAAAGCTAACTAATTTTCTTGAATTTTATACAAAAAAATACCATGTTTTTGAACCAAAAAACCTTGTTCTTCTTACAAGGTAACCGAGATGCGCCTACAAGTTTCACAGAGACTGTATTGGATAAAAATACTTTCACGATTTTGTCTTTCGTTTGAATCAAACAAAACCAGATTGAAAAAAATTAAATATCTTATATGAACAACAGGAGTTATCACAAGCCTCCTGTAGTTATTGCTATTATTATAATTATTTTCATTTATATACTTAATTGTTATATGTGCTATTATATTGTTATAGTAAACTTATTCCAATGTTAAGCAGTGGCAGAAAAAGTTGTTCTTAATCAAATTAAAAGCTGCATGTAGTTTTTTAAAATTGTCAAGAATATTACTTATTACAGTAGACAACAAAATATATATGAAGGATAATAGTTAAGATTAAAAAATGTTAATATTGAAAAGTAAAAAGAGACGTTACATAAATGTTAAGACCGTGGAAAAATTCCAACGAAAAGCCTTAAGTCTCCAAACTAAAACAGAAATAGAAATTATCCTGATTTAGTTGCATTTGAGCCTTGGAGGTGGTGGGATGTTTGTTGGATGCATTATTCATGTTTTGTTTTTCTTTTATTCTCTTTCTACCCAGAGGATACCTGAATGGGCGAAATATTGGACAGATAATTTCTATTTCTGTTTTAGATTGGAGACTTAAGGCTTTTCGTTGGAATCTTTTCACGGTCTTAACATTAAAAAATTTTATTTAAAATTAATTCAGTTTGGGTCAAAATGTATGTATGGATTGAAATCAGTAAATCCAATATTAATTGCCCGAAAATGCAGAGGGATATAGCAATTTTTGAAGTATAAGCTTAGCCTAGCTTTTTTATATAATGTGTTTATTAAAAATCATTAATATATATTAGAAATAAATCTCCCAGACTTTAGCCCGATTTCAAAGGACAGACAAAAAATGGCCTTGTAGTGGATCGCAGATAAGTCACAACGCAAATTGATGATTAAAACATTGAAAATCCCTTAATTAAATTTTCCTTCAGTAAAACATATTAACTTCTAATCAATATCAATGCCATTTATAATAAAAATGCTAGACGAAGTAAATACCACAAAATTAGCAATATCACTATTAATTTTTGCGCAGTTTATTTGTTTAGCGAAAACCAAGCAATCTTTACTGCGCTCTAAAGAGAAAAATACAAAGATAAATGATTGTTAGCATGATTTTTTATAATTCTCTTACCATTTGGTAGATATTAAAGTAAGACCAGAGTTTCAAGTTAATCCTCAATAATCTTCGGTTTATCAATCGCGTTTAAAATATTTTTCAAAAACTGTTAAATATTAATTTAAATAGATTGTATTAAATATTCAATATCAAGTGTATGTAATGATGATTTTTAAAATGGCGAAACGTTGCCTGTTTAGTAATTAGACAGTAGTTTAGATATTTATTTTTTCATATATATTATAATAATTATTTTATATATATATATTTCATTTTTATTTATAAAATTTAAAAATATGAATTTCAAATAAAGTATCTATTATAACCGGTTTAGCAAAAAAAAAAAAAAAACCTGTACCACTACAACCCGTGAAGGGTCTGGGGTTCAGTACAAAGTAGAGACTGTACTGTTTCATGGACAACGGTTCTGCAAGGAGGTGACTTGTCCTAGGTCACGCTCAACCGCCAGATTCCCCCCCCTTATTTTGGGTATCCTATTTTTATAATATTTTACAGAGGCTGGATGAGCCCCAGGAGGGTCCTAGATCCTATATGATCCATCTCCGGCTGCAAACAGACTAAATTAAAGTACTGCCTTGCAGCGGGATTCGAACCAGGATTTCCGGCATGGCAACTCAGTGCTCTACCACTGAGCCAATCCGCTCCGGTTTAGCAATCAGGATTAAAGTTAAAAACTCTTAAATATAGATGCTATTTAAATAACTCTAAATTGAGTCGACACGTATACAACCGTTTCGTTCTGTGTGTCGTAGGAGCCAGGGAGAAACAACACAGAAACCTACATTTTGAAAAATATTATCGACCTGTTTTTTGCAGGATATTATTTTTTTTTTTTTTTTTTTGGGGGGGGGGGGGGGGTAATTAGGGGAAATATGCCAACTGAAAATACAAAATTTCGGTTTTTGATTTCTCAAGAGAAACTTAAATTCAAAATGGATGTTTCCGTTGAAATATTAAAAATAAAAACTTTCGCAATTCCATTACTTCCTTCACTGCCTACTAAAAAAGCTCTACCACTACATCCCATGAAGGTCTTGGGTTCTGTACGTTATGGAGACTATAACTGTTGGTTGGACTAGGGTTATACAGGGAGGTGAGTTTTGTTACATCATGCTCAATCGCCAGTTTTCCTCCTATTTCTGGTACCACCTTTATAGAGGCTGGGTGAACCCCAGGAGGGCCCCAATCACAAATGGTCAATCCCTAGCTTAACAGAGTAAATAAAATCTGCCATAGCTGTATTTGAACTTGGGGCATTCAGCACGGCAACTCTGCGCTCTACCACTTAGCTACTCCACTCCCTAAACTTATTATTAAGTTAAATAAAAGTATTGGTACTTACTTTAGCTTTGACCTGATCCATTTCCGGATACTAACAGCACAACAGTCGGAGAGATACTGAGCGATCTGATATTTTTCATTAATGAATTTTTTTTCCGAATATTTTTCTTCACACTCCCCCCTTCGTTAAATTTCGTTCGAGATTAACGTCATGGCAATGGGTAGAGTAGCTGATAGAGGGTTGTTTTATTATATACTGCCAACTAATTACGTTATCGGCATTACGATACACAAGATATAATATCACATAAGATATTATGTGAATAAGACAAATAAACCTAAGATGTCTAGAAGACTAGATATCAAATTTAAAAATTTCTGATGTGGTCACCTAATACGCTGTATTTATTTTGTTTTGTGATACAGTTGTTATTAGACACTTTTTTTTTTAATAAACCGATAGTATATACTATGTTTGTATACAATTACCAGGATGGATTAAAATTTCGGTTTAAGTTCCGCAGGTTGTCGCTTCGAGTTGAGTCGCAACAAGTTTTAACTGTTTATTCGTTCAATTTTTAAAATTTTCCTAAAATACGAGTTATCGTGAGCTTTAGTATGGAAAAGAGAATGTAATTATGGGCAATGAGTAGATTTCTGTAATCATTTCATCAAGAAATAAATGTTTTAACAAACATATATCGTCTATACTTCGAAATGTTAGTTGAAAATTTTATCTCTTGATGAAATAATTACCGAAATATACACATTGTATAAATAATTACATTCTCTTTTCCATACTAAACCTCATGATAGCTTGCGTTTCTGGAAAATATTAAAAGGGAAACGAGTGAAGAGTTAAGCTTCTTGTGATTCAATTCGGAGCGACAACTTGCGGAATAATTACCAAAATTTCTGATACAGTATTTATATATATTTTTAATGTATATCTTTATCGTCCGGTACATTTTTCCCGATATATCTTATTAGGTCATTTCATATGAAATTTGGGCAATCAGAAAAACATGTCAATATATACGTACAATATCCAACACAATCTGAAATCCTAAGAACAATTGTAAATCTTTCTAGGTTTATTTCGAATTACTCTATACACAAAGACATGAACGACATGAAGACATCACAGTAAACTCATATTACATATACACAACATTCCTCTACTATGCAAACCATCACTTTTTACTTTTTATTAAACACTTTATTGAAACATTACAATCTGCCACTTGTGGGGAACAGGTAATGGTGCTATGTAAACCATTCCATAACAAAACTAAAAATGATATAAACAAAATAAAATAAGTGAATGTAATAAAATATATACATGCGGTAATAAAAGGAAATTAATGCAAAAATGATAATAAAATAAAGTCTAGATAAAATAAATAAATAAAAATAATGTACACATTCAAACTCTATTTACAATTTGCCTGGGGTCCCCGAACTAAGCTTCTTCCCCAGGAATGAGGGCAAAGCAGGAGTTCAGAAGGCCCGTGCCCCCTTTCCCAGCCGCGTCACTGGAATAAACTCCAATGGAAGCTGGTTAAGGGCGTTTCACACACACAGGTCGTGAGTGGAGAATCTGGCCAGTGCCACTACTCCAATTAGCATTATTATAACAGGTCTCGAGGCCATTGCCGGTTAAGACGGCGGGGTGGGTTATATGGATGTGTGGAACTGGATAATGACTGAGCCAGGGGGTTGGGATGACAGGCAAGGTTTTGGTGAAAGTTTGAAAATTTAGTAGGGATGAGGTCGAGGATGAAAGGAATATTGAGATCATTATGGAGGGTTTTGTTGGAGACATAATAAGGAGCGTTGGAAATAGTTCTCAGGACTTTAGACTGAAAGGATTGAATGCGTCTGATATTCGATAAACCATCATTAAAATCCTATTTTCCTGCTCTCCGTTACTTGATTTAGTTTGAGGAGATTAAAAAGACAATTGCCTTGAGATCTGTTCAGAAACCATTAATCGGTTATCAAACATTTCATATCCCTTCAAATCGAGAAGAAAAAAACATTGAGATAATATTTGCTGGATGAGATCCTACGCAGCAAGAGCAAATATATTAAAAAAGATACTAATTTTTATAAATTATTTACTTGTCTCAACAGAAATAAAATAAATAAACATATATGTAGCTGAATTATCACACGAACACTGTTTTAATAAGCATTGGATCGTATATGAAATGTCCATTTTCAAGAAATGATTATTTAGTTAAACAATTATATGAAATCTAAATATTTTTATTCAAGATATTTACCCTCATAAATGTTTTCCATTATTTTATTAAATTTTCAATCCCAGAACTGAAAAATGCAGGGGTTTGTGATAAAAAAAAGTCGTAAAATGCTAATTTGGATCGAGAATCATTTTTAAAATTTTACCTTAACCCTCAAGTACTGACATCATGATTCCTTACGCTAGTAATGAACTCTGCTCCTACGGACCATTTGATTTCAAAATTCATTAATAAATACAAAACAAAATATTTAAACATTTTATTGATTGGTATTACTTATATGAACCTTCTTGGATTTCGCACAATCAACGAATATATGAGATTTTTTTCAAATTTCAGTAAACCAATAAATAAGATCAATGAAGGAAATAATGAAAATCAAAACAGACATTTAAAATTTGTGTATTTATAAAAATTTAATTGCGATATATTTAATATTGATTTTAAACAATTAAAAGCCTATTAATGAAAATAAAAAGACGTCAACAACAATAATCAAGCAAAAAAACAAAACAAATTCAATCTCAATAAAATAGAGCCAAAAACTCCAAAAGAAACACTATTATTTATTATAATGCAATTGGGAAAACCACAATGCAAAGCCTTATGTTTCAAATCCAGTAATACACCCACTTACCAGTCGACGTTTCGCCTATTCAGGCATAATCAAGGCACCTTGATAATGCCTGAATAGGCGAAAAGTCGACTGGTAAGTGGGTGTATTACTGGAGGCTTTGCATTGTGGTTTTTCCCAATTGCATTGTAATAAAATCCAATCTCAATATTTTTTTTATTTAGACGTTTCGACTAATAGCCATTCTCAATAGTTCAATATTTTTAAAATATAAATATTAAGTATCCATCAACATGTATAGCTTTACAACGCTATAAGACAAATTCATCTTGAAAAGTGTAATATTTATTAAATTCCAAAATTGTCATCATCTAGGTATCAACTTAAAAATGAGGTACCGTTAAATTCTATAATTGATTTTATTTTTATCAAATGTTTGTTTAAAGAAAAATTAAATCAAGATAGTAAATGCATTATATAATTAGATTGGTTAATGGATCCCCCCTAATTCACGTAACTGCTAGACTGGGAAGGATTGCAGTGGAGTTGAAGAATATCTGAATTAAAATAAAAATCTTTTCAAAATTATCAATATTCCAAGAAATTGACACAGTTTCTTGGAGCCCTCCAAGCACATTGATTTTTTTTTCGCATATATAACAAAGAAAAGACATTTTCCTAATTTTTTTTGGTTGGGCTTATGTAACAATACTTTTGCATATCATCTAATGGCGTATTTTCCCACAAAACATCGGGTCCTATAAACTATTTTTGATTTGCAAGATTGGGGTTCAATAATGCAACTAAAAACTAAAAAAACTAACTAAAAAATAAAATAATGTATAAATTCAAAAATAATAAAAAAAACAGTTAATATTTTGATAACATTTATATATTTAAAAATATCACTGATTAATATTGACTAATAAACATAAAACATTAAATGAAAGCTTACCTTCAAAAAATCAAAGAAACCGCACATGTACTGAAGTACGGTCCGTGGGGACCAATCGTTGCTTATATTTTGTGAACAAACTTTAGAACCATCCTTTCACTTTTACATTCAATAATGCACTAGCAAGATAGGAAGGTGCTAAGTCATACGGGGATTTCACATAATCGGAAGGGTGGGAAATTCCAGAAATTAGGTACCAAAAGGTCCAAGGGACCATGTCTCAGTACTTGAGGGTTAGGGAAATTGTCCGAATTCCTGAACAGATGGAAATCTGTTGGAGATGAGTCTGGTGAATATGAAGGGGATGTGAGGGAACTTATTTCTTATGGGCTGGTTTGGTTTATATCACTGTCGTGAAACATGAGGTCTGGCATTGTGTAAGAGGATAGGTCCCTTGAGACTAGCCAATGCAGATTGTCTTTGATAAGATTTTTTTCATTATGCCAATATCACTGCAGTATGATGTGGATGTGATGGCTCCAACTCTCGCTAGAAAGAAAAATAAGTCCATTAATTATTTATTTATGAATTAATCGGTGTCACCAACAGAAAATTTCTGAAATCATGCATACATAATTATAAACTTAAATTTAAGTTGTTTTAAAAAAAATTAGGTAAAATAAAAAAAAAATAATAGTTTAAAGAACACGCTTTAGTAAAGAACAAAACTAAAAAGTAGAAATAAGTTTTAATTACTAAAAATGTTCAGTAAGTTTAGAATAAGAATAGAGTTATGGGCAAAACCATAAATTTCGTGCTGAAAATCTGTTTAAGATATTTTTATATTGACTGCTTTTACCAATATCAATAAATTAAATATAATAAAATCAATAAATTAGGTACTTGCAACACTTAATATCAACCCCCCACACTTTTTTTTTTACAATAAAATGAATTCTTTATTCATATGTATATAATTGTGATTCTATTCTCATTTAACATTAAATTGAAAATAATTTTCTAATTTCTAGTTCTGATTTCTATTAAATCATTTTTTTTTTAACTATCATTCTGAAATACGTTATAGGTTAGGAAAAAAATAATGTAGGGTAAAGCCTTATATTTTTTAACACCAATTTTTTATATGTTTTGTGAATAATTAATTGTAGGAGTACAAGTACTAATTGGCTCTGACAATATAGGCTATTTTATTATTTTTTGTAATAGGTAATGAAGGGTAATTTGGAAGTAAAATTGTATTTCCTCTACTTTGGGCAATGCACGCTACAGGTCGGTACAAGTTCGCAACTAGTACTTCGATATCAGTGTGTGCCGAGCTGTGAACATAAGAAGTAATTTTATGATTATTGCTGATATAAGCAGTTTATTCAATCAATTATCTTATTATTACATTTTACTTTGTAAGAAATTAATGCAGTGTTCATCTTCTAAGGATAAATTAAGTAATAATTCACTTTTTCAGTAACCATCATTCCCAGCTTGGAATTATAGATCTTATATTGAATCTAGTGCATGTATAGTGATTTTACACATTTTTTTTAATTGTAATATATTAAAAAGAGTCTATTAAGTGTAATTTTAAATTAGGATATATTCTACGCAGTAATCCCCCCTCTCCTACTTTGAACATTGTACCCGACATGTCCGTGCAGGTTCATCCTTGGTACCTCGTGTTCAGTATAGTTCGAGCTGAGCCGATAAACGTGGGAATAATTTTATAGGTACCGCTAATATATCGACTTTATTCAATCAATTATCTTATTATTACATTTTACTTTGTAAGAAATTAATGCAGTGTTCATCTTCTAAGGATAAATTAAGAAATAATTCACTTTTTCAGTAACCATCATTCCCAGCTTGGAATTATAGATCTTATATTGAATCTAGTGCATGTACAGTAATTTTACACATTTTTTAATTGTAATATATTAAAAAGAGTCTATTAAGTGTAACTTTAAATTAGAATACATACATATGTATATTCTACGCAGTCATTTTCAATTCCTCTACTTTGAACATTGTACCCGACCTCGTTCGTACCTGGTACCTCGTGCTCAGTATAGTTCGAGCTGAGCCGATAAACGTGGGAATAATTTTATAGGTACCGCTAATATATCGACTTTATTCAATCAATTATCTTATTATTACATTTTACTTTGTACGAAATCAATGCAGTGTTCATCTTCTAAGCATAAATTAGGTAATAATTTTACTTTTTCTGTAACCATTATTTCCAGCTTTGAATTATAAATCTTTTATTGATTGTAGTGCATGTATAGCGACTTTATACACTTCTTTAGTGAGTTATATAATCTAAAATGGTTCTATTGAGTGTAATTTTAAGTTAAAATATATTCGGTAAGCAGCCATTTTATTTTCTCTGATTTGAACATTGTACCCGACAGGTTGGTGCAAGTTCGTACCTGGTACCTCTTGCTCAGTATAGTTCGAGCTGTGAACCGATGAACGTGGTTATAATCTTGTAGTTATTGCTAATATGTCGACTTTATTCAATCAATTATCTTATTACTATATTTTACTTTGTAAGAAATCAATGCAGTGTTCATCTTCTAAGCAAAAATTAGGTAACAATTAAATTTACTGCAAGTACTTTATTATTTTCAGTTTGAAAATTCAGTTTTTTATAGACTCTAGATCATATATAAAGAAATTTAATATTTTTAAATACGTAATAAATTTTTAAATTATCTCATTAAGTGTACTGTTCACATTAGAATATATGTATAATCCAGGTAGCCCTTTTATTTATTACTTCATGATTTAATTATTATGCCTCAAGTTTAATGAAATTATAGTTTTTGAGTATTTTACAGTGTAATGTAAGATCTTCACCTGAAATTACGTAATGAGGAACTGTTTAATACATATATATTTTTTTAATATTGCATGTTAACTGAAACTATTTTTTAAGTATGCATTTGAAACTATTCACAGACAATTTTAATATGATAAGATTGCGTTAATAAAGTATGTAAATTTAATAATTTTCCTATCCCCCTCTACTCGGTGAAAATTGAACCTGCATTTCGTACCCTAGCCTCTAGTCAGGTCCCAGCTGCGAACCTGCACACTTCCTTGCAATTTATAATTTCAAAATACAGTAAAACCTCAAATTAACGGACAGCCCTGGTGAAAATATTTTTGTCCGTTATTTAAAGGTGTCCTTTAAAGGGAGGTTTTTTTTTTCATAAATATGTATTTGTACAAATTAATTCTCTCTTATTCAATTTCCCATGTGTTTAAAAGGTAAGTAGAATAAAAAAAAAAAAAAACACCACACGGTTTTTGAGTGTTCCCGAAACTTATGTCCTACCGATATTGAGTCTTTCCGCTAGCGCACGTACACTTAACTTTTCACGGTCATAAACGTTGGTTACATTTATTTTTTGTTCTGAAGTGAGTCTCTTACGCGAGGGAGACATTTTCAGCCGCCTGCCACGGAAGAACAGAACTAAATTTTAATAAAGCAAGTTCGAGAATAAAAAAAAAGTATTTATTTGGAAAACCTTTACTCAAAAGTAAACACAGCTGTCACTGTTTTCTTAGACCGGAAACAACTAATTGTTTCCGAGAAACGGGAAAGGGATAAAGTCATACTGTCCGTCTTTTAGAGGTTTTTTTAATCGATTTATAACCAACACAGCCTGTCCGTGACCGTTAATGAGAGGTTTCGTTAAATAGAGGTTCAAATGCCTTAAACATTGTATTAAAATGTTGATGCAAAAAAAATCGTCCGGTAATGGGGAGTGACCGCTATTTAGGGGTGACCGTTAATAGAGGTTTTACTGTATTATATAATTTGCTCCGTTCCGGTCCGCCTCTTGTCCATTCCCAGCTCCGAAACTGCGCAGTTAGCTTCAATTTGTAATTTCTCTGTTTCTCCTAAAGTTTTTCGAAATAAATAATTTAAGTACAGTTTTAGAATATTTACCAACGTAAATTAACTTATTAATCAGAAATGACGTAATGAAGCCCTGTTTTATATATTTTTTCATATTATTGCATGATAAATCAAATCATTTTTAAATTATACATTACAAACTATGTAAATACATTTTTACAATGATAAAATTACGTTAACAGAGTATATAAATTTAATAATTTTCCTATCCCCCTCTACTCGGTGAAAATTGAACCTGCACTTCGTACCCTAGCCTCTAATCAGGTCCCAGCTCCGAAACTGCGCAGTTAGCTTCAATTTGTAATTTCTCTGTTTCTCCTAATGTTTTTCGAAATAAATAATTTAAGTACAGTTTTAGAATATTTACCAACGTAAATTAACTTATTAATCAGAAATGACGTAATGAAGCCCTGTTTTATATATGTTTTCATATTATTGCATGCTAAATCAAATCATTTTTAAATTATACATTATAAACTAAGCAAAGATATTCACAAAGATGAAATTGTGTTAAAAAAGTACGTAATTTTAATAATTTTCCTATCCCCCACTACTCCGATGAACATTGGATCTGTACTTCGTACTAGTGATTGGCTAAATAGTGAAATCTTAATAACTAGTTCTGGCTTAACTGCTACCACGTGATAACGTGTTTTAGTAAAACGTTATTTGAATAACTTGTTATTTCATGGAAGAAAATAAAATAACTAATAAATAAATGTATATGACAATTGAAATAGACCTAGCCCATAGTGGATCATTCCAAAAGAAAAAGTATTAAGGTTGAAATTCCTACTTAATTGATATTATTCATATTTATGAGTATATTAACATAGTTTAATTTTTTTTCGATCATTAATTGTGAATGAAATCTATTTCCCATATAGTATACGTTTTAATTTTAACTAAAGGTGTTTCTGAACAATATTAGTTTCATAAAGAAATCAGGATAACGTAGATAGTGCCTCTGACTAGCTATCTTCTTTTGTAGTAATGTCTACAAGACATTTATAACGTTGAAGAACATAGTTATTGCACTTGCTGTGATAACGCCTCGGCCTTATTGAAATCGGCATTATTGTTGAAGCGCTACTTCATCATTGGCGACTAAACCGATGAAGGAGTTATTCCAATAACGGGCTCGTTCTGGTAACCCGTTATCACTGTGAGCGTTATTTTACAATAACATGTTATTAAAGAAAGCAACGTTATTTTGACCCCACCACTAGTCCCAGCTCTGAAACTGCGCACTTCTAAGCATTTCATATTGATTGCATTCATTATCGTTGGTCCCTAAACTTTGTACCCTGGCTTTCAATGATATTTTTTTCAGTACTTCTTTTAAATAATCTATCTTTACTTAGCCATATTGTATTAAGATATTTACAGTTTGTATTAATTACTGTTTTTTTTTTTTGCAGGACAGAAAACTAAGTTGGCTGCTGATGCCTTATGCAAGCTCCCTGAACTCTTCCAATAAACTGAAGAATCATCAAGCTGTAGACAGACAAGAAATGACCTGGGACCGTATTCAGTTGTATGAAACTTCTCAGCTACATGGTGTAATTGAAGTTAGTTCAATTTTTTTTTCTTGTACTAGTAGAAATGAATAATTGTTTTAAAATTTATATTTGTGATTATTCCGCAAGTTGTCGCTTCAAATTAAGTCACAACAAGTATTAACTTTTCATTTGTTTCTCTTTGAAATGAGAACCGAAATCTACACTTTCCCATAATTACATTCTCTTTTCCATTCTAAAGTAAATGATAACTTGTATTTTTTACTAACATACGCATGACCAATATTTAGTTACATGTCTAAAACTAATTACAAAAAATTACAAATATTCCAAAACAAATGTCTTAGAATTGCTGGAAATTATACATATGACATTAAAGTTAAAATTATGCATAAAGAATTAAGTATACCTTACCTTAATATTTTTATCAACAAACTATGTAAACAATTTTTTTTTAAGTATAAAACAATAAAACCGACTTATAAAAAATATTGGGAACTATACGAAAAATAGTACAAAGCGGTATGAACATTAACAAACAAATCATTTATTATTGTAGGATGCCAATTTCTTTCATTTCATTGCTATTGTTATAGATATGTATATAAGTTACTAAGAATGCATAGTTACAATTTTTGTTTATTTTATTATTATTAATTTTTTTTCTCTCTGTTGGAAGTTTTTTATACATTTTTTCTTTCATTGTAAATTATGATTCTCCACAGATATATTTAAATTTATACAATTGTTTTTAATTTGAGACTGGTCTATTGGTACAGCATTTTTATTTTGTGAATTGTAGCAAATTATATTAGAACTTGTATTTTTGGAAAATAATAAAAATGAAACAGTTAAAACTTGTAACTCACCTCAAAGCGACAACCTGCAGAGCTTCATATTTGTTTAATAGCCTATTTCATTTAACCTTATTACATAATTTATTTAAAACTGTTTATTTTAAAGTCTTGTTTTATTAAATTTTCCTTCAAGAAGGTCAAATCCATTATCTATGTATAATTCAAGAATTGTATATGCCAAATAAAAAATCTCTCCCTTTTTGTGTGTAGCAATTTAAATTTTATGCATTGCACTTTGAACATTATGATCATTGAAATGAAAATAATATTTAAATTGATTTATTTTTTCAGTTGTTAGGTAGATGTTCCGGAGAGCTCACTCGCAGTGCTGGACTGGAACACACACACAGAGCACAGGAAGTATGTTCTGAAGCCTTCACCGGGAAGATAAAGACCTGCAGGTATCCTGTACCTCACAGAGCGTACGATGTTCTGCAGAGGACCTGCGAAGAGATTCCATAACTCACCCGACGGCAGAAGGCTCCTCCCAGGAGGTGGGACAACTCGCTCTGTCGAAGACCCGGCAGGCCATCTCCTGGAGCTCAGCTCTTTCCCTCGCCAGAAGTGAGCCGTTCTCGGTCTCGCAGGATGGCTGGAAGGATACCAATCCAACTCCTCATTGTTCGGCAGGTTCTGGAGATGGATCCACGGCCATCGGGATCCTCCAAGCCCTCTACTTCCAGCAGGCACTTCCCTCCGGCACTTTTCTCCTTTTCCCGGATTTTCCTGTCTTTTAGCTGAACCTATTTGTCGAGGTTACTCTTACTTGATGAGATGTTGCATTCTAGTGAGAGATTCAAAGGATGGAGAGATTGAAGTATTCTGCGGTTCCTCGTGTTAAGGAACTCGAATCGCATCATCGAAGCGATGTTGCAACTGAGCAGTCTTCGTGTCACAGCTGTGTCAGGAAGAAGAGCACCGCTCAACTTGCGGAAGTTGGTTACTGAAATGACTATTTTGGTGGTTGGATGTTTTAATATTATTATTTAGGAAAGATATAATTTTAAGTCTAATTATACTTCAGATAGTCCCGTCTGGGTCTATTGTAACCTACATGCCCCTAGTAGTTTGACAATTTTAATACCAAAATTCTCAGCAACCACCATTTTAAATTCACTCGAAATTCATCAGTATCTGTCCAGTTTTAATTTCAATTTATTTAAATTAGCAGATGCTTTTATAAAATATTATGGAAAACAATTAAGATTTATTTTTAATCCCCAAATCCTTTAGAGCCGATCAAAGCTCTGAATCCAGCCCAACATTGGCTTTTATTAGTTGCGGTTCAACTCCCCATTTTTTCAGGAGCCAAAGGAAATCAAACCAGGTTAGATATAGTAGAGAGATATTAAATTTGAGGGATAATTTGGTTTGATATTTTGCTGGCACCTGAGGATGGGGCTTTGTCCTATACACTAATAGTTAAAAAGCCAATTATTTAAGAACTATCTCGTAATTTGCTTTAGAAACCTACCTATTCAATAGGTATGTAGATAAATGGATTTCGTTAATTTTGTACTGAACATTGACATAATTATTGATTTAGATTTTATTGGTTATATTAGGTTCTTCAGACAATAAATTTTAAAATCACGATCATATGGTAAACTTTATTTATTTGAACAAGAATCCTTTTAATCAAGGATTTTCTATTGGTTCTGTTTTAAATCCAAATCTTTGCAGAAAATTGAATCTAAATTATTTCAATTCAGTTCCAACTTAAGTCAGTTGTGCGATGATCTTCTTCTTGGGTAACTATGACACGAAGACTGCTCAGTTGCGACATCGCTTCGATGACGCGATTCCAGTTCCCTAACATGATGGACCGTAGAATACTTCGATCTCCCCTTCCTTTGAATCTCTCCCTAGAACGCAACATCTCATCGAATAAGAGTGACCTCAACAGATAGGTTCAGCTAGAAGGCAGGGAAATCCAAGAAAAGGAGAAGAGTGCCTGAGGGAAGTGTCCGCTGGAAGTTGAGAGCTTGGAGGATCCCGGTGACGATGGGTCCCTCCCCAGTGCCAATCGAGCACCGAAGAGATGGATTCGCATCCTTTCGATCACCCCGCAAGAGCGATGGCAGCTCACTGCTCACGAGGGATGAGATGGATTTCAAAAGGTGGCTCGTCTGGTCCTCAGGAGTGTGAATCGTTTCGACTTCCAAGAAGAGTTTTCCGCCGGCGAATGAAATATGGAATTTCCTCAAGGAACCTCCACAGAATATCGCATCTTTTGTGGTGCAGGTGAAAGAGGAGGATCATCAAGACTAGAAGAAGGAAAGAGGATCCTGGCAGATAGAAGAAGATGGATGTTTTGCAAGAAGTCATAAAAACGGATGCAGCTTTATGAGGTAAGTTTCTTAGAATATATTGATATATTTACTAATCAATTTTTCCACTTATTTACTTTAGTGGTGCAGGTGAAAGAGGAGGATCTTCAAAGCTAGAAGAAGGAAAGAGGATCCTGGCAGATAGAAGAAGATGGATGTTTTGCAAGAAGTCATTAAAACGGATGCAGCTTTATGAGGTAAGTTGCTTAGAATATATTGATATATTTACTAATCAATTTTTCCACTTATTTACTTTTGTGGTGCAGGTGAAAGAGGAGGATCTTCAAAGCTAGAAGAAGGAAAGAGGATCCTGGCAGATAGAAGAAGATGGATGTTTTGCAAGAAGTCATAAAAGAAGATGCAGCTTTATGAAGTAAGTTGCTTAGAATATATTGATATATTTACTAATCTATTTTTCCACTTATTTAACAATTTTTAACTGTTACAGTAAATGTCTGATTTACTCAATATTACATCCTACGAGACACATCACTATGTTATTGAATCAGGCTGTTGTTGTAGGGAGTACTACACACTTCAGGAACCAATCAGTAGAAGTTTTAATTGAAATGATACTATCATTTCACTTATGTTCATAAAAATTTTACATTTTTGTAATTGGTTATCTTGTGAATTCAAATATTTTTAATGTTTTATTGTGTTTCCAAGAAACTATTGAGATTATCTCCTGCTGCAACAACACACCCTGCTACATTTAATACAAATAAGGAAATGGGAGAAGATAAATTATTTTTTAAATCTGTTGGTTATTTTCCTTGTTTCCTCCCTTTTTTAAATTTTTTTATCCCTATTATTTTTCTTCTTACAAATTGGAAGAATATCTTTATGTCTTAAAGAAAATATATTCAACCACAACAACTCTATGAAATTATTTTATATTACATTTAATATATGTTTAATGATTTCATTGAGACTGCTGCAAGTGCCTGCTAACATGTATTAAGTGATAATAATTACATTATTAGATTTAAATAAATTGAATACAAAATTTAATGTTAGAATACTTAGGTATTATCATTGGTTCCCGTTAGTACTGACAATTATGAAGCCTGTTAATGAAATAAAAATATTATCTAAGACCAAACTATATTATTTATATGATTAATTGTAACATTTTAATTTATTGTATTATAGTATTATTATTATTATTATTATTCCTTCCACTCTCTTATTTGGTAAAATATTATTTTAAACTATGTTATGTTGTAACACCTTCATGTTGGTTGCATATAACAATTGCAGACTGAAAACAATCTTAATTGGTAACCGTATGTGTTGAACACAAGTGGCTTGAAAATATCTTGATTATTGTTAGTAAGAAAAGCTTGTATAAACCTTGTTGAAAAACATGGGCATGTTTACAAAGACTGCACAGTTTGAGTAATATCAATTTTGATTATGATTTTTCTCTGCTACTTTCAATTATTTCTAGAGTGTTGTACTTCAGAATTATCCCCATATGTTTAACGAAAATAAATGATTTATCTAAAAAGAGCTTCCATTTTTTTCACCTGATAATTGGCCTTTTGGAACAATGCAATAGGTCTATTTTCATTATTCGAAATTACCTTCATTAGAACTGTCAGAAGGATGAACATTTGATCGACTGAAGATCTTCCTCCCCTAAATCCTGCCTGATACCAACCAATTTCCTTTTCAGATAATGGGCTTAGCTTCATGTTGATCACATTGTATACCATCATACACCTTGTAAGTGCAATGGAGGAGGGTATATAATTGGTGCACTCCAGAATATCTCATTTTTTATGCAATGGGTATATTATACCATTCTTTCATGGCTCTGGCATCTTTTCCTTGATCGAAACTGTCAGGATTATGTTGTAAATAGCTTTGTGAAGCTGCCATGCTTGAGAAGTTTGGCTGAAACTCCATCATCACCCGGAACCTTAATATTCTTTAGATGATTAATGACTTCCTCAATATTGTCATATGTTGATGGATGGATCGATCGGGCGAGTTCGGTCATCCTGCATTCTTGGTGCTTCAAAGATCTCCAGGTTCTCCACCAACTTTATTAAGGAGCTTGCCAAAATGATAACCATCGGCTGCAGATCTCTTCTTTTTCAGATAATAGTAAGCGTTATTTCCTATAGATTATAACTCTTGGCTTAAAAGGCGTCCTGCTTGTGTCTACTTTCTTATAAAAGACTCATTTTAATTCTTGTGCGCATCATTTTCTTCAAGTTCATTCTTGTGTGCCTCTTATACCTTTAATGGACATTTTTCTCCTGCCTTCTTTTGTCTATATATTTCTCTTTAGTAAGTCACGTGTCTCATCTGGATCATGTTCTTCGCTTTTGTTAACACACTAATCATCGAACCATAAGGACCTTACTGCATGTTCCTCCAAACCTATCGTTTAATAAGCCACTTCCTAAACAACCGTTGAAAGGATGCTACACTGTTCTAGAACTAGATCTGAGCCCACCACCATGGACCACCTTTTCAACACTATTCAAGTTCCTGATGATACCTGACAATTACTTCTGGGTCTTTCAGCTTAGCCAAAGCAATCTTCTATTGCTTTCCATAATGTTTCTATTCATGTCCAGATCTTATACACCACCAAATAGTGATCAGTATCCATGTTTGCACTACAGTAAGTCCTACAATAATAAAAATTAGTAAAATTGGACTTTAATTAGTTTACTCCGGATGCATAGGTCCTTCAGACTTTTAGTTCACATTATATGAAAACTCATGTTTAGCTTATGTAGAGAATTTAATATATTATAAAGAAGGAGATGAGAGAGATAAATAGAAGAAACTGTCTTCCCGTGATTACCAAGTAACAGTTGAGCTACTGCTATATCCCTAAAATTATTCTGCCATAGAAATAGCACATTATTTTCAAGCAGAGCATAAGTCCTGGAGTGCATCTTCATAGGAATAATATGTCATCCAACAGTCCTCTTATCCAACCTTAAAAAGGTAAGGCCCTTATATTGAAATAATGTAAATTACATCAACCTTCAGCTACAATGTAGTGATGCAGGGGGATATGTAGCAAACTAGGTAATACCATATTTTGGGTGCCCAGAGATAGCGCCATACCCAAGTGTTGAGCCACCTCCACAAGATTTTGTTCTGATATATGTGTACTAGCGGGATCCCAGGGACTTTTATCCTACATTGTTAATAATCTGAACACTGATAGAAACTACCTTGTTTCACACATTAATGAAAATAGAATGAAAAACTTTTACTTCAGAAGATTTTATTTTTGTGGAAAAAATAGCTTAATACTGTTTAAAACATCGAGGAAGCATTCCAACAACAAAAAACTTGTATAGTAAGTTGTTCCCTACACTTTCAGCGAAAACATCACCACTTCATGTACTTGTCATGACCTTTTTGACGTAATTTCATCTTTGGAATAATTCCAAATTTTTGAAAGTATTTCATTGCTTCTTCTTCCAAAGATGGCAATTCCCAAAGTGTCACTCTTTTTATTTTAAATAGTCAATAACAAACTTAATAATAAATAACAAAACAACATTAAATGAATGAAGAAATTTAAATAAACAAAATTAAGAAGGCAAAAATTATAAAGAATCAATTTAATAACACACACAGAAATAACTCAAATGAAACCAGTGATGTGAAGAGGTTACAGTAAATAAGATATGATGATATGATAAAGAGGAAGATTTCATAGTACCACGGTTCCTTTTTTGCTACTTTTCCTTGGGATCCTCCTTCTGTGGTTTTCAGCCTTCTCCATGTTCATAATAGGTTTGAATACTATTTCTTTTCAATTCTGAAGGAAGATCTAGCATACTTCACAAAACACCCCCCCCCCCTCGATGCTTTTATAATTACTGCTATTTATTATTACTATTCCTGAATAAGTAGGATTCCAAAAAATCCATGCTTCTCCAACTTAGTACTTAAAACTTTCCATCTCTTCGACTTGTTTTAGTGATTCAAAATTAGAGATTTACATATTTCAAAATATTTTTAAAGTCACTGGTTAACAAAAATAAATAACAAATATTATTTTACTATTTATAGTGATTTATAAATTTAATTTATTACAATTATAAGTGAGCACCAATCCAGCCATTTTATGGCAAATCTTTACCAATAAAGACACTTTCCAGTTAATTTATGAAATTTTACAATTTATGGATCATTATCTGAAGATGGAAAGATTTCACTTCCTAAATTCTCAAAAATAAAAAGTTATAATTTAGAACTGCAAAAATTCATATCTATTTAATGGCACAGCACCATTTGACATAGTGACCGCTCAGGACTACGTAATTATTCTGGAGATTGTTGCTTCAAGTTGAGTCACAACAAGTTTCATTTGTTCCTCTGTTAACATTTTCCAAAAATACAAGTTATCATGAGCTTTAGTATTGAAAAGAAAATGTAACATGGGAAATGTGTATACTTCGCTAATCATTTAATTTAGAAATGAATATTTCAACAAGCTAATATCATCTGCTTGTTCGGAATGTTAGTTGTTGAAACTTTTAGTTCTTGATGAAATGATTACCGAAATCTACTCATTACCCATAATTATATTCTCTTTTCCATGCTAAAGCTCACGATAACTTGTATTTTTGGTAAATATTAAAAATGAAACAGTTAAAACTTGTTGTAACACAACTCGAAGCGACAACCTGCAGAATAGGTACCAATACTTTTAATTATGGAAAAAAATGTAGGAGTGAGGAGTAAGGGAATAAAAACTGCTCCTTTAGGAGGAAAGGGTGAGTTGGTGGAAATATGAGAACGAGAGATAATAATAGGATGAAAAGATAATTTTTGGGAAGTGAGAAAAATGATTTTTTTTAAAGAAAAAAATAATATTTTTTTTTTAAAGAAAAAATAATATTTTTTCAAACACTGGTTTAATACAATATTAATGTGACAAGAAACATAATGGCTGAATAACTGAACTACATGGGGAGAATCACCTTTCATTCCAATGATATATTATATGTGATATTTAAAAGCAATCTCTATTTATTAAAAAAATAAGGGCCTAATTCTTTTAATACAAAGAATTCAGTAATTGAAAATTTTTGAAAAAAAAAAATGTAGAAGGAAATTTTAAAGGTTTATTTATCTAACTAATTCGCTAAAACATGGAAAAGCACATGAAATCAGAAACCTTCAGCACTAGAAACTAGAGAAAGAGTTACTTTAAAACTCAATAATTGTTATTGAAGTAATAGGGAGTGTTCCGCAGCACAGTTTCCCCACAGAGACTGTCTCTACAGAACTGTAGCAGGTTACTTGGCCTCTGTCTAGCGATCTGGAATGATCCTAGAAGTTATTCACCTTCCTTTCCAATTCCAGCCATCTTACCATGTTTTCCTCCAAGCTACACCTCCAAACATTTGAGTTAAGAATTATAATATATCATCAGATGATATAATTATATATCATCTGAGCTATAAGAATTGATGAGACTTATTTTTTAATGGAATCTTTATGTTTTAATTGACTAAATCAGTTATTGAATTGAAACAAGCAATCGATGCTTGAGGAAATACAAATTTTATACAAATTTTAAATTTTTAATAACCTAGGTAACAGAGCGGCTCAGTGGTGGAGCATTCAGTTGCCGTGCTCAAGGTCCTAGGTTCAAATCCTGCTCACTGGCAGGCTTTTATTTAATCTGTTAGCAGTGGGAGATGGATTTATATGGGAAATAGGACCTTCCTGGGGCTCACCCAGGCCTATAAAGTGGGTACCCAAAATAAGGGAAGGCAGACTACGACCGAGACCCCCCTCACCCCTAAGGTATATAAACACTGACTCCACCATCCGCTCTTCATTTACTAACCAGCCCTGAGGAAGCTCACAACACGATGATCGAAAGTTTGGCAAACAAAACCAACACCACACGGTCCATCCCGAAAAAAGAACATATGGACAATACCGCAGACCGTGAAAGCCTACGTGAACATGTTTTTAATTTGTTAACTACTACATATAAATCTATTTTGGCCCCTATTAATATAGCCTCCTTAATAGGAAAAAAAAAGGAGTGGAATAGATCTTATTTCTTTCCAATGAACCTCTAGTAAGACTTTGAAAATGGATAAGACGTACGATTTTCACATTTTCAGATAATGCCCCTTATACATTTGGTAAATAATAAAAACACCCATTTTCATACTTTCCTTTAAGCTTTTCATCAGTGATATTTTTATATTTTTTTTTATTCTAGGTACACAATACAGATGAAAAAAACAACTGCAATCACTCCAGCTGTTTGTATTGGCTTCACTGGTTATACGATTCAGTTCCAGATCAGGCTTTCAAAGAAATTCTTCATGCTCCAAAAGAAGTCTCCAGAAGTCATCAGAAGGTGAGTAGTAGCAAAGAATCCGTTATTACTTAAATTAGGAACTATATGCTTAATATTGAGCTTAATTTAATAAACTTTTCCATCATTTATATTGTACTAAACCTGAGAAAATTAAAAATGAGGTAATCCACCTCCAAATTATTATTAGAATACCAAAAACTATGCTTGAAATTATTTTTAAAAAATAGGGGTTCATGCTTGCACCGCTAAAAAGGGTAGAAAATATTAAAATTATAAAAATCTTCAATAAATAGATATACCCCATTTTTATTCTCTGCACCTATTTAAATATTTAAATAATAAGAGTTTTAAAAATCTTTGATATTGATAAATTTGATTGGAATAGAGTTTCATGATATGTTTAGAATTCCCTGAAAACAAAAATTAAAGTTTTTCACACTACTATATTCAGAAAAAGTGAGTATGATCAATTATTTAAAATAGTATACTCATAATGTTTTCAGTATTACCAATAATTTTTTTACAATTAGGGTTTTATATGTATATATATATATATATATATATATATATATATATATATATATATATATATATATATATATATAAGTCATCTAATATATATCTTTTTTTTAAGGCATAGAAGGGCTCTCAAAACTTGGAATCCGGAAGCAACCTGAATCTTAACCTTGTGGGTCTTCTGGACTCATCTTCCAGATGGAACTTGCACCTCATAAATCTTCAGGAACTCTTCTGCCAGATGGAACTTGCTGCTTGAAGATCTTCAAGACATCGAGACCAACACCTCGTAGTTCTTCAGAGCTCTCCTACCAACCACCTCTTATGTGCCAAGTTAGTGGAACTAAATCTAAGTATGCACTTATTTTTATAATAATATGAATAATGATAAATATTCATAATATTACATATTTTATGCATGTTTAAATATGTGAATACGTAATATATTAGGATTATGAGGGGGGAATTCTTTTTGGGTTATCAAGCCATCTTCACATGTAGAACGAATACTAAGCTGGGTTATCCCTCAAAAAAATATCTCTCTACTATATCTACCTTAAGCTTGGCATTCTGTATACATTTGGAGACTGGTGACATATCCTGAATACTTTTAGACAATAAATTTCCGCGGATTTCATGTTTCAGCATACAAATAAGTATAAAATTTTAATAATATAATATTTAACGTTTAGTCAGTTATTTTTTCTTTTATACTCAGGATGTTGAAGGGATACATCACTGAGTTGTCCCTAAAAAAAAAATATATCTCTACTATATCCACTCGGTCTGGTATCCTTTTGCACCTGAGATTTGGCCGATCTGCTCAAAGTAGATCGAATAACTTCTACTTTATAAACATGTATTTATTTGTATGCTCTGGGGCATGTTATAAATATAAATATGATTAAACTTTTAAGTAGTTAAATTAATTTATAGGCATTAATCTTATATACTTTAAATTCAAATTCAAACATTTGACTTTGCATGTTATTTTAGGTAAGTACGTATAATTGCTACACTAACTACAATAAGCTGACTTTTTGTATTTAAAAAAATGTTTATTCAATCTCTAGGTCATCATTGTATCTATAAGTCCAATGACCCAAAATTTTTTTGCATGTCGATTACTACTAGATCTGATAAGATCAATAGTAGTTCCAAATTCTTCAAGATTTTATATCTTGAAGATATTAGATTATTGTGGACTAGGCCTATTGGGGATACCACATTAAAAAAAACGCACCACAGGCACTCTACCTCTGCGGTGGTGTGGAAAGGAGTGCATTAATAATTTAAATGTAACTTTTCATTATCTCAAAAATAATAAAATAAAATAAACCTGTACCACTACAGCTCATGATCAGTCTAGGGTTGAGTACATGGTAGAGTGTGTATTATTTCTAAAACAACTGTTGTGCAGGGAATTGATTTGTGCCGGATCACTCTCAACCGCCAAGTTTCGCCACCAATTAAGGTACCCACTTAATAGCATTTTAGAATCCAGATCCCTTAGGGTCCATCTGGTTGTTAATAGATTAAATAATTTATTTACAACAGTCAGATTTCATAATATTATATATTATCATTGTCGTTCTTTTATTGATTTTTTAGTAATGTTCATTTTTTAAATCGTAATATGTAACAACAGTTGTAGAAAGTATTTAATAAGCAGTCACTGTTCTTCCTTTTTTAAATGGCCCAATTTCATTAAATATAGTTGTAATTCTTTACAGTTACAATTTACAAATGATTACTACTTTTCATCTACGAGTATATACTTCTATATTCATTTTTTAATTCGCAACAATCACTGGTTGTATAAAACCAGTACATATAACATTATAATATTTCTTTTTGATAAAAGAAAAAAGGTTTAGTTTCAAAATATGAAAACTCTTTCTAAAGAAATTTTAAAATGACTACTAATTTTAATTATCATGTTCTGTTTCAAACAAAGTTATTATTTATAATACATTATTACAATGTATATATTATTATAAATACAATGTAGAACGGAGATAGTTGGGGGGTGCAGTCAAAAAAACACCAAATAAGTACTAGACTTATATTTAATTGGTGCCAATATTTCGACCTACCATGTAGGCCATCTTCAGGGCTATGAGAGAAAATGTCGGCACTAATATATATAAATATAAGTCTAGTACTTATTTGGTGTTTTTTTGACTGCACCTCCCAACTATCTCCGTTCTGCATTTTATCATCCAGTCAACTATTTTCCTCTCATATTATAGATACAATTTATTTAAACTTAAAAATAATAATTATTTTTTCTGGATATAAAGAAATCAAGAAAGTATTCAATTTTATTCCATTATAATCAATATAAAAATAGCTACACATTCCAAATGTTATCACTATATTAGATAAGTAAAATATAATAAATTTATTAAAATAAAAAGTAAAATATTGATAAAAATTATGCAATATCTTATATAATTTAGTTTAAACATAATCTGTGTGAATCATTATAACCACCTATTACAGTTGTAAATAACATTTTTACTATATCTTTTATTGTTAGTAAAAATATGAAGGAATGCACAATAAATGGAAATTTAATGGTTTAATAATGAATGATTTTAATAACAATGAAAAGTTATATTTCATTTTACTGAAAATTACTCAATTTCTGACATACAGAAATGCTACAAAACATATCAGTGTAAATTAAGTTTTCTATTACTTATATTTCTTAATTCATAACAATCAGTGATTATTTATAATCAGGTAATATAAAATTAAAATATGTACTCCCTTTTTGTTAAAAATATAATGTAGTTTTAAAATGCCTCAAAATATGGCAGCATAAATCAAGAAAGACGGGAAAATATTAGTTCTAGAAAAGACCGCAAGAGGCCAGCACTATCCAAACCCATTTCTAAGGGTAAATTCTGGCTCAAAAATTTTATTTTGTAATAGGAGAGTAGGAACATAAAGGAGCTCAACTTTCCTGTTCAGCCGAGGTTCGATAGTGCTGCCATCTCTCGGTAAGTTGGTAGAACTACAATAGTTCTTGAATCTGCCGCAAGGTGCCGCTAGTATAGAGCCAGGGTCCTGCCTCGGGAGTTGAGCTCTTTCGTGTTCCTACTCTCCTAATACAAAATAAAATTTTCGAGCTGAAATTCATCTTTAGAAATAGCCGTTTGGATGGTGCTGGCCTCTTACGGCATTTCTTAGAACTAATGTTTTTTTATCTTCCTTGATTGATGCTGCTACCTGTCGAGACATTTTGAAACTATATTATATTTTTAACAAAAAGGGAGTACATATTTTAATTTTATATTACCTGATTATAAATAATCACTGATTGTTATGATGACTGAATGATGGAATTAAAAGAAAAATAAAGAAAAATTCACTCTAATTTTTTTTGTACCATTCTGTACGTCAGAAATTGTGTAATTTTTGATGTAATGAAGTATAATTTTTCACTTATATTAAAACCATTCATTATTTATTTACTACATTTGTATTAATATTTCATTCCTATATATTTTTTTTAACTTGATAAAAAAATTCATTAAAATTATATTTACAACAAAAATATTTAATATTAAATCAAAAAATTATATTGGCAGAGTTTACTTTTTGAAATCGCTGTCTTATAAAAAAATATAAATGCTTTATTAACTCTGTTGTTCAGTACCTTTATTTTTTTCTCTTCATTAATATTTGTCTTTGTGTAAATGCAATGTTCTGTCATTTATGACCTTATTTCTTTTATTATTTTATTTGGGCATTATAATTATAATGAGCAATTATCAAAGTTAATTGCTTAACTGATTTATTTATTTATTATGCCCTAACTGTATTTTATATTGAATTCTTTTACAGAAATCTGTTGTGTGTTTATTTAACAATGGAGTTAGATAATTTAAAAAAGTATGAACCGGTCATCAGCACCAAATGATAAGTCAATCTTTCAAAAATCCAGAAGCTTATTATTTGTCATAAACATTAATTTTACTCACTATAAATCATAATTATTTTAATATTGAATATAATTTAGATTCTGTAGAAACAGAACCTGATAATAAAAAATTAGTAGTAATTTTCAAATTTGCTTAGAAATAATTTTTCTTCACTCTTTACAGCTTTTATTTACCACAAGCTTTTCCATTCAGTTGTTTCTTTCTTTTTATTTAACATCACTTTATGCTGCTATGGCGATATTGCAATGGGAAATTTTGCCTAAATTTGCCTAAATTTTGCCTACCTAGGTATAATTAGGGTACTTGTGTATTAGCCGGACTGCATGAAGCCTATCTCCTTATTTATTGTAACCTCTTCTTATCACCAATCTCATTTGGGTTATTTATGTGTGCATTATTAAATTGTTTTCTGTATTGTATTGTAGTATTTTTATTTGTTGTGTATTTAATTTAATTTTGTATTTTTGTCTTATTCCTTTTGTTATTGCCTGTTAAAAATTAGCAGAATAATAGTTTAGGAATAGCCATCTTTAAGAGAAGAAGCTGTGAAATACTTCCAGAAGTTCGGAATAATTCTAAAGACAAAATTATATGAAAAATTTCATCAAATGTATTTTGGCAAGAATTGGCATTTTATGATTATATTCTGTATATTCCTATATCCATTAATATGAATAAGAATGTTGGTGTTAATGAGTATTTCAGGTTAGTTCTTTATCTATCAAAAATCATAGATAACAAATCTGTCAAATTGGGATTATTAATATAATATATTTAAAGCTATTATAACAATTTAAATCTATTGAAAAGGGAAACATATGAAATCAAATTATTTAAGAAGTATTAGATATTTTTATTTTACATAAAAATAGCACAACCATAAAGAAATATTTAACAGTAATACAATCAATATTCTAAACTTAACAATAGAAGGTAATAAAGCGAACAAAACATAACAAAACACATTTCTTAAAAAACAAATGGACAATGCAAATATAAACAGTAAAAGTGTAATTATTCAATCCAACATTGCACCGTGTATTAATTGTACTTATAAAATATTAAAGAAAGACAGGTTAGTTTAAAATGAAATTTTCAATCACTTATAATATTGTACTAACAATTTTAATTGATGTTTTCTTAAGAATTTAAAAATATTTGTGGAAGTAATGTTAACCATATTTATCTTAACTAGGCCAATTTTTATTAGATTCATTTTGTATACATAATATTTACAACAGCATTAAATACATTACTCGTAATCTCTACATTATTGTTCTCTTCTTTAAGGGCATAGCAGAATATATAAAAAGCTTGATATGTATTTTAGAAAGAATATCAGATATATTCATTCGCTCAATTTATAAAATATCCATGTTTTAGCTTGGTTCTAAACCGTTCGAATAGAGCATGCAACTACTCTCGAATAAAATATAGTCGCTCCTATAAACTAAAAGTTTTGAATTTAATTAAAATATCCTAAAAGTAAACTATGTAAACATTACTTTTATAAATTGTTAGAAACAATAAACCACAGAAACTGAATTATTAAGAAACCTATTTTTTTTCTTTATTCAATCATTGTTGACTCGATAACTCAAGTTTTTTTTATAACATATACTTTTCCTCGATGCCTTGAGAAAACTCTTTAGTGTGAAAAGTAATAAGAAGACAATTAAAATATAATTTTTTGACTTATATATTCAAAGGCACAATTTTTTGTCTTTTAATACTTGTTCCACCATAACTAGTAGTCGTGTTAGCTTATTCATTGTTTATTTCTTTTGAATGGTTTTATCTAGAGTTATACGTTTAAAAAAAATTGAGTTATCGAAAAACTGCATCTATTTTTTTAATGATCTTTTAATTTTTTAAATGATACTTTCAATGAATTTTAAATGATAATTTGTGGCACTTCAACTTTATTTATATTTATTCAAGTTTACTGGCATTTATTAATTTTATGATTTTAAGATTATTGATATTCATAATGTATTTAATTCTTGCTTTCCCTTTTAATGTTTAATTTAGATGTGTGACCACATCTCCATTTAGGCAGTATCTTTGTTTTGGTTTTTTTCTCTACAATCCAGGCAATTTTTAATTTTTCAATCTATTAAAATCAATAACTAAAAAACTATGAGAACTAAAACAGTTAATGAAATTTTGTCGATTTATTTCCTATACTCAATTGATTTTATGAAAAAAAATAAGCATTTTTTTATTTTTTTACAAAAGATAAAAAAAAAATAAAAATATTATTATAAAATCTGCAAACTCCGTTGAATTGAAAACGCAAGTAAACCAAACATAATACAATTAGGTTTCATTGTATGTGAAGATGTAATTTTTTAATTTTCCTTTTTATTCTTAATGATTGTATTTCCCCCGTATTTTTGTAATCTTTTCTAGTTTTGGATATTTATATGGAATGGATACTGACTAAATAGAGGCATGGATGAGAAAAATGTGAAGAGAACCAAGCTTCCCTTTTTAATAAAATTAATGTTAGAACCAAGCCACAAATAAAAAGTATGTCTGATAAAAAGAAATTATTAGATTAAACATAAATTTATTTATTGACCCAATAATTTATTATTAAGATTTATAAATTAGTAGGCCAAAGTGTCCAAGCACTTATAATGCTTGGATTAAAAATTATTCCTACTTATAATCTTCATTTATTTTCCATAATAGAAAAAAAATTCACAAGTATTATTTTCTTCCAATTTGGAAGTATATAAATCACAATCGCTCTAGTATTAAAATCCGTTTACAAAATTTATCAAGTAATTAAAAAAAAATTAATAATAAAAAATGAGAAAGACGAAGAGCTTTGGTATTATTAAAAGTATTGTCACTATAATAACAACAAAAAGAAATTATAACTTTTGAAAGATATGTTATTTATCTAATAGGTATCTGTTCCGCAGGTTGTCATTTCGAGTTGAGCAACAAGTTTTAACTGTTTATTCATTTCATTTTCAATATTTTCCAAAAATATAAAAATATTATCGTAAGCTTTAGTATGGAAAAAAGAATGTAATTAATGTAATGTAATTAGTTGATTTTGGTAATAATATCAAGAAATAAAACTTTCAACTTACATTTCAAAGTATTGATGATATTTAAAATATTTTTATTTTAAAGAGAAAAGATTTGTCCTGGCCGTGATTCGAACCCGGGTCTTCCGCATATCTAGTGCGGCACTCTCCCTACTAAGCTACCAGGGCTCGTAACCAGGTCTGAAAAATCCAAAAATCCATTCTCTTCATCGATCCCAAATCCCCAGTTCTCGCAATTTTTGCGATGTATACATGGGGAAGAATATTCATTTAACATTAATTAATTAGGATCTGGCTGATGTACATCAATTTTATATTTATAACTTATATTTTATTTTGATGGTGATTATTTTTAAATATTTTTATTTTGAAGAGAAAAGATTTATTGACATATTGATGATATTTGTTTGTTGAAATGTTCATTTCTAGATGAAATTATTTTGGATATATTTCCACCCAATACACATTCCCCATTATTCTCTTTTCCATATTAAAGCTTATGATAACTTGTATTTTGGAAAATATTAAAAGAGAAAAGAATGAAAAACAAAAACTAGTTGACTCAACTTGAAGCAACAACCTGCGGAATAATTACCATCTAATAATTTAAAACACCACTTTGATATAATTTTTATTTTTTTGAGTTTCATCTTAATCGCTTGTAGAATATTACAAGTGCTTAATAAAAATTTATGTCTATTAAGGACATAAACTGATTCCAGTGCCGACCAGATGTTGGTGCATTCGAACTACTTTTAAAATAATTAACGGAGTATCAAAATACTTCCGACTTTTGGCATTAAACTGATTAAGAAATGAAAAAGCTTTTATATTTTATTGAAATTTATTTTATACTCATTTATTTACGGACTTATTTTCTGGCTTCAGACTTACCAAATTGTATTCAGAGATGAATAAGTAGCCCAGAAACATTGATTTAAATATAAACTTAATTTCAAAAAAATGATGATGCAAAATAACTATTCCGAGGTAAATAGAGAACCCTTGTAAACTTTATAATTTGTTATTTATTTTTAAAAGAGTTTTTTTAATTGAGACTATAGTAAATATAGACTATATTAAATCTTTTATCAAAATCTGATTAGAGCTTTGATTAAAATACCACTTTAACCAAAGTATACTGTTATTATTATTATATACGTTTTATAACAAAATATTACAAGTTTAGATCTTTTGATATAACATTTAATGGCATTTTTTCATTGTAGAGAGTAACTTTTTTGAACTATGATGAAAACGGGCGTTGAACAAACAAGCACTGATATCAAAATTCAATATTTATGTTGAAATTTTCACGATTGTAATAATTCCTTTTTTTCTATACAAGTAGTTAAGCTTTTTCATATCCATATAATCAGTTTAAGCACTTTTGGTTTATAAAATTTTAAAAACATGTTACCAGAACTGTGGGTTTACTAGAGTATATTATTACTTAGTGTATTCTAAAATACAGTTAGATAATCAAGCACAGCCATTTAGGTACAAATAAAATTCTTATGAAAGAAATTATCGAGTACTTATTTTATTTAAGGTTAAAACTGCCTTCGACTACGAACAAAATTGACTTATAAGACTAAAACCTTACAAGAAAAAAGATATGATATTCTTACTCACGTTTCACAAGTCTGGCAATCCTACGTTTAATCGGTTAGACGGCTATAATGAACTATACGCAGAGGCCTATGTGGCATACTCAGATGGACGGCCTCAATCGTTGATTATTTTATTGTTTAAAAGAATGTTTAAAAAATGTGAGAGTTACTCGTAAAACTTCAAAGATTAGTCTAATCTCTCTTGAATGAGTTCAGCGGTGAGCAAGAAATGTAAATTAAAATAACTCTATTAATGATAAATAAAATTTCTCAGAAAAATTATTGAATTGCATTAGCAATTTATATTGATAGAGATACGATTTTGCTCTTAGAGCAAAGTAGATCCATTTTGCAGTAGCGTACAGGAGACATCAACGCTAAATCACTTTAATCTTTGTGTGACGTTCGCAAGAGCCACAGCAAAGGCCTGAACAGCTGAAAATGGGTATTGAAAGTCTAAAGTGTAAGCATTGTTGTCTATCCTTCCGAACTGCATTACCTATATAGAAACAAAAATATTATTTCAAAATCAAGCATTAACAAATTATATTTATAATTCATTAAAAATTTATGTTATTATTAATGTTATAAATTAATATCATATTTCTGCAGCCCTGGTGAATGAGTGGTTAAGTCGAATTTTGTCCAGAGAGAGATAATTGTACTGATGGAAGCAGAATCGTATCATTCACTTTGCTTTTGACTTGAAATGGAGTTATAATACAAGTAATAACTTCATTTCAAGCCCAAGCCTGACTTAGCCCATTATTTCACTACAAAAATAACACGATTCCGTTTACCGAAGTACAAGAAAATCATTTTGGACAAAATTCGATTTAGCCATTTATTCACTTGGGCTGCAGATATATCTTTCATAGATTAATATAACTTTGCCTATAATAACTATATGTTATGGGCAGAATCACTGAATTTAAATGATCATATCTGCAACTGGCGAATTAGTGGTTAAGTCAAATTTTGTCTAAAGAGAGTTAATTGTACAGAGGGAAGCAGAATCGTGTCATAAATGAAGTTATAATATGAGAAATAACTCCATTTCAAGCCAAGTCCTGACAGCCACTTATATAATATGAGAATGACAAAATTCTGCTTTCCTAAGTATGAGAAACTGTTATGAACAAAATATTGGCATAGTCATTTATTCACTAGAGCTGCAAATATTTTTATAGATTAATAATATGTAACTTTGATTATAGCTACTAAATGTTTAGGGCAGAATCACTGAATTTAATTAATTGTATTTTCTTTGAATAAAGCTACTCATTATTTTTTTATAAAATCGAAACTTATAACTGATATAAAAACCCATTTTTTATGAATTACTTTTTTTCTTTATTAATTTAAGTGGCTTCATTATTCACAACTAAGTATGAGTCTGGTAAAAATAAAAATAAATATAAAATAACTAATCAATAATAAAATTTTAAAAAACAAGTTTGATATAGTAATTTTTACCTGCTTCCCTCTGAACTCTACTTGAAAATTTTTAGCTGATTCTTGTGTAACTCGGCCTCCGAAGTCCAGCTGATAGACTTGACTATTTTCGTTCCACATTGGAGCTTTGTTGTGCATTATAAACTCTTTCCGCTTGGCAGTAGTTTCTATCTGAAAATTGAAAAAAAAGTTATAACTAACAAAAGTTAAACCAGTGCTCTCATTTTATAAAAAGAAAAAAAAAAGAAAACATTTAGGCTTTAACATAGAGCCTCTTAAAAATATTATAATTTAAAAATATAATAATATAAAAATAAAATTTAAGTTTGTTTAAATGGGTTTTGTTTCTCAAAATTAAATTTGCTTCATGTTTAAATAATTTTAAACGTTCCTTATTAAAATGGCATTACAACTGGTGCAAATATTTTGACTGTTAATTAAATTTGTTTATTCTATATTTTCATCTAGTCCAATTAGCAAAACAATAAATTTTTCTTTCACTGTTCTAAGAGGATAGGCAGGATTGCCATTGTACTTTAATTTTATGTGCCCGAGTCTGAATCCTATAGAAGGATATAATTTATTCTGATGAATCAGCTGTGGATCAGCCCTGGGATCGGGAAACCCTCCTGGGGCTCACTCAGCTTCCTAAAACTTGTGATTGAGATAAAAACTTAGCAGTTTATTATGATATTGGTTACATGACCTCGTTGCATAAGTGTTAGCCTATAAATAGTATGGTCCTTAATAAGTATGCAAGTACAAAATTTCAAACTAAGAAACCCAAGATCTTTCATAGATGTTTGTAGGTTTTTTTTTTTCTTTGACAAGACTAGACTTTATTATATTATTTTGAGTAAAAAAAAATATTACAAAAATAAAATTTACATTATTAAAAAAAAAGCTAAAATACATGAATATTAAGATGCTGATATATAATATATAAGAAATTTAAAAGAATGTATGTTATATATATATATATATATATATATATATATATATATATATATATATATATATATATGTATATATATTTTTAATTATATGTATGTTTACCTTATTCCTAAGTTGTGCTTTTTGAAAGCTTTCTAAGTCCTGGTAGCCATCATTATCATTACGCCTCGGCCTTAATCTTCTCGGCAAGAGAGGAGAGTTCAAGATTCGAACTCTAAAAATAAAAAAGAATGAAAAAAAAAAAAACTTGTTAAATTTAATTATTAAAATTATTATAAAATTTGGATAATGTATATTTAATTATTTAACTATAATAATATTAATCAAGATAATACACTATTAGATTATACATGAACATTAAATAATAATAGGTCGAAAATGGGTTTGTAATTGATCATAATTATTTCCTTTAATGTTTTTGTTATATCATTTTATTCTTAGTTATAAATTGTAATGAGTCAAGTAAATTTGATTAAATCCCATTTGTATTTTATATCAATAAGAAAAAATACACCTAACTTGAAAATAAATTTAAGCATCAAATTATAATCAAATACGACAGTGAATGTGATATATGAATCTTTTACAATTTTAGACTTAGTGCATTTGTTTGAATGCTGAGGACATGTTTGTTTATTCATGCATAAAACTAAATTAAAAAAATAATTTCCTATGAAGATTACTATGTTATATGAGCTGTTATGTTCAATAGTGGTATACTTCTATGGGATCCAAAAAAAATTGTTTATTCATTTAAATATTAATTATTTAATTGAATTAAATTTAATTAGTTAATGATTATTATTATATTATATAATTTAAAAGGTGCATAATGTTAAAAACATCACACTTTACTATGTGCTAAGTGTTAAAAACATAACTTTCAGAAATAACAGTTCATATGGTAATTTATTGTTTATTAATATGTTTGGCGTATGGAAGTAGCGACCTCATCGCCCGACCCTAGGGTCGCAATTGGGCCAGTTACCCCACTCTCAGAAAAAAAACCTTTGCTTTGTATCATCAAGGTATTAGCCTTGAATTACCTTGGCACAGGAGAGAGAAGAGTGGAGGCGACACCTTGATGCGGCCAAAACCCGTACTGGGTTGTAGAGCCAGTGTTGATTGATTAATTAATAGGTTTAATTGGGCTTCCACCTCTTTTAATATTTTGTTTTCATTTTTGAAGGAAATGAAAATATAGATAGATAAAGGACTATTTACTTTAATAACAAAAAACTATTGTTCGATCAAACTTACCTAATCGGGGATGAACTAGGATTTCTCTTTTTCTTCGCCATTGCTGGACTGGCTGGAGAACTGCTTGGCGGGGGATGTGGCGTCACTCCTGTTCCGGCTATACCCTTCCCGATATCTGATGAATCGAGAGATCTACTCTTCCCCGCATGTGTCAGTTTTGCAGGTCGCCCCTGCCTCACTAACACCAGCCTGTTATTCGACCCTCCTCCTTCTACCAGGTCTAAATATCCGACCGAACATGACCGGACTACACCTCGTCTGCCTTCTTCGCTGTTACTGAGCCCACCAACGTGGAGGGTACTAGTTTCTTGCGGACCGCATTCACAATCTCTGAATGAAGAACGAGTCATGAACCATTCAGCTCTTGATAACTTATTATCTGTATTGCTTCCGTTTCCTGCTTGGTAACCTGTAACATCAAGGGCACAGAGAGATATAAATCAGCTTCTTAACATTAACTATAAGCTTTATAAAGGATTATTGCAGTCTGTTTCAAGTAAAGATTATTTCATTTATGAAAAAATCATAATATCCTCTCATATAATAGAAAGGTCTTTAGATAATAACAAATATGCTTGTTCTATTATAAAAAAAAAAAAGAAGGAAAATTTAGTTAGTCAAGCTTCATAATCTACTATTATAAATAAAAGTTGCACCAATATCTAATTTTGGTTTATTATTATATTTTTAATGATCCTTTGTAACTAACAATGAGAGTTCTTATAACCCATTAAAATATTTTTAATGGTTTTTATTTATTTTTTTTTATTAGGTTTAATGTCTAATCCTAATTTTCTAAGCCAAACAAGATGAGTTTTTCAACAAATAATATGGATCTCTTCCATATTTCTAAAATCTCTCTCTGATTCATTTTTCCAAAAGTTCATCCTCCACTTCCATCTGTTTCTTAGTTTTCCCCATTTTTTCTTACTGAGGCTCTAAGAGGAAAATCCATACCTTTTTATCCTTCATTCTTATTAAATCTCCTACCCATCTTAGCCTACTTGATTTTATACTTTACAGTCTCAGGTTGTGGCAATAATTTTGAGACGAACACTCTAGGCTTATATGAAATTGGCTTTAATAATTTTAATTTATTTCTTTTATTATTTATGAATCTCAAGTCAGCCAGTTCCCTCCTTTAAAATATGGAAATAAAAATATAAGCATAATGCATTTTAATTTATTTTATTTCTAATTTTAGGCTTCCACACTATCAAATGGCATGTTTAATATTATAACATTATAGTATTGTATTTTATACATTGAGACAGTTAATAGGCATATGGAGTTGGCAGCCCCATCGCCCAGTCTTCTGACTGCAATCAGCCACTGATTTTCCAGGTTGAAAAAACCCAGTACCAGGAGTTATAGCTAGACCATCTTTCCTCCAGAGGGAACCAAATATTCTGGAGGTGGCCAGTTAAAGAAAAAGAAGAGAAAAATAGTAATTTTGTTTTTGTAGACCATTAGATAAAATAGAAAAGAGTTCTTTGCCTGCATGGAATATCAAATGTTTGTAAATAATTGTGCTTCCATTCATTCCTGTAATAGTTATTATAAAATTGGCTAATGTTATGTAATAATACTAATAATAATAATAATAAATTCTTTATTTATTCTGGGACTAGTACCTTTAGAATAACGTATCAGTACATTATTGTGGGCTTTAGAGCCTTAGAGTACAAAGAAAAAAACAAGTAGAAAATCAATCTGTAAAGCTGATATAAAAAATAAATATAAAAGTAAATAAAAAATAGCTTTTTATGATAATGAAAAAATGAAGATTTCACATTACTACACATTGAAAATGAAAATAAAATAAATAGTATTCTATCGATAATTTTATGTATGCACACGGGGAATTGAAGGGATAGAAAGTAATCAATAAGCGGGATTTGAAGGTAGGAAGGGTCTTGGAACAGCGGATGGAAGAAGGGATAGAATTCCCGAGGGAACAGGACCGAATCAGGAACGATCTGTCGAAAGCAGCGGTTCGATGGGCCTCTATATACAAATCTGAAGGGTGTGAATGGGTATCACGGGAATGGATGGAGGATTTAAATTTGAGGAGCTCATATATGTATAATGGACGGCGGAATTGGATAACTTGATAGAGGAAGGATGCAAGGAAATACTTACGGCGATAGGAAGGATACAACCACATCAACTATTCATAAAATCGGGAGACAGGGGTGTCCCCGGGGATCCCGAAGACAAAGCGCACAAAGCAATTCATCAAACGTTTTATTTTGGCCTCGAGCTCCACAGAGACACCCCCATATACGGCGCAGCAGTAGTCGAAGTGGGAGAATATTAAAGAGGTAACTAGGAGTCTACGAGTTTCAAATTGAAGTAGGTGATGGGTGTAGTTTAGTCTCTTCAGGATAGAAAAAGTACGGCGAGATATATTGGCAATATGGCTTTTCCAGGAGAGGGATTGGTCTAAAGTGATTCCGAGGTTTTTGACTGTTAGGAAATATTTGATGGGAACATTATTTAAGTGCTGGATTGGGGAATGAGGAACTTTTTTAAGGAGGTGATTGGAACCTATTACCATCGCCTTTGTCTTCTCCTCATTCAACCTCAACTTGTTAGTCACTGCCCATTGGCTTATTCGGTTCAGATTTCTAGTAATTTTTTTATGGCTAGTAATAGGTCGGATAGGGGAAAGGACAGGTCATCGGCGTAGATATGGTATTTGGAATGATGGATGAGGTGGGGAATGATGGGGAGGTGGTGGTCATTTATATAAATTGAAAACAGAGTAGGGGACAGAGATGAGCCCTGAGGGACACCACAGGAGAGGGAGAGAGTCTTGGATGGAGGTTGGCCTGGAACGACAACAAACTGTGATCGGTTTGAGAGGAAGGATTTGAACCAGTGCAAGGCACTGTTGGATAAAGGAAGATTTTGAAGTTTGGTAAATAGGATGTTATGGTCAACTGTGTCAAATGCTTTAGAGAAGTCTAGAAGGATAAGGATAGTTAGTTTTTGGTGTTCGATGGAAGTCTGGAGGTCATGGATTATTTTCAGGAGAGCGGATTGAGTTGAATGTCCAGACCAAAAGCCAGATTGGAGAGGATTAATGAGGAGAACCTTCTTCCAGGAAGTTTGAAAGTTGGTTCTGAACTAGGCGTTCTAGCGGTTTTGAAAGGTTAGAAAGAAGGGAGATAGGGCAGAAGTCTTGAGGTGAGGAAGGGCTCGAAATTTTTTTTAATGGTCGTACCAGGACCGTTTTCCAAGAAGAAGGGAATGTGGAATTTTGCAAGGAGAAGTTATTGATGTGATAGAGTATGGGTGTAAGGGTGGGAAGACAGGATTTTACTAGTTTCACTGGAATATTATCAGGGCCATAATCATTGATGCGGGATTTTAGGATAGCAGCAAGTATTTCATCATATGAAAGGTGGGAGAAAAAGAAGCTTTCAGGATTGAAACACTGAATTCAAAATTGGTAGTAAGTGAGGAATAGGGTGCAGAGGATATAAAGTAGTTATTGAGATCATCTGGGGTGGATGGGAGAGAACAAATGTGGTTAGATTCTGGTAGGGATAATTTTCGGAGTATTTTCCATTTGGATTTGGAGTCAGGTGCGGTAGAAAGGGCCTCATACTGCTAATAGTTTATAATCAGTCCTAACCTGTTGGCGCACGACATCTTGTCATCAGAGGTGCAACAGCTACGGCTCCACCATCTTCGATTCCTTTGCCTTCATCCTCGTCATCGCTCAGGACTTGACTCACCCCAGGTTCCGAGGGACCATCTCCTGCCATAAGCAAAGTCATCTGCCTAGGTTGCAGGTGTAGGAGGCTAGTCTTGTATGTGACTTGACCTAAGTTGACGGCTAGGCAGCTAGCGATTCCTCGTATCCTAAACTTAGTTCCCCATATGTTAGATGTCACCTCGGCCAAGTGTGACTCCTGAATTAAAATTAAAACATAACTAAAATAGAAACTTCTGAGTTACCTTTTTAAACTAGTTGCTAAAGAAAAATATTTAGCTTTTTCAATAGTGGAAAGATTGTTTATTTATTTATTTTATAAGTAATCAATAAAAATTTATTATTATTGAAAATTAGCATGAACATGTAAAGTAATATTGTTTAATGAAGATCAAGAAATTATGAAGACTAATATCGAAAAAAAAACAACAACAGAATATAAGACTATTGGAGGTTATGAGAATGAAGATGTGTATATTGATGGGAAATATGCAAGTCTGTGTAAAGCTTCAAATACCTGGGTTCTATGGTCGAAAGGAAAGGAGGCTGTGAAGAATGAGCAAACAGGCAAGGAAAGGAACTAGAATGCTTCATTCAGTAATATTGCTCAATAGGCTTTTCAAAAAGAATGTAAAGAAGATCTTTTATTCTGTCATTGAAAGTATTCCCACTTAGCAGAAAAATGGACAAGACCTGCAAAATTTTTCCCTAAATGGAAATGAGTTATTAGATAATATGTGGAACTGGGAGACACCGTCAGAAAAAAGAATAATATTGGAGGAAAAAATAACAGTGAAGGATCTCCGAAATGACCTGTGGAAGGAATGGAATTGGCAGTAACCGGAACATTGGGAAAAGCCAGAAAATAATATTTAAAATACATAAAACCTAATCTGTGAAATTCTAAATCTGTCGAATATAGATTTAAGATCATTACCTCAGGAAGTGTGTCTGCGTATAACACTTCCTTTCTAGGATTATAACGATTTTTTTTTCTGGACAAACGCGGACTTGAATATGAATCTTCGCATTCTGAATCTTCTCTTTCACTACCACTACAACCAGCATTTACAGTCATATTTCCAGTTGCTACACACTGGCAATCTAAACAAATGGTTAGACATTTAAAAAAAAAAGATATAATAACCTGTTTATTTTAATGTTATTATTATTAAAAAACATTATTGTATCTGAACACAAACCTGTAAGTTGAGGATCGAAGATAACAAACTCCGGCTTTAATTTACTTGTACGTTTTCCTTTGAGCAGAGGAACAAGACCACCCAAGTATTCGAGGAACAAAGTATAACAATTAGCGGAAATATCTTCATCATGTCTTAACATCGTGCAATGCAGACGCACTTTCGGGCTTTTACTTACAAATTCCCTCAACCCCGAACCTTCCGGGACACAGCACTGAAACAGAAAATTCAGAATATTTGTCATTCATACTGAACTGTTAAAATATTTCTTTTAGTACTTTAGAGAAAAAAAAATAATAATTACTTTGAAAATCACTATTTATAACTTGTACCCCAACAATCCATGAAGGCTGTTAAGTTTAATAAATGGTAATGACTGTGCTGAGATTTGATTTTACCTGGATCACGCTCAACCACTAATTTTTCTCCCTAATAATTTATACTCATTTAATAACTGTGTTTTGAACTCCAGAAATGTTTACAGACCCTCAAAGGTTTGAAATAACGGAATAAATAGTTTATCTGCTACAACTGGTCTTCATTCCAGGCCTTACAGAGGAGAAGCACACACAGCTTCTAATTAAAGAGGTTCACTTCATGATATTGTAACAGACTGAGATAATTTAAGATTAGATTTAGGTGTAGATATATAGTTAGACATATTTTATTTATTGTTAAGACAACTTATGCCAGGATTTGTGTCCCTGTCAGCGGTTCATAGCTCCGATTCCAACTCGAGGCCGGAAATTACGTAAGCAATTCTTACCTTAGAATATCCGATCTGTTAGAATCTTAAAGACGTTAAATATAATTATTAAATTCTCGGGATAATTATTACCACCAGATCACAGCAAAGAATGATTAAGCTAGCTGGAATAAGCCTTCAAATAGCGTACCATTTTCCTAAAGAGTTAGAGTTGAAGACTGGTACTAGTGAAACGAGGGACCTGAGCAAGACACCAGATGGAAGATAGGAACTTTGCCTTATACTGTAGTCAGACTTTTATTCTGGGTGAAGCCCGCTTGTAATTCAGTTGTAGATAGAATCAATCAACCCTGACAATTAAATATTTTCTTTGTCATTCGTCGCAACCAGAGATGGGTCGAATTTTATTTGGAAATTATTAATTAGCGGTTATGAGGGAATGATTGCTGATGGGGAATATTTGTAAGTTATAACCATTATTATCGCATACGAGTATTGTCATAGATCATGGAAATTGTTAATTGTTATTATTATCTTATTAGTGGGTTCTAGGGATTATGAACATTGATGGAGAATCTGGTGTATGATTAAAGGTCACATGTTATTATTTTTATTAATGGTGAATTTTATGTTAATTTTAATTTAGATTTTTATTTTCTTTATGTTGTTAAATGTACTTTTTATTTCAATATAATAGCATTTATTTGAATAGATAAATGTTTTGGGCTTATTTCTTCCCCCAGATTCCTCGACTATACCCTGTCCTCTCCCAGCTTATTCTAGGTTGCCATAGGGTCCCAGAGAATAGCCGCAGATAACAATATAATCAAAATGAGATCTTTCTCATTCATGTTCTGTTTACACTTTTCTTTATACTATATTTTTTTTTATTATTAAAGGTAACATTTATAAAATGTTATTTTATCTTATGTATTAATGAACTGTAACATCCAGACACATTTCTTTTTAATAATCATTGTTAAGGTCAAGATTACTCTAAAGAAATTGATTGACCATGTGTATTTGTTTAACATCACTTAGTGCTACTATAGCCAAACTAATGGTACTACAGTGGGAGCCCTAAATTTTTCCTCTACAGGTATAATTAGGCTAAAGATCTTTAACGAGTAGCTGACATCACACATGCTTGGGACCTCCATTATATGTCTCTTCCGAAGGAGGCCATAACCAAAGAATTTTTATTCCCTTTAAAAAATCGAAGGGCCAACTTCCAGGTGGAAATGTATTTTTTAATTTAATATATTTTTGTTTATATGAATTACAATAAATACTACAACCAATTACAATTTTTATTCCATTTCTATGGAAAAAAATAAATAATGTCACTTAAACAGTTGTAATGGGAACTTTCTCAATCAAACAAATCAACCACTTAATATTTCCATTTTGGATACCTAATTTTTTTCGTGATCAAGAATCATTTGAGCTTGTTTACAAGTATTAAAGACCTCAACAATTTTTATTGCCCCAGTATTAGAGAATGTAATGCATTCACCAACAATTTTTAGCAATTTGTTAGTTTCTAATGAAGATTCATTAAGTACAAATAAAAATATCCATACCCTTATTGTATGAGCAAATAGTTTTGACAAGCGATGTTGAATTCTCAGTGGAAGAGGTAGGCAAGGTATCTGGTTTATACCGCCTTGCAATCTATTGTATACCTGTTAACACAAAATCATTGATTTAACACTCTTTTTTCAGCTAAATTAAATAATTTAACATTGATTTTCAATTACCTGTAAGCTGGATAATAATTGGAGAGATGCTATCCTCATAGAAACCCAAGCCATGTGGACGATACAACCAGTCGCAACAAACAGTCTTTTATCGTTATGACCCCAAGTCATAGCAGTTACAGCAGACTGAAATAATGTAAATACATGACATAACTTTTTTTTCATTATATAATCTATTGCATTATATAATATTAAAATATTATTATATAAGTTAGATTATCTACTTTTATAAATTTAATTCTACACAGTTTCTCTTCTTCTAGACAGTTCTTAAAGACCTACCTAGAATCTCACATGCACAACTGGGTAAAAAAAAGCAATAATCTATTATGCCCAGAAAATAACTAAAAACATTGGCAGTGTGGAAGATATTAGTGGGACTTGTATTTCTCTCTTGACTTGGATAGTTCTTTTTTTTTTTTTTTTTTTTATAATCTTTATTGAAGCATTACAATCTGCCTGTTGTGGCAATAAGTAATGGTGCTATGTAGCTTACAATCATTCCATAAAAAATCAATGATATAAACGAAATAAATGCATAAATAAATATATACAAGCGAAAAAATATATACAAAAATAAAGTAAAAAAAATATATATATATATATATATATATATATATAATAAAAAAAAAAAAAACATAAATAAAAAAAATAATAATAATAAATAAAACATAAACGAAATATACTGTACACATTCATACTTTATTTACAATTTGCCTGGGGTCCCCGAACTGAGCTTCTTCCTCATGAATGAGGGCAAAGCAGGAATCCGGGAGGCCCCAGCCCCCTTTCCCAGCCGCGTCACTGACATTAAACGCCAATGGAAGCTGGTTAAGGGCGCTTCACACACACACACTCAGGTCGTGAGTGGAGAATCTGGCCAGTGCCAGTACTCCAAATAACATTATTATATCAGGTCTCGAGGCCATTGCCGGTTTAGGCGGCGGGGTGGGTTATATGGATGTGTGGAACTGGATAATGACTGAGCCAGGGGGTTGGGATGACAGGCAAGGTTTTGGTGAAAGTTTGAAAATTTAGTAGGGATGAGATCGAGGACGAAAGGAATGTTGAGATAATTATGGAGGGTTTTGTTGGAAACATAATAAGGAGCATTGACAATAGTTCTCAGGACTTTGGATTGAAAGGATTGAATGCGTCTGATATTCGATTTTTTCGCAGTTCCCCACAGTTCCAGTCCATAGGTCCAAATAGGTTTAATGATGGTTTTGTATATTAGTAGTTTATTGTCTATTGAAAGATGGGAGGTCCTACATAGTAATCTGCATAGTTGGCTGAATCGTCTGTTAAGTTCTTGTCTTTTGAGTCTGGTATGAGGATTCCATGTAAGTCTTTTGTCTAGGAGAAAGCCAAGGTATCGTACTGTGTCGGAAATGGGTAGGACGGTTTCATTGAATTGGACAGAAGGACATGCTCCCCGGCGAAGTGTAAAAGTCACGTGTTTGCATTTTTCCTTGTTGACTTTGATCCGCCATTGGTTACACCAAATTTCACTTGGATAGTTCTAAGATAAAAAAGAATTGTAAATGTGTAAGTCGATGTATGACATAAATAAACTTATTTACACCACAACTAGGTTTTAGAAGCTCACCCTGTATAAATGGTAAAAACAAAAGAAAGAAAAAAAAAAAACCTATACCACTATAACCTATGACGGGTTTCAGTACATGGTTGAGACTGCACTGTTTCTAAGACAGAGGTTATGCAGGAAGGTGATTTATCCGAGACCAAATTCAACTGCCATTTTTCCCCCCCAATTAATGGTCTCATTTTGTAGAGGCTGGGTGAGGGGTGTTCTGCTGCAACTGGATTTGAACCTTGAACCTTTAGTACACTAACTCAGCACCCTACAAACTGAGCTACCCTGCTTCCTTTTAAATGAGGAAGAGATTATTTAAAATTATATGATTCTTATGACAACTCACGTTAATTTAAATTTTAAATAACAGACTTGAAAAGATATAATTTTTTATTTACACACTTTTTCACAATTCTTACTTATATTAAAATTGTGTAAATGATATTGAATTAATTTCTTAGAAAAAATTGAAATTACCGTGGTATTAGGAATGACTGCTGTATACAACAAATTTCCACAATCGGTATAAACCTTAACTATGTTAGTATATTCTGTATGAGCAACTGTTCCTGCAACAGCTAACAGCTGTTTACTGTTGGACCATTCAATAGAAATAGGACACAAGCCGGTCTGGATGCTGATTGGGGAGACATCATAGTAATGTTTCATCAGCATTATTGTTCCGTTTTCCAGACTTACAGCCAACACATATTTTGCACATAGGCAGGAATCTGGAAATAAAAAAGCTATTAAAACATTGAATTGAATATTCTTAAATTAAAAAATATATTGAAAACTGAACAACCATTCGAATCATCTGTTTCTTCCATCTTGAACTTTTCGCAAGACCAAGCCATTGCAGTTACAGCGACTTGGTTGGCTATTTCGACTTGGGCCATCATAGCACCATGAACGTCCATAACAACCAGTTGGCCATTGCTGGTTCCGAAATAAACCTTTAAGGTTAAAAATAAATCAATATTTGATAATAACTAACAAATTAGGGAAATGAAGAAATTAAAAAAATGATTACTAATATCATAATATTTATGGCTTCAACAACAATTATTATTAGAGTGCTATCAACAAGCAGTTTTTCATGCTCTGTTTACAGTAAGTTTTTCCAAGCAATAAATAATTATAAATTAAATATTAGTATTATAAATATTATTAATGTAGGTAATAACAAGTAATGAGATTTATTTATTTTGATGAGTAATAATATCTCAATCTAATTTTTGTATCTCTTTGCTCAATTAATTATTACTATGATAGTAACTTGCTTGTTTCACAAGAATTATTTTTTTTTTTTTAAATTTTATTAGATAATTTTAGTATGTATGTTTCTGGATAGAAATGTTGTTTTTTAATGTAGTACAATAGCATTGCTCTACAGTAAAAAACAACGTCCAAAAATTTTGTAATAAAACCAACTGTGTTCTGTAATAGAACGCATAGTGCTCATCTCACTCCAACCTTAATTCAAGTAATATCTATTATTTTTGTTTTCAGACAAAATTGTTTAAATCTACCTTAACTTTCACAAAGTATATTGATACTTACAAACTTAAATTTAATTAAGTTATTGGAAAGATGGAAAATTTTGGATTAAAGGGAAGTTTGATGTTCATTGTTTATTCATTTAATATCACTATATGCTACTATGACTGATTGGATGCTACTTTGGGAGTCCTAAATTTTGCTTTTTCAGGTATAATTAGGGTAGGGATCTTTAACGAGTACCTGACATTGACATGAACCTTAATTGTAGCATACCTATACTAATAAATTACTACCATTTTAAAATATATTTAACTAAAATAAATATTAACAAACCAGTTGGTCGTTTGGAGTCCATATTCCACAATTGATGGTACAATCCAAGTTCAACATAGAGGACCAGTACCTCTGACCTGCCACAGACCCTACTAACACAAATCCATCCTGAAATGGAAAAGCAATTTAAAAAAATCCATATCCTTTTTAGGTTGAAGTTATGATAAATATCTTATTGAGTATGAAATATCTAAACCAGCTCACTTGATAACAAATTAGCGCCATTCGTCCATCATGAGACCAACTGAAGTGAGTAACTCTTGTGTTTCTATCATTTATTAGTTCGATACTCCATCTCCCTTCGTACTTGATCCAAACGAAAATCACTCCAGAGCTGTCGCAAGAGGCTAGTTTTTGATAAGGTTCGTTCCATTTTACTAGAATCACCTGATAAAAATAATTATTTATGAAAAAGAAATTCTCATGCACAATACTAAATTATATAAAAAATTAAATTAAGTCATATTATTTATATAATAATGAAAGCATTAATTAATTTACCTAACAGAAATCTATGTGAATTAAAATAACTTTATAGGAATAACTGTAAATAAGTTCATAGGAATAACCGTGATTTTCTTTTTCTTTTTTTTTTTTTATTGTAACTGCATAAGGCAGAAGAGTAAAATGAATGATCATTTTTATTTTAAGACCTTATTTAATTTACAAATTTAACTTAAAGCTGACAAAAAATTTAAAGTAGATTATTCTTTTGTGGTGTGTTGTTATTAAATGATGAACTATCTTTGATAAAAATATTTATATATATATTGGTTTTGAGTTGAGAAAAATGCTAAAAAAAAAACATAAAAAATCTTCTGAAGTGTAAGATGTACCACATTTTGTTAAAAAATAAGATGAGTTATTCATCAAGCATATTACTTTATTATACGGATGAAGTTTTGCTTGAAAATTAAAAGAATAGAAATCAAGAAGGTTTAGTTAGTTATTTTTATTCATGAGTATAAGCTATGGAAAAGTTAAAGGACAACTTTTTTTATTTTAAAAATAATTTTGTTACAAACACAAATAAATTAACCTACTAATTAAGTACCAAGCAGAATTATTAATCATACAAATAATGAGAATGGCCAGAAAATAACAAACAAGACATTTGAAAAAAATTACTACACAATTAGGACATCACGGTTGAGGTAGGATAGTCTTGAAAGCAAAAAAAAAAATTATTAAACTGGTTACGACGCAAATAAGAAAGAGGAGACTAATTTTCTTTGATAATCTGGTGAGAATGAAATGTAGCAGACTAATAAAGGAAGTCTTCAACTTGATTCAAAACACATAACTCTTGGTTATGAGCAATAAAGAAACATGCCTCAGAATTTGAATTTACATAAATTGATGCAATAGAGAAAAGTACAAAAAGTCAATAATTGAATTAGAGTTTTTTTCCAGGTGGCTACAAAAACTAAGAGAAGTAATAGCTGAACATCTGGGAGCTGTTGCAAGATAAGGATCTTTTTTGCTAAGGGTACACCAGTTACTTTTAACTGGTTGAAAAGTATCTGTTTCCAATTTTTCAGTAATAGTCTGTTTATAAATATCCATAAATATTGCTCAAAATGAATTTTTAGAACTATATTACTTAATTGAAAACCAAAAAAGTACCACAAACTTTTTAATAAGTAAAGGAATATTGACAGAATATGTGCATAGCAGTGCTGGACATTTGATGAAATTTTCTCTTAAGAGTAGGTTAGTGGAGATGTAATATGAAAAGTTGCAGAGAAAAAGGGAAGTTTGAAGAAACATTTTAATTAAGATCATAAAATTTAAATTTATTTAGAATTAAAATATTTCAAATATTCTTGGGTGAACGAATATTTAACCAATAAGTTTGTTCATAAAGAATTTAAGAACCTATACACTTTAGTAATTAGTTATAAATTAGGTCACTCTAGTGATTACCTCTGAACGATGACCTCTGAGATTATAATTCGTCCGAGGCGGATAATCCAGCGATTTATTGCAGTGAGAAGTTGTGTAGGTGACTCCAACGATACCTCGTACATTTCCAGTCGCTAGCCAGCCTTCCTGGTAGTAATTAGTTCTGTTCAGTTTCCAACCTTGATCCTGTTTAATAAAATATTTAAAAAAATAATTAATAGATTAATTCAAATGAACTTTTTATAGTGTTAAACATTTTGAAGAACATTCACCACCATAGGAAAAAAAAGGATTCGCAAGAATAGATACATTATCATTCTAATTTAATACCTACTATCTAAAATTCATATTAGACGATTTATTCACTATTTCAAGTTTAATAAAATATTCAACACTGAACCAACATACGTTTTAAATAAAAAATCCTTGAAATAAGTTTTAAAATAAAATGATTCGATATAACAAAGATAATTAAGCCTTAATACATACTCCCTTACAAATACCTTTGTACAAATGATTGAACATGAATATTTTCTATAAATTTAATATTAATCATAATTTTTATCCAATATAATTTATCAATTTTGTTTAAATAGATGCATGATACTGAAGCATTGCAATCAATAGGTTCTTATAAGAAAAAAAAGATCTCATATTTTAAAAAATAAAACAGATAATACAGTAAATCAACAAAATATTGTTGGGGATAACTGAACCAAGATAAATAATACTTTTGTTTTAAAAGTGAATTTGAATGGATGCAATATTAAAATTCAGAATTATCTATAGACAGGCACCTTAAATACAACATAATATTGAACAATACTGACAATACAATACTGATTTTAAGATAAATAATACTGAAATAGGAGAAGATTAGACTATAAGAAAAGTGATATTATTGAAGCAAAAGTTAGTTTCTTAAATAAATAAATAAGTAAAATAATACATTCAATGTTTAAAGAGCTATGATAACAATAAAACTTATTTTAAAATAAGGAGTGACATTGGGTGTCTAACAAAATGAAGACAAATAGTAACACAAAAATTGCCCAGGCAAAAATAATGTACGAATCAACTTACTTCAGGAAGTTCATCAGGAACTTTTCCCATCCATGACAGACTTAAAATCGTACAGTCACATTTTGTATTTGTATTTTTTTCAAAATGAAGGTGCATAGCCTAATATAATTATTTTTCTAATTGGGTTGTTTATCAGGGATACTTTTCCTTAACTGGGTTATGAATAATTTTCATAATTTATATAACAAATAACATTATAACAATAAGTATGATTACAATTGAACAATTAATACAATCATTTCTACCTAGAAAATGGTAGTAAACAGAGAATTATTAACTAGACATATCTGTTTGATGGTGTAGTATAACCAGGAAATGTGAAGTAACTTTCATGGAACTATTGATTTTGTATTTCACCTCAGTTCCAACAGTAAAGGCTGCCTAGATTTCAGACTCACTAAAATTATGGAAAATATATATATTTTTTAAAACAAATAATATTATTAAACAAATCTAGATTAATATAACCAAATAATAAAATTAATCTTTAAAATAAAACTAATCAAAGATGAATTCCTCCTAACACTGTGTTTATATGATTTAATTAATTCAAATTAGTCATTCTCCTTTTAAACTTCAAATTACACATGGTAAGACAATATTTAAACAAAAAGAAACAATGAAAATCAACACATTACTCATTAACAATGTTATAATTAAAAATATAATATTATCATTAATAAAATATTTTTATTTACTAGTATTTATGTGCATAAGTGAAGTTTTGATATTTCAGTGTGTGAAAATAAAGGAAAAGTAATTTTTTTCATATATAATAAAATTTCTTAATGTTTGTCTGTGAAACTGTAGTAAGAAGGAATAAAAATAATTTTGATGGTTGGTGTAACCCTAGTGATTCATTAAATACTTCTAATTCTTATGATTATTTTATAATAAATTATTTTCTTTTTTATTATGTGCTTAAGCCAAATATTGTGAATGTGCCCTATTGTCAATAACAATATTATTCTTGGCATACCTTCAGAAAATGTTAATAACAAGTATTTCTCTTGAATAGGTCTAAAAATGTTAACATTTATTTGCAATAATGTTGCAGATTTATTGAAAACAAGGTTTAAGTTTTTTAAAATCATCTTCGAGGAAAAAAAAAAACCTGCTTCCAGTCAATTATTTTATTCTTTATAAACAACATGTTTCGACACTATGGTGTCATTCTCAATCATTTCCTTTTCTGCATTTTTTAAACTTTAATTAATTGTAATTATTGTTATTTATTTAAAGTTTAAAAAATGCAGAAAAGGAAATGATTGAGAATGACACCATAGTGTCGAAACGTTTATAAAGAATAAAATAATTGACTGGAAGCAGGTTTTTTTTTTTCTCGAAGATGAAATTTACAATAAATCCAGTTTAAAAAAAGAAGAAAAAAAATAGTTTTTAAAAATATAAATTAATTATGACCAAAATGTCTTACAATATAAAAATCATTCAAAGCTCTTATTTATAAAAATTAACTATATCTAATATATTTTTATTTAAGTATTCTATGGCTCTGAAATTTCTGTTGTTGGGCTAATCTTAATTAATGGCTTGGCCTTAACTGTAATTTCAATTATTACTGCATTAGCTACTACTTTCACAGACCAGAAATAAATCATTACTGCTGGTTATTATTATTAAAGCAGTAAAAATGTATGTATGATTGCTATGATTATAACTTCTATAAATAACGACAATAATTATAAATTTTATTGTTTAATTCAAAGTAGTTAACTCGAATTCCACTAGATAACATTAGTGGGCGCTATAAATTGTTAATGTGGTAGATCTCTTGGGCTACAAACTGTTGGTGGATGTTTGTGATGATGAAGATATATTTCTTTGAACTGTAAAGGGACAATATTTTATATTCATAAATAAATAAATAAAATAAAAAAGCGAGCAGAACAGAAAAACTAATTTTATTCAAAACCATGCTATATCATTAAAAGCTATTGTTTCGCCTGAAACTGTGAGCAATTTTCAACTTCTGTTCCCGTTTTCGTAAACGTAAATTATACACCAAAAAAAAGTGTAGTAAGAGTAGTAGTTATCATTTTTTCATCTATTTAAGAGGTCACCATTCCTTAAACAAATAAAACGGCATGGATTAAAAATAAGCCGATTTTAAAGAGCTAGGCTTCAAATAAAACAATTTATTTAGTATTAATAACAATATCAATTTATTTCACACAAAGCGTCTCTTTTTCAAGTTTTTAGAATCAGATATATGTAAGGTTATCAACAACTGGGTGCAGGTTACGCATGGATTTGCCACTGTAATACAAATAAATAAAAACTATGCTATAGTGAACTAAAAAATGAATATTAATCAATGTTGGTCAAGAAATAATTATTTAATGCAATAAAATAAATTAAATGGTTGAGGCAGTGGCAAATCCATTTCACACGAAAACCTCATTGATCACATGGCTGTTTATAACCTTCACTATGGCGTTTTACTCCCGTTACATCACTCCCCCCAATGGCATCGGCACAGAACCTAACCTTGGGTTTCACTACACGACCGGAGCGGGTCTGGTAAACCGGCTTCGGTTGCTTCTGTTCTGCGTCGAGGTCATTCGAAGGGTCGTCTGCCGCAGGTGAAGGAGTGGGTTGATCCCTGTTGGCGCTGGTCGCAGTTGCAGGCGATGTAGAAGGTCGCTCCCTGTTTTCGCCATTCACCGCCGGTTCCGTCAGGAGATGCGCTGGCTTCAAACGGTCCATTGTAATGGTCTTCGGTCCTGAAGGCAACTCCACCTTATAGGTTTTCTCCTGTCGGGATATTACCTTGTAGGGTCCTGTATACGGTGGTGTAAGCGGCTTGCTCACCGTATCATCCCTCAGGAACACGTGGGTGCAATCTTTTAGGTCTCGGTGAACGAAGGACTTGGCCGAGCTGCTGCGGTGTGGCGCTGGCCGCAAATTTTTCATTGAGTCGCGTAAATTCTTGAGCGTTGACTCAGCGTCCTCTCGGCGTCCTGATGGCTCAAAAAATTCTCCCGGGAGACGCAGAGGCTGACCGAAAACCATTTCCGCAGAGCTGCCTCCTATATCTTCTCTAACCGCCGACCTGAGACCCAAAAGAACAGTCGGAAGTATCTTCGCCCATCCAGCCGTGTTCAACGTAGCCGTGAGGGATGACTTGAGAGACCTATGCCACCGCTCTACACATCCGTTGGACTGAGGATGGTACGCCGTAGTCCTGTTCCTTTGAACACCAAGGACGCGAGTGAGATTAATGAACAGATCTGACTCGAACTGACGCCCTTGGTCGGTCGTGATCCTAGCCGGCGTACCGTAGCGAGAGATCCACGAGCAGACTACTGCTTCTGCCACCTTCGTGCTGGTGATTTCGTCCAATGGACATGCCTCGGGCCAACGTGTGAATCTGTCTACCATTGTAAGGCAGTAACGCATACCGTTGGACGGTGGCAAAGGTCCAATGAGGTCCACATGCAGGTGCTCAAACCTGCTACTGGGTGCAAAGGTACCTGGAGGGGTGACTGTATGTCGGACGACCTTAGACCGCTGGCAAGGAATGCAACAACGAGCCCACCTCGAGATGTCACTGTTCATACCTGGCCAGAAAAAACGCTGTGTGACCAATCGCCTCGAGGTTCGTATCCCGGGATGACTGAGCCCATGTAGGCGGTGAAAAATCTCTTCTCGCATGGATTCAGGGACATAGGGCCGTGTCTGCTGGGTAGAAGTCTCACAGAGGACTAATGCTTCTGTACCGGGAGGCTTGATCCAGCGGAACTGAAGACGAGTGTTCTTCTGTAGATCCGGAATTGCTGGATCTTTCTTCTGCTCATTTGCCATATGAGTATAGTCCTCGGTCGAGTCTATGTCCTCTATTCTCGAGAGTGCGTCGGCTACTGGGTTCTTTTCCCCAGGTATGTGGCGGATGTCAGTGGTGAACTGGCTGATGAAGTTTACCAACCGAATCCGCATGGGCGTCGTAGTTTCTGGCTTCTGGTGAAAGGCATATTCCAGGGGCTTGTGGTCCGACCAAATCGTGAAATGCCGTCCCTCCAGGTAATGCCGGAAGTGCTTGATCGCTCGGTGGATAGCCAGCAATTCCCTATCGTACGTGGCGTATTTCTTCTGGGCTGGAGCAACGTTTTGGAGAAAAACCCAAGAGGTCGCCAAACACTGCCATCCTTCTGCTGCAAAACTGATCCCATAGCAGTACTGGAGGCGTCACATACCAGGACGAGCTCAGCATTCTCCTTCGGGTGTCCAAGCACTGCCGCGTTCTGGATTGCGGTTTTGCAGCGTTCAAATGCTGAAGTGGCCTCAACATCCCAGTCCACCGGCCTCTTGTCATTCTTCTTCGCTCCAGCGAGGAACCTGTTCAAAGGAGTTTGCATATCCGCCGCCCTGGGTATGCAACGGCGATAGAAGTTAAACATACCCAGAAAACGTCGCAGGTCCCTTATTGTCTCTGGCCTAGGATAGGAAGCAATGGCTTCCACCTTCGAAGGAAGAGCGCTGATACCACATCCATTCACTGTGTGGCCCAAAAATTCGACTTCCTGACGAGCAAACACACACTTCGCCAGGTTCACAGTGAGGCCATTGTCCTCGAGACGACGCAGGATTTCCTCCACATGTGTTATGTGCTCTTTTTCGTCTCTCGAGCCGATGATTATATCATCGATGTACCACCACGCGAAATCTAAGTCTCTTAGCACCCGATCCAGAAATCGCTGAAAGGTTTGTGATGCGTTCCTCAACCCAAAACACATGCGGAGGAACTCGAACGAACCGAAGGGTGTGATCACAGCCGTCTTCGGGATGTCTTCCTCTGCTACCGGGATTTGGTAATATGCACGGTTGAGGTCCAGCGTTGTGAAGATATTTTTTCCATGCATATTAACATTGAAGTCAGCCAAGTTAGGCACCGGATATCTATCGGGGACCGTCTTTGCATTTAGTTGCCTGTAGTCTCCACAGGGCCTTATGCCGCCATCCTTCTTCTCCACGATGTGCAGTGGGCTGGCCCAGGGGCTGTTAGACGGCCGCAGATACCTTCTTCCATCATCTGCATAAACTCATTCTTGGCTGCCTTGTACCTTCCTGGTGGCAGGCGGCGTGCTTTCGCTGTGACTGGGGCTCCACTTGTCTCTATGTGGTGAACTACGTCATGTTTTGGCTGCTTAACAAAAGACGTTGGTTGTGTTACACCGGGGTACTTGCGCAACAAAGTAGTGTACCGCCCCCCGGCAGGTACCGAACAAACTGTGGGCACTGGCACCTTCGCTAACCTTCCACGCGTAGTGAGCCCTGTCCGCTGGTCTACTAGCTGACATCCGGCCAGATCTACCATCACATTATAATGATAAAGTAGATCTGCGCCGATGATGGGGTGACTCACTTCAGCCACTACAAACCTCCACGACATCTTCCTACGGAGCCCTAGGTCGAGGTTCAAGACAATGGTCCCGTATGACGGAATGGGCGTTCCGTTTGCCGCATAAAGCCTGTACTCCTGGGAAGGCTTCGCTCTGCAAGTCTTCACCGGGAAGACAGATAAGGTGGCTCCAGTATCCACCAGATATCTGACCCCGGACTTCTTGTCGGCAATGAAAAGTCGGCGGTTGGAGATCTCAGCGACTGAATCCGCCTCATTCGTCGCTGCGACTAGTTTAACGCCGGCTTCCAGTCGCAGGGTTGACGGCACTTGGTTGCTTTTTCCTTAAACCGTGCGTGGTAGAAGCAAAGTCGCCGACCGCTTTTACTTCTGTGCCCACGATCCTGGCTGGGCGTCCTATTTCTTGGCCGACTTGACCTGGCCCCCATCTGCGCCTTAAGCGCCGCTATCTCCGCGGTCAGTCGATTAATTACCTCTCCAATGTCGCTTGGTCCGAGAGCAGAAGGCCCTGGTCTAGGTTGCGGGGCAACTGCGTGATTAGCCATGATAGGGTTACAAGCGGGCTGAATCTCGGCGATCTTGTCCGCTATTCGAGCAAGCTTCGTCACATCCGTATGCTCCGTTGCGGCTAAAGCAGCTTGCATGCCCTCAGGTAGTCCGCGAAGCCATAAAGTGCCGAGCATCACTTCTGGGACCTGTTCTCCGGCTAGCTGTTGCATCTCCCGGAGAAACATGGATAGTTTCTGATCGCGTAACCGCTTTTCTTCTATCGTCTCCACATCGAATGACAATAGATCGTCTATATTTCCTCTGCTGTTCATTCTTTTAACCTTATTATTTCAAACGGAGGTTAAGAGAAACACAAAGAAAGGAGAAAAAAAAAAATACGTATTTCTACTCACCAAATTACGTCAATCACGTTTATTACGTCGATCACGTCGAGGTCACCACTTTAAAGAGCTAGGCTTCAAATAAAACTCTTTATTTAGTATTAATAACAATATCAATTTATTTCACACAAAGCGTCTCTTTTTCAAGTTTTTAGAATCAGATATATGTAAGGTTATCAACAACTGGGTGCAGGTTACGCATGAATTTGCCACTGTAATACAAATAAATAAAAACTATGCTATAGTGAACTAAAAAATGAATATTAATCAATGTTGGTCAAGAAATAATTATTTAATGCAATAAAATAAATTAAATGGTTGAGGCAGTGGCAAATCCATTTCACACGAAAACCTCATTGATCACATGGCTGTTTATAACCTTCACTATGGTGTTTTACTCCCGTTACACGATAATTTTGCCAATTTCTGTAACTTTATCTCTCCAATTTATTGATCAGCGCTCCAAAAATAATGAAATTAAGACATTTTACCCCATGTGTTTAACCTGTCCTGAAATTGGGTATTGATACCTGCACAGGCTGCTCTGCAACAGATCATACATGTTTAAGAAAGATACTAAGCCCTAGATCGCGGGTTCGTAGCCCGGCAGGTGGCCATAGGATTTTTTAAAGGAAGTAAAAAATCCTTAGTTACGCCGTCCTTCGGAAGGGACGTTAAACGGGGGTCCCGTGCCTGCGATGTCAGGTATTCGTTAAAAATCCCTATCCTAATTAAACCTGAACAGGCAAAATTTATAGCTCCCACTGTAGCATCGTCCGATTAGCCATAACAGCATAAAGTGACGTTAAATGAACAAACCCTAAACCCTGTTGAAGAAAGAAGGTTTACTGGAAAAAGTTGATCTAGGGAAAATTTTCCAAATATTGTTTCTCGTTTCCCACAGTTTTCGAAAAATGTTAAAACACGAAAAAATCTTGGCTACAAATTGTGCCAATAAATGTTTACAAGTTTTCAATATTTTTAGACATACAGCTACCAATTTCGTTGTTAATGCGGCTTTCTTCTTATTAACCAGTATGTGTTCTCGGTAAATGTCGGAAACTAATGTCATATTATGACGAAATTGTGTCTTAAAGCTACATTTGGTGTCCATAATTAACCGCAGATATAAATTGAGAACATTCGTTATTCTAAAATTTGACAAAATGTAGCCAATACACGTATTTATCGGCATCAACAACGTGGCCAACTCTGGTATAAACACGATTTGGAAAAGACACGTTTCTAATCTTGAAATCTGGTGCAAACACGCTTTTAGATAGATTAAACCGATTGATGAACGACACAATTCAGTGGAAAAAATATGGTTGATAATCACTAAAATAGAGCCAAAAACTCAAAAAGAAACACTATTATTTATTATAATGCAATTGGGAAAAACCACAATGCAAAGCCTTATGTTTCAAAAAATACACCTACTTACCAGTCGACGTTTCGCCTATTCAGGCATTATCAAGACACCAAAATCAAAAAGGGGTTATGTGAATCGCAACTCGAAGAAAAAGGTGCAAAACATCCCAACGATCAACAGCCCAAACAGGCTCCAAACATGAGACAGCACCCCGCCACCAAGACGTTCGACATACAACTGAACGAAAGTAATACGCAACCAGCTGGGAAGGTTATAAAATCAGCTGATCCACAAACCACACCAAGTAATACTAGCCTATAAAATTTATACATATTAGCAAAGTTAGCCAAATTTTTCTTTTAAGATGTGAGTGATGGCTCTAGAAGGAAGTTGTTCGAGGCCATGCAGATTGCACAAAAGATTGACATTTCGGTAAATTATAAAACAGATTGCAGAAATTTGAACCAATATTATTCGGAAACGTTGAATATTTTAAAAGAAAAATTTGGCTAACTTTGCTAATATGTATAAATTTTATAGGCTAGTATTACTTGGTGTGGTTTGTGGATCAGCTGATTCTATAACCTTCCCAGCTGGTTGCGTATTACTTTCGTTCAGTTGTATGTCGAACGTCTTGGTGGCGGGGTACTGTCTCATGTTTGGAGCCTGTTTGGGCTGTTGATCGTTGGGATGTTTTGCACCTTTTTCTTCGAGATGCGATTCACATAACCCCTTTTTGATTTTGGTGTCTTGATAATGCCTGAATAGGCGAAACGTCGACTGGTAATTAGGTGTATTTTTTGAAACATAAGGCTTTGCATTGTGGTTTTTCCCAATTGCATTATAATGGTTGATAATTATTAATATATTGTTTATTTCCTTTAAAATAAATTTAAAGTTTATATTATTTATTTTCGACCTCTTTGTATGTTATCAGTAAGTGGTAGTGATGGGCTAAACAATAAAATCTTAATAACAAGTTATGGCATAACTGCTACCATGTAATAACGTGTTCCAGTAACACGTTGTTTGAGTAACGTTTTATTTCATTGAAGAAAATAATATATCTAACTAGCTTATGCCCACGGCTTCGCTCGCGTGGAAGTTGGATTGAAATTCGTGTGGTGGTTGGATTGAAAATCTGCCACATAAAGTTTAGTGAAAGATCATTTTAAATAAATAATTTAATTATTTTTTAAAAATATAAGTTACTCATACATCCAAAATTTCAGATGTCTAACTTCAAAACTGACGGATTCTACACAACCTTTGCACCCCTATTATATTAAAGGAGAAACCCTTGGGGTGGAATTATCCAAATTTCTCTCTTAAACTATGCAAAGAACCTATCTACAAATTTCAAGATGCTAAGTTCCTGATTTGTCTATAATTATGTACTATAAAGGGGGGGGGACACATGCCCCCGTGCCCCCACATAAATCTGCCCTTGCTGTAGCCTATGATGTATAAACTATCTTACTCAATAAGTTTCATCCAAATCCGTTCAGTAGTTTTTGCGTGAATGAGTTATAAACATTCGTATTTATAATATTAGTAGGAAATCATGTTCTTTCTGTTATTTTAACCACTAATATCATGTGATTTGTCTTTAATAATGTACTATAATGGATTCTCCACAGTACCTAAGAAACTGTCGGGGGAAGGAGGGCACGTGCCCTCGTGCGCCTCCCCCCCCTAAATCCGCGGTTGCTATAGCCTATGAGTTATTCTGATGTATAACCTATCTTACTCAATAAGTTTCATCCAAATCCGTTCAGTAGTTTTTGCGTGAATGAGTAACAAACATTCGCATTTTTAATATTAGTAGGAAATCAAAACAATAGTTTCACTCATGTTCTTTCTGTTATTTTAACCACTATTATCATGTGATTTGCCTTTAATTATGTACTATAATGGATTCTCCACAGTACCTAAGAAACTGTCGGGGGGCACGTGTCCCCGTGCCCCCGTCCGCTCTTACTGTAGCCTATTTGTTATTCTGATGTATAATCTATATTACTGTAAAGTTTCATCCAAATCCTTTCAGTAGTTTTTGCGTGAAAGAGAGACAAACGTACAAACTTTCGCATTTATAATATTAGTAAGATATAATCAACTGTTGATAATGAAATAAATATTCAAATTTAAATACATACTTTTCTATGCTACTGCATCTGTTCACAACTAATTAGAAAATTATTTTCAATAATATTTAAATTTAAATATATACTTTTCTTTATAACCTTATCTGTTTACACTCTAGTTTTTTTTCTATTATTTGCATTAATATACATATAAAATCTTTAAATTTAAATTTATACTTTTCTTTATAACTGCATCTGTTCAAAAAACTAATTCGAAAATTATGTTTAAGTATATTTGTACATGCAATGTACTCAATCACAACCATAAAAAACTAATGGCTTTTAATATGCCTAATATATATTTCATGATAAAACTTAATCACAATATATTAAAATAATTCAAACAGTTGCTAGGAAATCATACGAAATAAGATTTTAAAAAATTCATTACCTCAGTAAATGTATAAAACTCTATAATATAAGAAGACAAATTTTCTAGAAAATTCAAGAAGTTAAAGAAGAAGAAGTTAAGAAGAGGATCTTCAGGAACTACCACATATTCAGGCAATTCTTTTAATTTAATTAATTTTAATCCTCTATTTGCTAGGTTGGTAACCAACAACATATCCTGTGGGTTACCTCCTGTTGAGTTACAGTTATACAATTGTATTTATGTGCATATGTGTAATAAAGTGTGTAATATTATTAGCTGTTATTTAATAGTATATCTAAACATGGCGCAGTCGAGACCGTTTTAGTTAAACTTTAAAAACGGGATTTAAAAGGTGATTTCCATGGAATTCAACAAACCTTCAGAATTCGACGTGACTGTCGATAAGCTCTCCGAGAGCTTTAAAAGATTCCGGACTGAAGTAGAAGTTTATTTTGTAGCCACAGAGATAGGGAAGAAATCGCGAGAAGTCCAAGTAGCAAGATTAAAGAACTTATTGGGATCGGAAGGATTAAAACTGTACTCCACAATCACGACGCTAAAACCAGCTGTAGAAACAGTGAATTCTGTTTTAGACGTTCTAGAAAAGTATTCTATAAAACATCACATCCCACTATTAAGTCGTAACCCTGGATTAGTTTGACGATTATGTTTATTTTTACATACGAGGCGCGCCCCGTTAATTGGTTGAGGTTGAAGACCGTTTCACCCAGGGTTCGACATTTTCCGCTTATTGTGGATATCGCACATTTTCATTTCTTGTGCCCGACCCAAATACCTTTTATTCGACCCGACCCAGTTTATCCGCCCTCCTTTTGCTAATTAATGAGTTTGTGCTTCCCGTGTCAATTAAAATCATTACTCCGGATTTTCTCGCCACGGGTAACCTAAACCACCACCCTTCTTCGCACTAGCGTTTATCACTAACTCTCTCAAATGGTCGCCCCACCTAGTACTGTACCCTCAATCCAAACTAATCCAATCCAAACCTGATTGCCTCGCCGATACTTCAGCTCCGGAAGGACTTTCGCCTCAGGGATTCTCAACGCTTACCTCTCGAGTGCTGCGCTCAGTGTGCACGCTATCCTCCTGGTTGTTCACCTCCACAGGGTTTGATTGTGGTTTCCTCCTATTTGTTCTTGAACTGCGTCTCGGGCATTCTCTCGCTAGATGTCCTCGCCTACCGCATTTGTAGGATCGTAGCAGGTTGCACTGGGCTGCAATATGACCAGTTCAGTTACATTCGTAAGACCGTCGCTCTTGGTTTCCTTCTCTCGTTTGGGCCTCTGCTTGGTCGTTTTTCGATATTCCTATTGTGTAAGAGCGTCGCTTTGGTTTCCTTCTCTCGCGTAGGCCTCTGCTTGGTCGTTTTTCTCAAAGGTTTCGACTATTTTTTCCATAAATTTGTTATATAGAGCGAGACGTTTGTCGGCGAATTCTCCCTCTGATTGGCCTTGGGTGCGCCGCTCCTTTAGTAAATAAACTGCATTCTCCTCCGGCGTCCATCTTCCTCGGCCGTATAGTTTCTTCAATCTCACTTTCAGTGTGTCCCAGGAGTGTGTCGTGTTACCCTGAATGTCATTTAAAATACGTCTGAGATATGACCGATTTACATTCAAGATAAATAATCTCCATTCTCTTCTCTTTTTTAGAAAGTTTTCATGAAAAATATGCAATAGATGTCATTTTCGTCAGTTTGAGGTTGTTTTTAAGGTGCTCCATTACCGTGTAACTAGCATCCGTATCATTATAGACATCTTTATCTATATCATAAATATCTAAAATTGGAGAAGAACAAAAATAGGAATTTATTACGTTGAAACTTTTCTCGCAATCATCAGTCCATTTGAATTCGATATTTTTTCTCAATAATTTATGCAAATGTTCAAATTTCTCGGCACTATTTTCAATATATTTCAAATAAAAATTAATAGAAACTAAAATACTTCGTACTTCCGATTTGTTTGTCGGTCTCTTGAGGTTTTTTCTATCAAATTCTCTTGAGCGGGGGATATTCTGTTTTCTTGAATTATTTGACCAACATATTTAGCGAATTCGACGCGAAATTACACTTTTCTAACTTTAGTTTGAAACCTTCCTCTTCAATCACCTGTAAAAGTATCTCAATATGTTTAAGATGGTCTTCCCATGACTTAGAAAACATCAATATTTCAAAAGAACTTGCAGTTAGACACCTTATCTATGACATCGTTTATCGTCGGGAACGGATAACGCTCTTGTATTATCAAACTGTTTAATTTTCGAAAATCAATACAGGGCCAAGTTCAGCGACCATCTTTCTTAAAAGCGAGCTTTACCGGTGATGCAAATGGTGAATCTGACTCTTTTATAAGATCGGCTTCTAGTAATTTTTCATTTTGAGTCTTTATCTCTTTGTTCACCTGGTCTAGAACATTTATATGCTCGTGAAGTTTCATTAACTTTATTTTATGTTTCATTTATATTAACTGATTTTTTTGTTGCACCAATATTTTTATTCCTACATTTTTTTTCTGAATGATACCGATTTACCCAACCTAAACTTTCACAAATAGAGAAGGGTTTCTTTAATATATAGCCGCTACTTTTGTTTAATTTTTCGGTTTTCCCTCGAGATTTTTCCAAGGGTATGCTAACTTGTTGATTTGACATACTAACGTTTTTTTTCTTCTGGAAAATGAATCGTCTAATCTCTTTAGTTCTGAAAACAGTTTTCCATAGTTGTTATTTCTTCTCTATCCAAATTATCTTGTACTGCTAAGTCCCATCACGATCATATTGATTCTTGATACAAGCGTACTTTTGCTTTCTGCTTCCAAACATAAGCTTTGTTTTGCCAATCCATGATCCACCAGTGACCCTCCTAAATATTTAAAACTGTAAGTTTTTCTAATTTGAGACCATCCTTTACCTATGAACACTGTAAAGAAAGATTGCTTCCACCCCGACCAATTTTCAAGACCTTTTTTTTTAAGTTTGCTTCGTACCAATCTTTTGCCGGTTCCTCCACAAAAACGAAGAATTTCAATGATGTTTATAGTGGATACATTATGTCTCAGACATTCAGATTCATATCCCTCCATCCATTCTGTAGTATTTTGTTTTTTGTTGAATTTTGAAACTTAGGCACAATAAAATAAGTCATTCTGATCTTGTGTAATCATTGACAGCACGCCTTGACCATTTCACACCACTTTTAAACAATATAAGTTATAATTCCTGGTCTTAAAAGAGTAGGACAATAAGCTTCAAATGTATCATAATTCAATTAATGATACAAAAAACAAACCAGAAATCAGTTGATGGATTCGCGCATTTATTTATTCAATATTCACTGTGTGAAAACAAGAAAAATAAATTAAATTTTAATAATAAGATATATCTACGAGTACTAAGCCTATGTTATTTATACTTTCAATATTCACTGTTTGAAAACAAGTACAAAAAAAACAACTAATTTTAAGATATATCTTTGTTATCTAATTCACATAATACTAAAGTGATGAATTCAAAAAAAGTTACAAAAACGATGTATTTAAAAAAATCAAAAAACGTTACTGACACAATGTATTTAAAAACATTTACTGATACGGAGTATTTAAAAAGAATTACTCATACATTACCAGCTTATACGGTATGTTTAATTATATGTCTCTTTTCTTCTTATTTTTCAATGAATATCCTTATTCTTCATGCTACCTGTAATATTCAAAACCTTTGAATGTAAAATATCATCCGCAAAATTTTAATCCAAGCTAACCTACCTACAGTTTATTACATATTTAAAATTAATACAAAGATATTGCTTGGCGACAATTTAACATTTAGGAGTCAAATGTTATAGGGAATTGTACAGTACTATACTTATTAGGTTACTAGTTGATACAAAAGAATGCTGGTTTAAGGTATGGAATAATCCTATTGATTTCCGAATAGTCCTAATATTCATGGCACCGAAACTTTATTTATTAGTTTTCCAGTAACATAGCCTACCTAAACAGTTTCATAGCCTAACTAAAAACTAATTGATCAGCCCAAAAATTTGGAGAATCAGAGTAAGTTGGAATTGCCTTTTCAAAAAAGCTTATAGGGTACCGATTCCACCGTTGTACAGTGTGAAATTTCGCCAATCTAGGAGGACAAAAATAAAAAAAATTAACTATTTTTCTCGGTTTATACACCATTTGAGGTAAGTATTGACATGGTTACATTTGAATACGTGTAATTTAAAGGGCTTAAACATTTTGTTCAAGTTAAACGAATAAAATTAAAAAAAATCATAAATTTAATGAATTTCGGAGGAAGGTAACTTCTTTATTACGTCTATTCACGTCTTGATCTATGTATTAACGTAAACTTGGGAAGCTAGAGAAGTTTGCCCATATTTGCCCGTTTTGTCGAAATCTTAAAAAATGTTTTTAACTGTATTTTAGAATGGACGAATTAGTCACTTACGAAATGCTGTATGAGATATGGAAAGAGTGTGAAAAGGATGCAAGATTTGACAACATTCTTAAATTTTTGATTTAGAAGAAAGGCTGGGGAGGATTACCTCCGGAAAAAATGGAAAAAATTAAGGCTCGTCTGAAGTCAGTACTGTACAGATTAGAGTGGCGCTGGGAAAAATTTCATCGCACAGCTGAACGTTTTCTAGTTTGTTGTTGGATTCGAATGCAATGCAGACATTCCTATTGCAGAACTACCATCGACATCAAGGTAAGAAATAAGTTACGAAAAAAAAAAAAAAGTAAACAAATAATAATACCAAGATTAAAAAATCAGGATGATGATTGGTGCCATTTTCACGTTTTTTTTGTTTAACCAAATTTTTCAAAATTTTCAAAGCAGATGAATCAATCATGGAATACCACTTACCCAACTGTACGACGGTGGGGCGAACAGGTGTTGAACTGGTTTCGGACAAAATCATAAGCTTTGGGCGATAGAAAATTAAGCGTGATTGGAAATGCTCTCAGTCTTTCATCGTGGTTTAGTAGATGTTATGTCTATGAAATTGACCATATATTAATTTACTTTAGGTTTTACTACATAAAATACGTTTTTATAACGTTGAAAATGGACTAAAATAAAATATAAAATTAATTGCTCTATTGCCCCCTACTCCGTGAACATTGAACCTGTAATTCATATCCTATCGTCTCAGCCAAGCCCCAAATCCGAAACTGCACATCATTGCAATTTGTAATTTAACGATTAAAACTAAACGACGGGCAAGAGCGAAGTGGCACCGCATCAGATATCCATCGGACAAGAGTCATTATACCAAACTAACAAACAAATTAAAATCAGAAATCAGAACATTCAAAATTTGTGTTACCGTACAGAAAATCTCAGTACTACTGACAAATCCTTATGGAATACCACTAGAAAACTCCTAAAATATAAAAATTTCAACCATCCACTTTTAACCGGATCCCAAACCTGGTCAAGATCTGATGAAGAAAAATCACAAATTTTCGGCACCTATTCAACACATTTAACCCTCACCCAGATATCCTTAATCCTACCCAGTCTGAATGCATTGAAGCAGAGTTAAGTATTCCTCTTCAGTTGTCTCCTCCTCCTAAAGCATTCCATCCTTCAGAAATATCAAACATTATTCACAGATTACCCGCCAACAAAGCCCCTGGGTACGACCTAATCACATCCTATATTCTAAAACGCCTTCCTCGGAAAGCGATCCTACTCCTTACATATATATACAATGCCGTATTGCGTACCACATACTTTCCTGATTCCTGGAAATTATCCATAGTTAAGATGATACCAAAACCTAAAAAACCACCAGAACTCTCATCCTCTTACCGTCCTATATCTCTCCTGCCCATAATGGGTAAAATGCTTGAAAAACTCATTCTGAAACGTCTAAATCTTATAATAGAATCCAACCAACTAATCCCAGATCACCAATTTGGTTTCAGAACATCGCACTCCACAATCCAGCAATGCCATCGTGTGGTGGACGTTGTCTCATCCGCATTAGAGCGCGGAATGTACTGCACGGGAGCTTTTCTCGATGTAGAGCAGGCTTTTGATCGAGTCTGGCATCCGGGACTGTTGTACAAACTCCGTAAATTCTTACCTTCTACTTACTTCCTTATTATCAGTTCCTACCTCAGTAACAGAACCTTTAAAGTAAACCATAATTTTTCCTACTCTTGCCTCTTTACCCAGTTAGCTGGTGTTCCTCAAGGTAGTATCCTGGGTCCCATCCTATACACAATATATACAGCTGACATCCCAACCCATCCAAGCACTGTCCTCACTACGTACGCTGATGACACATGTGTGTTATCAGTAAATAACAATCCATTTGTTGCATCCCAATATCTTCAATCCCATATCTCAAACCTTCAAGAATGGTGTCAAAATTGGAGAATTAAAATAAATCCTAACAAATCCCACCAAATTACCTTCACTCTTCGTCGTAAACCTACGAATTCCTGCTCTACTGTATCCTTTAATAACATTCCACTGTTCCCTGTCGAACAGATACGTTATCTAGGACTCCATCTGGACAAACGTCTCACTTGGAATCCTCATAAAAGACTGAAAAGACAAGAAACTGCTCGACGATTTCGCCTACTTCAACATTTACTGGACAAACGTTCAAAACTACCAATTAATTACAAAAGACTCATTTACATGACAGTTATCAGACCTATTTGGACATACGGAGTTGAGCTTTGGGGCTCTACTAAACCATCCAATTCATCTCGCATCCAATCCTTACAATCCAAAATCCTTCGTAAAATCCTCAATGCTCCTTATTATGTCACAAACAAACTCATCCATCATGATCTTAATATCCCATATGTTGCTGATTTGGCCCAAACTAGATACCTATCCTTCCATGAAAAGCTCCATACACACTTGAATCCGCTAGTCTCTCGACTTGCTTCCTATAATATTCCTGATAACCCTCCGAGGCGTCTGAAAAGAAGATGGCCTCGAGACCTTCTACTATAAAACTTCATAGCTTCTCCACAAGTGATTTTTTTTTGTTCATGTCCTTTGTTCATACAGCCAATTTACTTGATGTAATGTTATTACAGTTGTAAATATCAATTAAAAAAAAAAAAAAAAAAAAACGATTAAAACTGATGTTAAAGTATCGGCAAATCAAATAAATTATTCGACTACAATATAAGATGATGACCGAATTTTCTATATTGCAAATTATAAATTAGGAAGTTTTAAAATACTTTAATAACTCCGATGTCAATTAAATTAACCATTCTTTTTAGATTTTAGTACAAAAAATACGTATTGCCAAAATATGGGAAAACAAAAAACGATGTTAATAAAAATGTACTTAAGTAAACTTTTTGCTGTAAAACACTTATTTTAATGTATGTATGTATTTTATTTGCAAAGTAATTAGCCTAAAAAATTAAAAATGCTACCCAAAGTCACTATTCCACACGGACGAAGTCGCAGCCACAGCTAGTAGCCCTTATGTATTCGAATTATGAGATATGATTTCATGTAATAGATATAGATTCATAATAATACGTATTATACGGAAGGCCGACCCGAAATGGGTAAAATGTGGGCGAACGAGGATGGATAAAGTGGAAAAAGCTTTCCAGGATTTTATCGATGCAACCGCAAAAAGAATAGGCCTTAGATCGTATATGCGAAAAGCTTCAGACAGGGAACAAAGGGACAATACCCTTTTAAATGAAGATATTTTGGGCAAAGAAAAAAGATTATTTCAACAAATTGACGAAATGCGAAGGGTTAATAAAAAAAATGTGATTTTTTTTTATTCAATTTTTATTATAAATTGACTTTGAATAATGAGATATGATTTCATATAATGGTTATAGATTCATAATAATATTTGTGATCTGTGCGTTTAGCTCTATCAGGTACGACAAAAGGATCAGAATAAGAAACTGATTACTGTTGAGCTAGATTAAGAGCTCGAGCTTGGTTATAAGCTGTTATTAGGTCTCATTGAGCGTTTTAAAGTAAGCGTTGTCTGATTTGGGAAGACCAGTAATGATCGCATAACGAATTGAATCATCTTAATGATCCTAGCATCCGCCTAATATTTTTGATATCACGCGGAATCTCCAACTTGGCCTTGCCTTCAATCTTACTTTCCAGCTTAATTCCTTCCTTTGTAATGGTTTGTCCCAGAAAGCTAATCTCTTCCTTACCCAACATTGATTTTTCGGTTGACAGCCTCAAACCGAATTCCCGCACCCGTTCGGTGCGAACACACTCCTTAAATGGTCCACGTGTTGATCCTCTGTTTTGCTGAATACGAGCGAGACGTCCATATAAATCTGGCACATGTCTTCATCGATGCCACGCAAAAATTCATCCATTAACTTTTGGAACGTAGTGGGGGCATTTTATAGTCCGAAGAGCATCCGAGTAGTTACCTTTTTCAAAAGGTATTGCCGTTTTTGCTTGGTCTCTGGGGTGCATTCTGATTTGTTCATATCCAGCCTTCAAATCTAGGGTGATTAAATATTGAGTCTGGCCATGATATCAAATCTCGGGATCAGGAACTCGTCTACCGTATTTTCGTTTAATATCCGGTAATCCACCACCATCCTGTACCTATTGTATGGTTGACGTACTATCTACAATTATACCCTGCTTTCTAAGACTCTCAATTTCTTCTCTAATATGGCTCTTAAGTGCCTGCGGATATGTCACGCTCCTTCACATATGTCACGCGTTCCTCTTTTAAAAGTATTTCGTGCAATGTTTCCCCTTCCTTATAAAAGATGTCCTCAAATTCCCGACGTATTCTCGCCCTCCAACCCTCTGCTTGGCTTACCGCTCCTATTCTGACTCCTTTGTCTCTTTTTCTCCCACAACACTTATATGTTTTATCCCCTATTTTGATGCTTCATTCTCCATTTCTATTCCCCACCCGTGCCCCAAATTCTCTCAGTAAATTACCGATTATACCCTCCTACCCTCATATAATATTTCTCAAAATATGAATTCTCAATACGGTTTCGCTCTTTGACTACCTATCTAGATTGATTGTTGCCTCCCACTCTACATTCCAAGGGGCACCCAGATTGGTTAGCTCACAAGACCATACCTGTAAATGGAGTTCACCATCCAACAACTTCTCTGCTGCATCGCGACTCAAGATTGTGCCGGTGCTCCCTGTATCCACCAGGCAACTCACTACTCGTCTTAACCTGATAATAGGCAGACCGCCGCTGTCTCCTTTGATGCTGCAATTAACTAAGTTGTGGTCACCTCTCTGCTGACATTCTCCTCAGTCCTCAAGCTGCTGCTTTCGCACCGCTGCTGTTTGCCTTGGTCCACTCCTACGACGGCTTTGCTCACCTTCGCCTCCACTATTCCCCGGTTCGTCTTCCTCCGTCTCCGACGTTTTCGTTGGCAAAGGAGTTACTCTGTTCCTTTGGGCGATCACCTGCATCGGCTCTGGTCGATATGTCTCACTCCATAAATACATATATGGACAAAGTCTCGCCATGTGACCTTCCGGTCCACATTCATAGCACTTAGTGCTGTGGCATTGCGCTACTAAGTGCCCTGTCTTCCCACATCCATAGCACCGCTTTTCTTCCTTTTTGTTCTGCCCTCCGCGTCTCCGAAAGCTTGCACTGGTTCTATTGTTATCTGGTCGCCATCTCTCTTCTTCCATACGGCAGGCGGTAATCGTGGTCTCTTGTAAGAGTCATTGCTCCACGCTAGGTCTTCTTCTGCCATCTTGGTTTCTTCCTCCCTTGCGCTTGCGTCCATCATTTCCTTAGCACATTCTATAAAGTTCTTGTCTTGGGGCAATCCCTCTTTTCGACCTGTCTTCGATGCCAATTGTATCTTGAATATATCAGACATAAGTATAGAACTGCACTCAACTTCCACTGGGGTTGATGTTTCTCGCATTTTGTCCACTCTCCTGTGAAACTTTGCCAGCAGCTCACCTGCTTACTGACCGTTGTTCTGCCGAGTATGTTTCCTCTGCCTGATTAATTGAAAGAGGTCTTCTTCCGGGGTCCACCTTCCACCTCCCGTAGGCTCTCTTTCATCTCTGTTTGACATTGTACCATGGTGTTTCCTCGTCTGCCTGGATCAAATTTAACACGTGTCGGTCTATACGACACACTATTACTATACGCCTTCAATGTAATACGTCCTCGGTCAGCTTCGCTTCAATTACGACCATTATCCGCTCGGCTCCTTTCAAGAACTGGTTTGATTCCCCGGTTTCTCCATTGAATTCTAGGAGTTCGGAAACTGAGGTCTTGTGCCTTTATTATCCTCAATTCCATCCATGCCAACGTTTTCCTAGTGGCCGCATCTGACGGCGGTTTAACAGGTATCAGATGCGGTCACAAGGACTCTCCAGCGCATAGAGTGGTATTCGAGCCCAAAGCTGGTCAAAAATCAAAAATGCAAACTTTATTGTTAAGGGCTGGGGTTGGGACCCCAAGCAGGTAGTTATATATAACGTCATTTAGCCGAATCCTCACCCCAATTAGCTTTACCAGACGGGTGTAACAACAGTCAGTTGACAGCACTCGCTAGATACGATCAGTTGGCGCTCTCGGTGGTTCCGCATTTTAACACAGTTCAGTTGTGTTTTTTATGTTTAAACGACTGGGAGGAGGCATATGGGTCTGTACGGCTTGGGCGTCTCCTTATCCTTGCCTCCTGCTTCTTCAGTCTCAAGCACGCGTTCCTCCACTTCCTCGGGAACCGCCACTAGTTCAAACACTCATTGATGATACCCAAAAGGTCATCCTATATAAGGGGGGGCGCTGTTCTTCAGGATCACGGTGTCTATCCCGTCAAGTCCAGGGGCTCCGCCGGTCCTCTCTTAACCACGGCAAGACGAAGGCCCAAATACCCCATGGTGGGCAGAGTTCGGTACTAGGGTGGCTCACCGTGGTGCCTATAACGATTTTATCTTCTTCTGTATCCTGGGAAGGATCATCCCTGGGGTATGTATAGTCTATGTATATGTATATCTTAGCTGTCTCCTCCAAGTTGGTTGCCTGGGCATCTACCACTCTGGTAGCCGCAATCATTGTCAGCGGCTTCACCTCGCACAGTGCCACCCTCTATGGGTCACCCCAGGGATTCTTCTCCGATTCCACAACGACAAATTCGTCCCATTAAGCTGTTTTGGTATGCACTATACTTCACCTTGGTTTCCTGTTGGAGTGAAGGTCTCCTCTCCTCATCCCTGCACTCCTGATACCTGCGCCGGGCACTGTAGTACTCTTGAGGACCGTCAGGGCAGGCGTCCACCATGGGATCGGACGTGATCTCGCTCTGCAGCGCTAGAGAGTCATATTGGCCGCATCTGTGGTGGCGCCCGTCAGTTCCGCCACTCTGCTGTCTATACCTGACTCGCCTTCCATCGGCGCCATCTCTTCCCATTCTCTGTCGACCAATATTCCCTCCAGCTCACTAGAGAATGCTCCCCTTCCCCCGTTCGGGTCACGAAGCCTTTCTCTACTGGCAAGGCTCCGCCTTACTTCTCAACTACACTGAAGGCTATGACCCGGTGGTCGGAGCTCGTGTTAGACCTTATCCAGTATGCCCCTCGCTATGGTGGCGTGTGTTACGTCAATTCAACGCTGGCCCCTGGCTCCAACGATATAGGACCAGAGGGCTCATTCATCACTATGACTTGACACCTCGCCACGGTTTCGTCCACCACTCTTCCTCTGGTGTGCGCACCGAACCCCAGGCCGTACTTCACGAATTTGTTTCGGAATAAACCACCACACTTCAATACCTCCACGGCGGCCACATTCTCCTCTATCCTTTGCTTCGGCCGCATGTATGACAAAACGAGGGTGAAGGATATCATCCCCCATCTGACATAACATGCCGCCTGATCCGCCGTGGTGAATTGCTTCAGTTCCACGTCATGGTCGATGTTCGGATTCATTATCACGGTTGCCGCTCTGGGCCTCCTCTTACCACCGCCCATAGCGACTATCCTCGACGTGACACCGATTCCGGCGACAACATTTCCCTGACACTATGGCTCCTGTATAGCTATGATGTCAGCTTTCCTTGCGAGTTCGAAGACGAGTCCTCGTCGTCCACCACCACTCGTCTTCGGCCCATATTGACCTGCAGGATCTGCAGCCTAGCATAACGGGTCCTCTTCGCCTGCTTGATCATCATCTCCAGGTACGTCGGGCATTCCCCGGTCCCTTCGCACCACCTGCGCGCCATCTCCTTCGTGCATGACTTCGCCATGTGGCCGTGCTCAAGGCATACTAGGCAGAGCAGGGGGTCTAGATAGTCCCTGATGAACATACACCACCATCCTCCGCTCATGTCTTCCATGGACAGGCTCATCGCTTGATGATCCAGTTCCTGGTCAGTCCGCCCCTCGTGGGAGTGGAAAAGCAGGGCCTCGACTACTCCCTCCTGTCTTTCTCTTCCTTCGGTTTCTCCAGGGTCGTTTATCCTCAGGGATTACCTTCTAGGGTGGGCCCGTCCGAGTGCATGGGGACGCCTGTCACTTCTAGGCGAGGTCTTTTGTTTAGCATGTACCTTCGACGTTCCAGAGGCCGTCTCTTGAAGTCTCTCTTGAGATATCTCGGGTGGGGGAGCTTGGAATGTTGCTGGTTTTAATATACCTTCTGTTGGCATACTTCTGAAGAGATAAAAAAAAGGAAGTGGCAGAAGAAAATAGAATAAACGCTTTCTAAAATGTGAAGAAGAGAGAGAGAAATGCTTTATTATTATATTTTTCAGAAGTTCTGCCCAACTACATTGTATTGCCAAAACACACAGCATAGTCATCAATCCATATTGGGCATAGTGTACATTACAATTTAATAAGATTAAATTATCTGTTCCTGCGCGTCCCGGGTTTCGGAACCGCTTAGCGTTTAGCGGATACTATGCACACAAAGAACAAGAGGGCAAGGAGAAAATAGATCAATAATATATATATATATATATATATATATATATATATATATATATATATATATATATATATATATATTCTATATATATATATATATAGAATAAAGACTGACTTTTATTGAGCTTTGATCCCCACTATCTACATTCGGTTTGTTTACATTCTCGCTACAGCATTAAAGCTGGTATTAGTGTTTCCCGGATCTTAACTTAAATGTGGAAAGCAATGGATTTTGAATGGGACAGTATACAAACCAAAATAATAACAAAAAAAATCGAATGATTTCAATTATGAGATATGATTTCATGTAATAGCTATAGATTCATAATAATATTATAATGATAAATAAGGCCGAGCGGGAACGGATAAGAAATGATCGGAAGCGTATTAAATATGGATTAACTCGCAAATATATGATTGATTGCGCTGCAAGAAAATTTGAAGATCGGTGTCATTGGAACGCACTGGATTTTGAATTTCAAATTACTTATTCAGAAATTACCGATACCGATAAAAAAGGTAGAAATAAACAGCGCATACAGACTGAATTAGATGAAATGGATACGATACAAGGCGAGTCGTTTAAAAAAATATATGAATGGGTTAGCAAAAACATACAGACTGAAATGGATAAGATACAAGGCGAGTCGTTTGAAAAAATAAATGCGTGGGTTAGCAAAAAAAACGTAAGTACAATTTTGTTATTATAAATTGAATTTGAATTATGAGAGGATGGAAAAAGTTGAGTTATTGTTGGAGAAATTTTTTTTTTTTTTTAAATATTTTGTTTTATTTTATTTTAAAATATGTACAAATTTAAAAACATTGGTGGGATAATCCCTTACAATGAAAATGAGTTCACATTACAACGGTTACTGATTAATATGTTTTTGTTGTTGGTAAAATTTAAAAAAACCAACAGAAAAGAGAGTACATAGGATTTACTTAAGACAAAATTTATGTATAATATAATACAAAATGCATATTATTTATAATAGTATGTGTTTTGTTCGTTTGTGTCTGTATTTTTGTGTTGTTGTTTTTGTATAATTTCCTATTTCTTGTATGAGTGTGTTGTCTGAAAGTTGGCATGAGGTGAAGAATCTGAGGGTTTGTTGGTGTATGAATTTTTGTATTGTTGGGATGTCCAGTTCTTTGTGCATTTTGGTGATTTTAGTATATATTGGATAGTTTTTTATGATTCTTAGACATTTGTTTTGAAAGATCTGTATTTTGTTAATGTGTGTTTTGCTAGCTAAACTCCAGACTGGGCATGCGTAAGTTATCATGGGCCTAATGACTCCCTTATATAATATTTTTTTATTTTTTTCAGATAATTTTGACATTTGTTAAAGCATGGATACATTTTGTATAATATTCTGCGGGCGCTATTCAGTTTATTATTGATATGATCGTTGAATAGTAGTTTGCGGTCTAGAGAAATTCCTAAATATTTAATATGGTTTGATATAGGTATTGAGATATTGTTAAGTAGTATGGTAGAGGGGAGTATAGGTCTTCGTTTTGTGAAAATTATAGCTTCGGTTTTGTCAGTATTTGTATTGAGTCCCCATTTTTTCAGATATTTGTTAATTTTGCGAAATGCTTCCTGTAGTCTTTTAATTATTGCAGTTATCTTATACGATGATGACAGTATTGCTGTATCATCAGCGAACAGTGCGATATCTACATTATTGATTTTTGGGATGTCGTTAATAAACAAATCAAATAATATAGGGCTGAGACAGGAACCTTGCGATATATATAACAGCGTTTGTGTATCTATTTGTTGAGTGGCTATTGTTTGATGAAATAAAGAATGTTCTGTTAGTTAAGAATGAGTATATTGTTAGAATTAAGTATCTTGGGATATTGTATTGTATTAATTTGTAGATGAGGAATTGAGGAGAAATTCTGTCGAATGCTTTTTCTATGTCAATGAGGATCATGCCTGTATGTTTTCTTAGGTTGAAATTTTTAGTGATTATGTCAACCACTCTCGCCAATTGGCCGGTTGTAGAGTGAAAGTGCCGAAAGCCAAATTGTTCATTTATTAATATATTGTTATCAGTTATGTGCTGGACCAGTCGATATTTTATTATTTTTTCGTACAATTTAGAGAGAATGTTTAGTAAGCTAATGGGTCTGTAATTGGATGTAATTTCAGGGTCTTTATGTGGTTTGGGAATGGCTATCACTTTTGCTCTTTTCCAAATATTCGGGAAATAATTTAATCTGAGGCAGGTATTGAAGATTTTGGTAATATGTATTATCGTTTTCTTGGAGAGGTGTTTTATTAATACTGCTGGAATATTATCAGGTCCGGGTGATTTGTTAATATTTAAGGTTTTAATCAATTTTGCGATTTCTTGGGGAGAGGTATGTTTAAAGTTGTTTTGTTCAGGTCTGGTTGATCTGTAATAGTTCACAGTTTTTTTCACTTTTTTTTTTATGATATATTGAGGTTAAGCTGTTTGGTGAGTTTTGGATATTCTCAAAATGATCAGCAATCCGTGAGAGTTTTTCTTTGGTATCAAATATATATTTATTATTATCTATTTTTTGTGGGGGAATGTTCGGTTTGGTTTTCGTAAAAATCTTGTGAATTTTCCAGAAGGGTTTATCTCCAGTTTTAAATGACTTCAAAGTTGTAGCCCAATTTGAGTTTCTCCATTGGTTCAGTTTGAGACGAATTAGATCTGTTAATTTGCTGGTGAATGTTTTTATTATATTTTTAGGATGAGTTTGTGATCTACGCCTATATTTGTTTCTTAATTTTATCAAATATTTTATGTATTTGGGGAATTCATCTTCGTGGGTAGCTGCGTAGCTTTTGGGGATTGCTAGATTGGCTGATCTTTTGATTATTGATGTTAAATTTTTTATGGCAGATTCTATTTCATCTGGATTTGAGATTATAGGATTAATGTTTAATCCTTTAATTAAAAGTTATCTAAGTGTTTTTTGAAATGGAGCCAGTTTGCGACTTTGTAATTGTATTTGGCGATAGGTGTTTGGGTTATAGGTTTTAATTTTATCCAATACAAGACCGGGTTGTGATCGGAACTTAATGCTGGTAAAGAAATCAGCCTAGAAATTGCACTGAAGGATTTGGTCACTAGTAAATCTAGTGTGCTAGGTCTTGACTTCCCGTTGGTAGGGAAATAAGTGGGTGAACTTGGATATACTATTTCGAGTTTAAAGTGGGTAGCAAATTTTAACAGTTGATTACCATTTTTATTGTTATTGTGACAATTCCACATTTTATTTTTGCTATTGAAGTCTCCCATCAGTAACATACATCTATTTAATTTCATAAGGGTTTTGATTTCTGTTTTAATTAAAGGTTTTTGAGGAGGTAAATATGCTGATATGATTGTAATTATTTGGTTATTATTTAAGTTTAAGTTTATAGCAACGGCTTCAAGATATTTTAAGGTTGGTATTGGACAGTATGTGTGTTTCAGTGATTTATGGATGATCAACATAACTCCGCCTCCATAATGATTACGATCTGATCTGTAAACTTTATAATTTGGGATAGATATTTTGTCTATTTCGGTTATATGGGTTTCTGTAATTGATAATATGTGGGGGTTATTAGAAGAAATAAATTCTTTTAATTCTAATAACTTATTTTTTATGGATCGAGCATTCCAGGTTAAGCAATTTATGTTGTCAATGGTCATGGAGTTTATATTGTTTCATTCCATTTTTATGGTAAACGTTTGTTTTTAATCTCAAAAGAAATTGAAAATTTATTGAATATTTTAAAATAAGTATGTAGAATAAGTAGCTTGGTATTATTGAAGTGATAACAGAGCGAGATAAGAGGATTTGTTTACTACTCAAGTAGTTTCTGTAGTGACAGGTTATGAATATGTTGTATGAAATGATATTTGGTTCTATATTGTTACATATTAATATTACTGGAGTTTTATTGGTATGTAAATTGCTAAATATTATGTTTATGGATATTGTGAGTAAGATAAATACAATAAATATTTTACTTGTTTGGTGAATAAGTTGTTTGGATATCTTGCAATAACCCTTCATTTAGTCTAGTAGAGATAATATTCCTTCAAATAAAATGAAAAATTTGGATATCCCGTCTTCTGCTTCTTTCATTTTTGCTAAAATATTTTTTACATTCTTAAATATTTATGTTATTTTCAGAGAGCTGAACATAGTTTTGGCTTCTTTGATCATATCCATTATAGAGGGTTCCTTGTCCTGTGGAGTAAATGAATTCGAAGGCCAATGTGATAGAGGTTTGGGGAGTTGTGGGAAATCTTCTCTTTTTGCATTATAATTTCTTATGCTTGAAATAGTTTTTCTGGGTGTATTTTTACTTAGCTTAATGTTAAGTGTTTTTTCATAGACTGGGCATTATTTTGAATTTGACTGGTGGGCTTCTTCACAATTAGCACATTTTGGAGAAAAGTTATCAATATTTATATTTAGGCAATCTTTGGTTTTGTGAGATTCTGAGCATCTCATGCATTTTGGTTTTTTATTACAATTAACAGCGATGTGATTATACGATTGACAATTATAGCATTGAATTAATGCTCTATTGGGATTGTATTTCTCCCATTTAATTATGCAGCTGCATACTGTTTTAATGTGGGTCATAATTCGTACTTGGGTTTGATCTTCAAGTGTGATTATCCAAGCTGGTAGTTTCACTGGGGGGTTTCATCTGTCTTCTTAATCATTTGTATTATTTTACTTACTTTCAAACCTTTAGAAATTAAATCTTGTTTTATGTAATCTATTTCTATGTTAGGGGGAACACCTTTTAGGACCATTTTTGGTTGAATTTCATTCTTAGGTGTGTAAGTATGAAATTCATATTCTTTTTTTGTTAATTCTTCTCTTAATATTTTAAAATCTGTTGAATTATATGTAATAAAGATTGTATTATTTCTTTTATATTTTATGTTAATTTCTCCAGTTAGTTTTTCTTTTAGGTTTTTCATTAAGTCTTCATAATTATCAAATGTTTGGTGTACTATGATTGGTGGGTACGATTTAACTTTATTGCTTTGAATTGATTCAGCTAGGTCTTCATCATCTGATAATAAAGAAAAGCTATTGCTTACTGGGACAGTATAATTCTTAACAACTTTTCTTTTTTTTGAAGCACTCTTTGGGTCCATATTTTGTTTCGCACTGACCCCTGAGGGCCCCGCGGTTATGTTGTGTAGGTCTTGTACACTAATTTTCACTAGTTAACACTGAGTATTATATTTATATTAACTATTGATTATTAGTAAGGTTATGTATTCACGTAAGCGCACGTTAAACATCTATCCACTGCAAAGGTCAGAGGACAACTGAAAAGAAGGTGTTAAAGAAGTATTGAATTACAAGTTTTAGGACAAAGATGTGAACGAATTTGAGGAGAAGGATAGAAAAGCTAGGTGTTGAAGGTGCTGAAACGGCGAGTGATATGATTGTTTCGCTGAAGATTGTTTTTGCTCAAAAAAGCCCGATTTCCAAGCTATTTATCATGGAGAAATTATTGAGAATAAAGTTTCAACGGGAAAGTGACCTACAGGATCATTTCGTTGGGGTTGAGTCACTGCTACGTTAGATGATACTGACAAGGTGTGCTACCTATTGTTAACCATGCCGGACTGTTTTGACAACATAATCACGCCAATCGAAACTACGACCGAGGATATTTCTATGGATATTTCTTTATATTCGACTTTGTTAAAGGCCGTCTTTTAGATGCCGAACTTCGAATGAAGGAGGAATCAACAGCAATAGTTGACAAACCACAAGAAAATTGCTTCTTCAAAAAGACAATAAAAGACATAGCAAAAAGACATTCAGGTGCTATGAATGTACCGAGTTGGGTCATAAAAAAAGGTTTTGCCCCAAACTTAATCGATCTACTCCATCAATAGGACGAGGTGGCGCCTGGAGATCAAGAAATGGAGCTCCAACAGATGGGAGCAGGGAAGCTTATGTCGTGGATGAAGATTCTTCAGTGGTTTTCACAGCCAATTCTCTTAAAGTTGGTGTGACTGATGTCAGTGAGTGTTCTTAAAAATTTTCTTTTGTTTGTGATTCGGGTGCTTTGGAAGGCCAATTCGTTTTTAAAATCTATTATGGAAAATGTTTTTAGTTTAGGAAAACCTGTATTAATAATTGTAGCAGACGGTACATCAAATTTGGTTGCCAGAGAAAAGGGGACCATTGTTTTCAGGGAATGCAGTTTAGTTAATGTATTAATTGTTGAAAATTTAAAATATAATTTATTGTCTGTACCAAAGTTTAGTGAGGCAGGTTATGACATAATTAAAAAAAAAATACTATGCTAATATCAGGGAAAGGAAAAAATATTTTGGCTGTTCGTAAGATAGGCAAATTTTATTTTCCTGATTTCATGTGCCCTTCCGGATCCTTTGCAAGTGTAACGCTCCGTGAAAGGATGGGGCATCCAGGCTTAGATGCAATGAAAAAGCTATGAAAATTGACCGGTGAAACAAATTTGGATGGGGGTTAGCAGCTGTGATATTTGCACAAGACCGAAAATGGTTAATAAACCGTTTAGTTCAGCTTTACCTAAGGGTAGAAATTTCCTTTCCATAATCTCTACAGACTTATGTGGACCTGTTACGCCTGACACTTTTGATGGGTACAGGTATTTTCAAACTGTGATGGACAATTTTTCGAATTTCCCCGCAGTCTGTTTTTTAAGGAACAAAAGTGAGGCTTGCAGTAATCTAAAAAATCATATAAATATTGTAGAAAGGTACTTTTCAGATGATAATTTGAGGGTTAGTACTATTAGATGTGATAATGGGGAAGAGTTTTCATCAGCGGAATTTAAAAACTGGTGTTTTAGTCAAGGTATCCAAATTGAATATACTCCTCCGTATACCCCACAATTAAATGGCCAAAGTGAATGCATGAATAGGTCCATTTTAGAAAAAGCCAGGTGCATGTTAGGAGACGGATTGTCCAGATTTTTATGGGGGGAAGCAGTTAGGGCTCGGCATATTTGTATAATAGAACTCCCCGTTATGATGGAAGTATTCCAGCAGAGACGTGGTTTGATATAAAAATAAATCTTTTTACTTTTTCTTTTGCAGGTTTTTCCCCTCAATGGGTTGCCTGGTTAAGTCAGAGCGTCCCACCACTTTTCTCTGTTCCGCCAGTCATCCTCCTCAAGTCCCCTGCCGGCCATCTCCTCTTCCACGCAGTCCTTCCACCGGATTCGGGGTCTTCCTCTTCTTCGTCTGCCTGGCTGTTCCCACAGCAAAAGTCTCCTCGGCCACCTACGCTCTGGCATCCGCTGGCAGTGTCCGTGCCATCGCAGCCTGTTCCTTCCAATCCTCTCCGGAACTCCTTCGGTCACGCCCATCCTGTCTCTAACATCTTCATTTCTGACTCTATTCAGGCGGGTGATCCTCAGGCATCTCCTCCAAAAGTCCATCTCTGCAGCTTGTAATCTGGAGTAGAGTCCCGGGTTAAGAGTCCAGGTCTCTGAGGCATAGCTGAAGGAGGGCTCAACAATGCTTCTGAAAATACGCCTCTTGGTGTCCGTTGAGATGACTGTGTTCCAAAGAACTGGGTGCAACATTCTAGTCACTCTTTTTGCCAGGCCAACTCTCCTCCTAACTTCGGGTTCCGACTTGCCGTTACCATCTATTGTTGACCCTAAGTACTTGAAAGAGTCCACCCGCTTGCATATTTTCCCGCTAATATGAAGGTCTGGGGCTTCTCTGCAGTTCACTGCCAGGTATTCGGTCTTATCAAAATGTATTCAATATTAATTACTGTATTCTTTTTCCAGGGTCATCAGCGACTCTTCCAGACCATCTCTGTTATATGTGACCATTGCCTGGTCATCAGCAAAGCAAAGAGAGAAAAGCATATGCCCGTGTATGTCTATGCCCTTTCCTCTCCAACGTGCACTCCACACTTTTACAGCCTATTGTACATACATTTTAAACAGGCTAGGGGACATACTGCATCCCTGCTTAAGGCCCTTTGAGACAGAAAAAGGCTCAGATAAGCGAGAGCCGAGCTTCAATCTGTATTCGCCTTTCCTGTACAGACGTCTCACGGCATTTATTAAGGCATCGCTAATGCCCGCACTCTTAAGGGATTCCCACATCTTATGTCTTGGCACACTGTCATAAGCCTGTTCTAGGTCTATGAAAGCTATATGCACAGCTCTTCCTTTCTCTATTCGCTTTTCTATGAGCTGCCTTAGGACAAATATGCTGTCTGTACAAGACCTGGCTGCACTGAAACCAAACTTTTCCTCTGAGGTGACAAGCTCCTCTTCTAATTTTTGCTTCAGAATTCTGCCCACTATTCTTGATACCGAACTCTGGACACAAATACCTTTATAATTTCGGCATACATCCCTGTCTCCGTTTTTTTATAGGTGTAAGAAATCCTGTCTTAAGGTCCTTTGGTATCTCTTGCCCTTGTATTATCAGATTTATAAGCTTTGTAAGGGCTTTTAACAATGCAGGCCCCCCTGCCTGTAACAGCTCTACTGAAATACCTTCAGGTCCTGCAGCTTTTCCACATCTTGCATTTCCGAGTGCAGCAAGAGCTTCATCTTCTTTTACAATAATATTTCCTTGTGCATGATTCTCGGTTGGATATGAACCGGACCATTCTGACCTTGTTTCAGTAAGCAGTTTTTCGTAATGGTGCACCCAGGTCTTCTCACCAGAGGAATCACATTTCCGTTCCCTTGTGTCCTGAGCACCTTCTGTACTCTCCATGATTCGCGTATCTTTTTGTATCCCAGGGCATTATCAATCCTCCTGCAACAGGCTTCCCATGCTTGGTTCTTGCTTTCTGCGACAGTGCGCTGCGAATTTTGTAAACCTGGAGGAACGGTGATGATGAGGTAGGAGAATAAGATGGAGGAGTAGGAGAAGATGAGGAAGACGAAGGTGAATATGTAGAAGCAGCAGTGATTGCTGAACTGGGTGAGTATGAGAAAGATGGTGGTGAGTACGAAGGGGGCGAAGGAGAATAAGAAGGTGAAGTTGGAGCATAAGATAAAGAAGTTGGTGAATATGTAGAAGCAGCAGTGATTGCTGAACTGGGTGAGTATGAGAAAGATGGTGGTGAGTACGAAGGGGGCGAAGGAGAATAAGAAGGTGAAGTTGGAGCATAAGATAAAGAAGTTGGTGAATATGTAAGAGAAGCAGCAGTGATTTCTGAACTGGGTGAGTATGAGAAGGAAGATGGTGAGTACGAAGGGGGTGCAGGAGAACAAGAAGGTGAAGTTGGAGCATAAGATAAAGAAGTTGGTGAATATGTAAGAGAAGCAGCAGTGATTTCTGAACTGGGTGAGTATGAGAAGGAAGATGGTGAGTACGAAGGGGGTGCAGGAGAACAAGAAGGTGAAGTTGGAGCATAAGATAAAGAAGTTGGTGAATATGTAAGAGAAGCAGTAGTGATTTCTGAACTGGGTGAGTATGAGAAGGAAGTTGGTGAGTACGAAAGGGGTGCAGGAGAACAAGAAGGTGAAGTTGGAGCATAAGATAGAGAAGTTGGTGAATATGTAACAGAAGCAGCAGTGATTGCTGAACTGGGTGAGTATGAGAAAGAAGTTGGTGAGTACGAAGGGGGTGTAGAAGGAAGAAGATGGAAGAGAGAAGTAGGGGAATATGACGGTGATATTGGTGAATAGGAAGGAGACGTGGGGGAATAATTGGAACGAAAACCTGGAAAACAATTTGTAGAAGCAGGAGAATAGTGGGACTTGTCGTGTTGAGTCTTTTCGTTGGTTGATAAATACTCACCTCAAGTTTAGTTTAAGAAAGACAGTATCTGGGTGTTAGATATTATTTCAATTAATTCTTTTTAATCAGAAATGGTTCTTCTCCTATTCGAGTTCTCTCATGATTTGTATTGATATGTAGCACAACTTTGTTTTTCCTAAAAATTATTAAGTAAATAATAGATATAGCTTGACAGAGGATATTTAGATACCTGACCATGTCTATTGCCACACTTTTTTTTATTGAATTTTGTAAACCTGGAGGAACGGTGTACTAGATTTTTGGAGTATCTCCTCAGACTGGTATTAACTGCACTCCATTTAGATTACACCATCATTCCTTGGCACTGCCTCTTTTAACGTTCCAATGGACCACAACATGGAAGTGGTAGTCGGATTGTACTTCCTATCGTTCCGTATAATACTATCGGCTTAAAAAATTCACTTTATGGAATCCATTTTTTTTTTTAAGTAACCTAGATGCTCTGTTTAACCTTCCAGTGTTTGAAAATCCACTAAACCTCGCTGCTCTTAAATAAACTTCCTCTGAGTAATATATGAACTTTAAATATGATCTAGGTTATAGTCATGAAATTCATTATAACGGTATAAATATTAATAAGTAGGCAAAACGAAAGATGATGTAACCGGTAATAATTTTATAATCATTTTTTTATATTAGGAAAGGATACGTTTGAATAAAAAAGATGAAGCATATACCAAAATAGAGAAACAAATATTACAAGACTTACTACCGGTTAAACCTGTTAAGTTCAAGAAAAATTTAAAAGATGAAAGATTGGAGGCGAATGAAAAATGATTTCTAATAAACAATTTTAATTTTTACACGTTTTTTTTCAAATAATTTATAATTACATATCAATAGATTTCATATAAAGTTACAAATTTTCTTGTACATAAAAACGGACATTAACTGACAAAAACTAAAAAAGAAAAGTTGCGAACAAAGTATGTAATTCTTTCATTATTTATAAAATAAAATGTATTATTCTTACCTCCACTCCTATCCTTTATTATCTTAAGTGATAATGTCGATATCATTTTTAAAAAAAATTATATCATAAGACCGTGGAAAAATTCCAACGACATTTATGTAAGGTCTCTTTTTAGTTTTCAATATTAAAATTATATCATTTTTATTATTTTCATTTTCTGTATTACATATTCCATTTTTTTTTAAACAAAATGAATACGATTCGACTGTAACAGATTCAGGAATTCTTTTTTAATTTTGATGCAATATTTCGTCATTATATGTTTTATTATTGTTCATGCCTTTTAAATTGTATTCCTCTTTTAATATTAAGAAACGTTTTTTCGTTTAAAAACTATAATAATATGTTTTCATTCAGTTCTTTCTTTTTGTTATATGAAGGAATGAATGAAATGCAAGAATTAAAACATAAATGTATGATGTGAAAGACATTAAGTGGTATTTAAAAAAAAAATTAGTATTCAATTTATTCTAGAAGTTCAAAAATTTATAATCATTTGACGAATTATGAACTCTAGGGCCTAATGATAATTTAGTAATTATATTAATATAAATTGTTTAACCGTTATGGAGCATATTAAGTAAAATTATAGTATCCTTATCAATCGAATGTTTCAAATTGTTAGATGATTTTACGTTATGTTAAGGATGATTCCCTTGATAAATTATGAAATGAAAAGCGTTTATTGATAAAAAAAAATAGAGAACTAATTTGAGGAGTAGGTTATGCACATTACCAAAGTCTTATTCTAAGATCACAAATAGGTTAATTTGATATTGATTACATTATAATGTTCTCATCAATCGAGTGTTTCAAATCGTAAAAATGAATTTGATCTCTTAACTAATGATGAAGTAAAAATCATTTATTGTTTATTAATAAAAAAAAAAGTAAGAGAAGAAAATAAGGCACATTACTAAAGCCTTATTCTAAGATCCTAAATAGGTTGGTTTCAATATTGATAAGATCCTAAATAGGTTGGTTTGATATTGATAAGATCCTAAATAGGTTGGTTTGATATTGATAAGCAACTAATTACGAATGCTAATTTATTGGATTTCTAATATATAAAATTGTCGTGTCACAGTGTTTATATTATTTTCAATAAAAAAAAGTAAGTATAACATTTACAATTATGTAAAACCTATATATAATAAACTGGATAATTCAAATGATCTATTGAATTGGTCAGGGGGTGCAATAGAGGGATGGTCAGGGGTGTATTATGAACATCCAAAAATTTAATAAACTAAATAAAAAACAGAAACACAAAATATAAAATCTTTAATATTAATCAATAATGAATAAATTTGTTTCATAGTAACAGGGATATATATTGATTTAATGTAGCACATTTATACATACGAATATACCAGTACATTAGAGAATGTAAAACAGGTATTTGATCCTTATAAAGATCAAACAGAAAAATCTGCCTATTGAATTGGTCAGGGGGTGCAATCAATGAATTACACAAAAAATAAGTTTTGTTTATTTTTTGTGTTATTCATTGACTGCACCCCCTGGCCCATTCAATACATCATATAAATGTTTTAGATTGATTTCATTTTAATTTCTTAATAAATGAAATTAAAATCAAGAAATTATTAGGCAGTCTACAGAGAAGTTTTGGTTCCTAAAATTGGATTTTGACGGAAAGTAAGGTAAACAATTGTTTTTCTTTTAAAACTTAATTATTAAATTTTTTGTTATGTTTATTTTAGTAAAAATTAAATATTAATTATATTTATACTTGTAAACTATTTTTCTGAAATTTAAAAACAAGTTTTTGAAGTTAAAAAGAATAATTTCTGACCTCCACCCGGACCATTTCCTTAATACATAAACAAAATCAACTAATACTATTAAACATATTTTTAAAGATAGTTTATTAACTGTATATAAAAATGTAGTTAAAATAAAAAGTATTAATAAGATTTTAATTTATTCTATGATATTCTTAAAATTAGATCAGAGTGCACTGAACTTCTACCGTATTTCTTCAAGTGCTCCTACTACAGTTTACATGATGTAATCGCAACTAATGTCTGCAGCAACAGTCATGTATTAAATGAATCATGAAGATGAACTTATGCTTCCTTTTTATTCTGTCTACTGGATAATTATTATATTATTTTAGCTTTGTATAGGTATAATAATCTGGTTAAGAGAAAGTGAAAAGTACTTAAAGATAAACTTTGTATTTACTTAAAAATAAGTTAGGTTTTTGAGAGTAGAGTGGCTAAAATGGTAATATCGTTAAATGAATAAGCTTAATTTCTTTTTTTTTAAATCTATTTGTTTTCTACTAATCTAATGGTCTTTGGTTTAAGAACGGCCTATGACCAATAACTTTTTTTTACTGGCTATAAATCTGATTAATCCTTCTATTTATCCAGTTAAGTAAGTGCCCTTAATTGAAGAAACACCTAGCAGTGAATTTATCGAATAAAACTTCTTTGCTTGTTAAGAAACTGTATAGGTCCTAGCCTAGTACCAAACCCTCAAGATTCTTCCTGAGTTTTAGAGTGCCCAGTAATGGCTTCGACCATACTTTTGAGGTTGGTTCTTGACATGTGAGCAGCCTAGTACCAAATCCTCAATTTTGCCTCGAATTTGTTATTATGGTTTTCAAATATCCCTGTAAAAAGCATCTCAGAAATACTCTAGTATACCAACCCTGTGCCTTCATTGCTCTATGCAGTGTTATTCTGTGTTCCAGAGAATCTCAATACAATTTTTACCTTTCATTCAAAGTGAGCATATTTAGATTACAGTGCCTCTTATGCTATCTTCTACTACTTATGACTATTTAAGTGTAACCAATCAAAGCTCAAGAGTCGTATGTACAAGTTAGATGTTTAGTTAGATGTACAAGCACCTGTAATTGTTTCACCTTTTGTTTTATGAATACATTTTTAAATTTATTCCTCACATATCATTCCTTCAAAAGAACGGTGCCATTACTCAAAAAGCCTAATAATTCAATAGAGATATTTGAAATTTACATGTGAGTTAAAAAAAATAAAAAATTTGGTTATTGAACAAAATTCTCTTATTAATCACTAGAAAATTGTTATAAGATTGAAACTTTTTCTTTCAATGCCATTATTCCCATAAAACTTCAAGTTCAAACATAATACAACTGAAAATATGACCTTATTAAAAATGTTTGAAATGGAATATCGGATAAGCCATTTCTGAATTCTGAATCAATCGATACAAATGAAAAATTAATTCTGAAGGCTTAAATAAGAATTGGCAAATTTCGAGTTTATGTTGTATGTAGTTCTTTTGAAGGAGCGAATACAGTTCTATACTGTAGGCAGATTTGTCTGTTTGATCTTTAATAGGATTAAATACCTGTTTTACATTCTCTAATGTATGTACAGGTGTATTCTAATATATAAATGTGCTACATTAAATCAATATATATCCCTGTTAACATAAAACAAATTTATGCATTATTGATTAATATTAAAGATTTTATATTTTTTATTTAGTTTATTAAATTTTTGGATGTTCATAATGAACTTCATAATACACATATTCATTGTTTTTAATTTGGAGAAACTATTTAATTTTTTTTTATAGTAAAATTATTAATGCTATGTTATTAATTAATAATCTCTAATAATTGTTCATCCTTTTAGTACTTCATTATCTAATAAAAGCTTATCATTAAATTAGTATTTTAATTTCATTATACCCTTACATCATCAATTACCTTTTATAATTTATTGTCATACAGTAACCTCTTTTTCAGTATTTTGCAACTTTGTGTTCATACTATAATAACTAGTCACCATATTAAACAAATCAATGGTGCCTATTAGCATTGTCAATGCTATTCCAAAACTCCATGGAATAGTTCCATATATATTTTATATTTCATGTTACTATATTAGTTCCTTAATGTTCTGATACCATAGATCAAGCCACTTGAATAACATCTTAGGCAGTTTAAAGGTTTTAAAACATATTTAATTGATATTAAATGATATGATTTATTCATTTTTTTGTGCGAATTTGCAATGTTTAATATTTTTGTTAATTTTTCAATCATTAATTGTGAATGAAATCCTTCTATATTCCTTAAAAACAGCCAAATAAGCCAATAACGCCTTGTTAGTTCAATAACAGTCTGACTAACAAAGATAGCGCCACTTGAACGTCTAAGGCAGTTTTAAAACATATTTACTTGATATTTTTTCCATTTTTTTGTGGGAATCAGCAAAGTTTAATTTTCTTGTTAATTTTTCAATCAGTAATTGTGTATGAAGTCCTTCTACATTCGCAAAAAATAGGAAACCAAGCCAATAACGTTTTGTTAGTTCAATAACAATCTGAGTAACAAAGACAGCGCCACTTGAATAAAGTATAAGGCAGTTTTATGGTTTTAAAACATATTTACTTGATATTTTTTCATTTTTTTTTTGTGCGAATTAGCAAAGTTTAATTTTTTAATCAGTAATTGTGAATGAAAACGCCTCGGCCTTCAGCTCTTATTGAAATCATGTCGAAGTGCTGTTTGGTCATTGGCGAGTGAAACGATGAAGGAGTTATTCAAATAACGGGCTCGTTCTGGTAACACGTTATCATAGTAACCGTTATTTTAGACACGTTATTTCGACCCCACCACTACCTTTTCCCTTCAGACGGTGATCAGACTTCGACGGCTGTGACCACTTCATAAATAAATAGGTTAGTATTACGAAATTACTTTTGATGTTCACCTAATGACTTATATATATTTATCCACCTCTCATGACAACTGATTATTCAGTTTTAGAGAAATGTATTGAGTACTATATGCAATAATCAATATGTATCTCAAGGTCAATTTTAATATCATTTTGTGTTACTAGCAGAAAATGGATGATTATTCAGAGTCCCAGACGAGCAAACTATCGAGAAAAATCTCAGAAAATCCTTTCATGCCCATAGGTAAGTGGAGAGACTTTTTTTTTTCATGGTTTAATGATTTAGTTGTTACTCCAGCTTCTGATTGAAGAATGATATTTTTATTTGTTTGTCCAATGTTGTTATTTGACTTATAATAATTAGCCAATTGTCAATCAAATACATCCCATGTCAATTTTTTTTCTTGCCTAAAACAAGCTCATCTGTTGCAATCTTTCATTGATTGTTTATATTTAAGTTCAAGGTGTGCAGTGCCACAATTTGTTCCAAATACACATTTATTTTGTTGGAGAGCATACCGTTTAATATTCCTGTGAGTTATTAATAATTCTAATAAGACGGATTTTATTTCATTTTTTTGAAACGTATCCATTAGTCAAGTATATTAAAGCGATGGCTATTTTCCAAATAACTGTCTAAGCCATATCAATGCTGGGTTGTGAAAATTGTAATTTCTTTCCAATTTTGTGGCTAAATTGAGTTAATATTTTATAAGGTCAAACATTGCATCATTTTGGTCGACATGAGGTAAAAAAATGTACACCCTCTGATTCATTTCTGTAGTGTTGTCTATATAATTGGTATGCGGACACAATTGGATTGTATATTTTGCATGATAAATACTTTTTATATTATTTCAAAGTGAATTCTAGACTTAAAAGTTCAATTTGAAGTCCTTTTTTTTAAATAATTTATTATATCAAACCCCTTCTAGAGAATCAGATCTATTGATTTTTACAGTTCTGTGTGCTTAAAACTTAAAAAAAAATTAATGTTTAATATAGTTACTATGAAAGACTGTTCAATCTTATTTTTACTTGTCCTTGACACCTTCAAAAAAAAAAAACTTAAAAAATTTGGAACCTGTGAAATTTATTTGAATTTAGCCTAACATGTATAATCTTTTCTTTTTTTAAGCTCTTAGTTAGTGATGTTAATATATTAGTTTATTGAGTTGAGGGGTGGAGTGTTTATTACCTAAGTTTTCCTGTATGCTATATGTGTCTGAAAAGGTTTTTATGAGCTTTTACGGTATTTTTATACATTATTCAGAACTAATATTTTGCCTATTAAAATAACTTATACATGATTTTAACTTAAAAAATAATACATTGATAGCTAGTTTCGAAACAAATAAAAGCTCATATTACTCCAGCACTTTAGTCCCTCTTAGAAGTACATTATTGCATATATTTAACAAATATTTACCTAAAGTTTTATTTTGTTAAAACAAAAAGATATTAGTTTAAGCTTAGAAGAATATTTGTTACTGTTGCCTGCTGTTTCGTAATTCTCTCTCTCTCTCTCTCTATATATATATATATATATATATATATATATATTTTTATTAATGCATTGTGTAAATTTTTTTATATTGCCTTTTTGAAATTTTACTTATTAAAAAAATGAATTTTTTTATTCCTGTGATTTAATGTTTGAATTATTTTGTTTTAATTAACATTGCAGCCTTTATTGTAAAGTTTTAAAATTATAATGCTTTAAAGTTTTTTTCTGTTAAATTTGCTCTTTGAACATTTCATGATCAATGTGAATTCTTTGATTGCTCTACTAACCTTGACCTTGCTATTCGTTTAGGTTGGTTTATTTTTTTTTAGCACGTGATTTTGGCTTTTGTATGTCATAATGATTTTATTTATTTTATATTTATATTTATTATTATATCTCAACACGTGAATTTGATGGGTTAATACTTAATTCTAAAATAAAAAGTTAAAATTATTAGTTTAGCGCGTAATTGGAAACTATTAATCTCTTGTACGAATGAAATAAGATTTAACAAATGTTTAATAAGGTTTTATGGGGTATCTGTTCCTCAGGTTGTCACTTACATTTGAGTTACAAGTTTTACCTGTTTATTCGTTTCATTTTTAATATCTTCCAAAAATACAAGTTATCCTGGACTTTAGTATAGAAAATAGAATGTAATTATGGGTAATGAGTAGATTTAGGTAATCATTGCATCTATGAATAAAAGTTTCAACTAATAATTCGAATTATAAACGATTTATGTTTGTTGAAACGTTCATTTCTTGATGAATTGATTACCGAAGTATACACGTTTTCCATACTACAGCTCATGATAACTTGTATTTTTGGAAAATATTTAAACGGAAACGAGTAAAAAGTTAAATATTGTTGTGACTGAACTGGAAGCGACAACCTGTGAAATGAGTACTTTTAAAGTTTTAAAAATAAAATGATTCGAGGAATTTTATCTATTTTATTTGACTTTTCCGCGTTGAGAATTTGGCTGTAGTTTAGACTTTTCGCGACAACGCGTCATATGACGTCAGTGTGACTCAACTCAGTTCTAGTAATTCAGTTTTCCTTGTTCCTTTCCGAGTAAAGGGTTTTTACAGTTTCCGAGAAGAGAACGATTATGGGTTTCTCCCCGAACGAAATTGCTAATTTATTATCGTGGTTTCCTTCCGTTTCATATCACGATTTTAATTTATTTTTTGTTATTTATTTTTGTCTTTATTAATTTTATTGTCGCTAATAAAAATGAAATAGTTTTCTCATTTAAAACTTTTATGTTCCTTTCATCTGTCGAAGTTTTTTCTGTCTCTTATATTCTTTCATGCATTCACTGCCATGGTTTCTTTGATTTTCTGTCAAGCTTCATCCAACATTGTCTGGTCTTTCTATATCATGAAAACCTTCTAGATTTTTCACTCTCCCAAATTCACATCCTTGTAATATGTGAGACTCTTTTGACTATTCCAGATCATTCCTTACTTCTTTAGTCCATTTAGTGATATTATTACAGAAACATTTAAATATTTTTTGGTCTATCTGTACTTGTTCATTCTGTATTTATATCCGAGGAATGCCAGCCTTCTTTTCCTCATAGTATTCGAGATTCTTTCCACTTGCAAATACAGTTGTGATTTGTAAAGGCCGAAATTTCTAACTAGTAATCTAGTAAGATTAATCGGTAGATAATTATCTAGTAAAATTTTTAGGTAGATAATTTCTAGATCTCTACCTTATCTAGTAAGATCGAATTGAAGTTTGGAACAATTTTTTTTTCTTGATTTAATCGCCTAGGTTCTTCTGCTTTCTGTGCTGTTGGGAAATAGTTTGTTAAATAAACTCTTAAACAATAAACATTTCACATACAGGGCTGTATAAGATTTAAAAAAAGTTCATACCCTGTAAATATTGTAAGAAAACTAAATTATTCAGTAAATTTAATGAAAAATAAACTAAACATAATTTCATATATAAATATTATTTTTACTTTTCAATGATAATTGGAGACATTATGCTGAAACTATTTAATAGTATTGCAATTAAGCATGAAGTCAAGAAAGAAAGTTTATGGAAAATCTCTACGTGTACAGAACCATGACAAAGAAATAGTTTCATTGGCAGATAACTGTTTATTAAGAAATTGTTATTATTAAAATATTATAAATGCAGTATTTAAGGTCAAAGTAACAGAGTTTTAAACAAAATATATAATTTTTCTCTTCTTTTTAAAAATAAAATTTAATTCAAGCATACTGTTTTGTAAGCTAGTTTTGAAACAGAATACAATGTATATAAAAAAAATCAATTATTTAAATTAGATTTGAAACCGAATAAAGTAAAATTTTATCTTAGCACATTTTTCTCTCTGGGAATAATGGATAAAAGTTTCTAAGTTCTAAAGACACTCAATGAGAATAAATAAATAAAGAATCCTTCTAGAATCAATAAATAAATTTTTGAAAACCTTCAACATGAAATTCTACAAAAGATTAATATATAAAATAGGATTACCTGCCAATGTATCAATGGTTTTGGAAAACGTGGAAAAATATGTTAATAAAATCACCTTTCTTAAAAAAGAAGGATTAATTAAACTTATCTGGTGCAGTTAGCTCCTCCTTGTTCTTTTCTCTTATTTTTCTTTGTATATATTTTTATTTATTTATATATATTAATAATATAACTTTTAATTAATATTATTAAAGTACGAGTTCATTTCTTAATTCAATTTAAATAATAAATATATATTTGTACCAAATTGAACTTCTTAGGCATTGATGATCAATAGATTTTATGCCTCGAATTTAAAATACCCAATCAACCAACATGAAATTCTGGCAGGTTAAATAAACAGATCAATGTCGAGATGGATTAATCAAGAATAAAGAATAGAAGAGAAATTAATCAAATTGACGTTATAAAACATCCTAGTAAATTTGTCTCACATCCAATCAGAAAGCTTAATCAGCAGACACTTGTGTACAGTAGCCTGATTCTTGGTAAACATCTTGGTCAGCAATACACATCTGATTAATTGGCGACAAATCGTATTCCAGATGTCAATTTATCTCTTTTCCAGTTTGTTAGGATAAAAAAAAAACTCATTATATTTTAAATTTCTCTACTTAATAGCAAATCCCAGCTCATCAGCTTGTTGCAATCTTGTCCAAAATTTTCTTCTTTTAGCAAATCATTCTATTGTCGATGATTTCTATTTTTGGAATAACCTTAACCTACTTCATTCTTAATGTTTCGCAGCAAAGTATTCATCTATTGTTCATAAAATATGTTTTGATTGTCACAATTGTTTATGATTAATATAATTTTTAAAAAAAAATTGTGAATATTTTCAGACAAATATAAATGAAGTATATGTAACTACGTAATTTTAAGAGAGAAAAGTCCCAGATTAAAAATAACTTTATTTATTTACTTTTATTATTAAAAAGAGTATTTAACTTTTATTTTGTTTAAAAACTATGTTAATGTGTATTTTTAAATTTAAATTTTATTGTTACAGTAAAAAAAGAAAGGTTTTGTTTAAATTGTTTTAAGTCTGTGTTGCATAGGTATTTAAGTAATTGTGCTACTTATCTCATGAATTTAGTCCTCAATCAGTGCTTTCCTTAATATTGTGGTATATAAAATTTCATGGTGAACAATTATCTGCTAAAGAAATTATTTCATTGTGTTCTTAAATCTGTATATATATATATATATATATTATAAATATATATATATTTTGCAGAAAAGTCCATTTACAAAGCAGTTTTCATTCAAGTTTTGTGTTAAAGCTTCAGAATTTATGAGTCTTTAATTAATTTTAAATTCTTTTTTATGCAAGTATTGTATTAAGCATTACATGTTTTATATAAAATTTATTCCTGTGACTGATAGATGGGGTTAATGAAAAAATAAAAAATTCAGTTCATTTATTAATTTATAGAAAAGAATGACAGTATTCTTAACTATTATTTTTTTTTTTATCACTTAACACTCTGTGATGATTGTTACCAATAATGTCTAGTTTAGTAGACAGTTTTCAAACTATTATCTTTTATATATATATTCTGTTTTTGTAAAAATTTTCAAGATAATAAAAACGCCGGTTTACATTGCTACACTCAAAATTTTAAATATTTATCATACAGACATAAATAATTATGATTGACAAATTGAAAAAATGTACTTCCAATTTTCAACAAAAATATCCACCCCTCTCTAGCAAATTGTTTTTTTAATAAATATTTTTACATAAAATGAGAACGATCATCCGGTTTGATTTAGGTTAACTTCTTTTAAATAATAATTGAGTTAACTATTTTCTAAAAATCAAACAAATAAAGGAGATATGACCAAATAAAATGTGCTATGTACTAACTGAGCCATATTTTAATGGGATTCCCTGGTATATTTTAAAAATGTTTTATTCAGTATTTTTTTTTCTTTGGAAAATGGATTTATTTAGCTTTATAATGATGAGTTGTCATACATTTTATTATATTAGGTCTAGTATAAGTATAATAATTTATCTAGTATAAATGTAGAATAATTTATAGGCTCAGTGGTAGTGCGCTGAGTTGCAGACTTATTCCCGTTGCTTGGCAGGTTTATATTTAACCTGTTAACAGCCAGAGATGGATCCTATGAGATCTAGGACCCTCCTATATGGGGAGGCTAGTTCACCCAGTCTCTATTAAGTGTAATCTAAGACAATCTGCGCAACCATGGTCCAAAAAGTAGTTGCCTCTACTATTTGTACTGAACCCAAGACCCTTAGTGGGTTGTAGTTGGTACAGGTTTTTTCTTTTTCTTTTTCATTTAATATTATTTTTGTACAGAAAATATTTTCTGACTTACTGTTTAGTTTATATTTACATGTTTTTCTAATTTGTTTAGGTATCCTTGGTTTGATCGGGGCTTGCGGTTTTGGTGCTTACCAGTTCAAAAACCGAGGCAAAATGTCAACCAGTGTGTATCTAATGCAGTTAAGAGTTGGTGCACAAAGTGTTGTAGTGGGTGCGCTCACGATCGGTGTTGCATACACGCTATTGAAGGATTTTGTTCTGAAGAAGTCAGAATGATTAATAAATTCTACCTCAACTGTAACCTATTATGCTTAAGTGCTATTTTATCTAGATAAATGTGATTTTAATGAAATTTCTGAGTTGTGATAACTTTTTTTTTGTAAATATTGTTGTACAAACAAGAATAATTGTTGAAATTTAGCTTTTTTTTTAGTTGATTATTTATTATTTACCATTAGATACTGTTATGAAAATAAATAATTATGGTATTGTTATAGGTTAACATTTAAAGACAATGTTATTGTTTACCTACAGTATTATTTATTTTTCTAATAAATAATTTATGATAATTTAAAAATAAATAAATACTGGATGTCAATGTGTTATATTTGGTAATATGCCATTAGCTTTTACCATACCACTCACTGTCCTACCTAGACTCATGTTATTCAAATGCTGATTCATCTAATGTAGACTTCATCCCAAATTAGTATGAAATGGTTAATAAGAATAGTAAATCAAGATCTTGATCTTGGCACCCAAAGTCTCAATGTAATTTCAATAAAAAATGGAATAAAAATTTGTTTTATTTTTAAATGTTCTCAATATTTACCTTTATGCACATTATAACATTATGCATACAAATAAAAATGATGATTTCCATCAATTTTATTAAGTAAAGTAAAATATCTCAATTAGTCGTAAAAGATGTTAATGCATACATAAACAGTGTTCTGTTGTTTTCCTACATATATATGCACATGGGTAATAATGACAAGTGACTTCATGGGTAATAATTACCCATACACTTAATTGAAGTGATAATTTTTTTTTGTTGAGAATTTGTCGAATATCATTAAACACTTTATTTGAAGGATTCACCACAAGAACATTCATTCAATTTGGAATATAGGAAGTAATGTTATTATGAATTCTGACTTTGATGTAAATTTTTTTTTTATATCAAATTTGACTATTACATAGGCCACAATGGAACACTTTTCCTGTTGGCTTTTGCAGTAATTGCTAGATAATCTAAGAGCTTCATTATTACATTACAAGGAATGGAAACAATTTTTGGAAAAAACTTGGTATAAATATGGAGTTGAGAGATTTATAATTATGTTTTAAGATGTTTGGGTCTCGTTAAAATATATTAAAGATATTATTTATGATTGTTACATAAGTAGTTCACAAGTTTTGTTTGAATTGAAAACAGTTGCAAAACTGTTTTTTGAAAATAAAAATCTGAATTATTTAAATATAGGAGGGATTATTTTCAATATAAGAAGAGGATTGATATGTTATTTTGCTTAAAAAATGTATTTACTAAAGGCTGTATTTATATGTTGGAAAAAGGAGTTAGATCTGCTGTAAAACTGGTATCTTGCAATGAATTATAGATAAATATACACGGCAGTGGCCAGAATCCATAAAATCTCAACAAAAAGTGATTATTTTAAAATGACTGTTTAAGACTTTAACTGTAATTTATTATGTAAATAACTAAAGAATTAATGAAATTGTATTCCAAATATTAAACATATAGAAAATGAACCATAATAATTAGCTTATTTCGTTTTTACATATGGTGGCTTATATTATAAGATTAAATAAAGGAATTACTGATGCAGTCAATACAAGACAAAAAGCACCTCCTTTATTTAAAATGTCTTCAATTTAAAAAAAATCTTCGTAAAATGCTGAGAAAATGATCAACGCATGATGGAAAATTTTCTGAAACTGCAGTCACATAAAAATATTAACTATTTTGACCTCAACCTATCCTTTAAAAAATACAAAAAAATGTTTTTCTATCTGGGGAGTGGGGTAGCTGAATGTATTGAGTGTTGAGTTGCTGTGGCTGTGAAGATTCTTGATTCAAACTTGGCTGGGACGGATAAATTTAATCTTTTAACAGTCAAGGATATATGCTGTGGGGTCTACAGATTCTCCTGAAGCTCACCTCTAAATGAGGGAAAAACCTGCTGTTTGAGCCTGATCTCAGGCAAATCACCTCACTGCATAACCATATTCTTTGAAACTATGCAGTCTCTGTTTTGTACTGAACCCAAGATCCCTCATGGGTTCTAGTTTTATAGGTTGTTTATTTTGTTTTTATATCTGAGATACTTTTTTGATTTAAAAGGATTCTAACTGTTAAGCATGTGATTAAATAATGTTCCTGTATTTGACATTTTTGTTTATGTAAAGAAATTGAAGCTAAACAAGGATGGAAAAGCTGAAATTTCAAAGGGAAAGAGAAAGAGGTTATTTTTACCACTTAATGAACAATAATGTAAAGGAGATAGTTGGGGGGTGCAGTCAATAAGAACACAGAATAAGTAATGAACTTATATTATGTGCCGACGTTAAATCTAACGGCCTCGCTCTCCAAAATCGCCCTGAAGATGACCTACACTGTAGGTCGAAACGTCGGCACATAATATAAGTTCATTACTTATTCTGTGTTCTTATTGACTGCACCCCCCAACTATCTCCTTTGCATTAGAAGATAACGAATATTAAAAAAAGAGCCAGATTATAATAAAATAAAGATATAGACAGATTTAAAAAAATTAATGATAATGAAAAGGAATTAAAATAGTGACAGATATAATAAAATTAAGATAAAGACAAATATAACAAAATTATTGAAATAGTGACAGATATAATGAAATTAAGATAAAGACAGATATAACAAAATTATTGATAATGAAAAGCAAATGAAAATAATGACAGATATAATAAAGTAAGACAGATTTAATAAAATTAAAGAAAATGAGCAGAAATGATAAATTATAAATAACGCATATAAAATAAAAAATAGAAAATAAATGTACAGAATGGATAGTACAGTACAAAATAATAATATAAAGGAAAATCAAAAGGAGGAGTTAAACAAAAGAAACCAAAATGAGGATATTTACATATACAGAAAGGTTGGAATATGAAGAATAAAGAAAAACTAGTAAAATAAAGGTATAAAATGTATGATAACGGACTTACATTAGATCATCCAGTCAACTATTTTCATCTCATACATGCATTAATGAACAATAATTTACAGGACTGAGTTGGATCTTGAATATTTTTTTAATCTAATCTTTAATCCTTAATCTAATCTTTAATTTAATCCTCATTTTTCCTTTATCCTTCTATTTTTGTTTGGTTTTTTTGCACCATGTTATAATAAAATTAATAATTTTATTTAAAGTTCACAGAGTTCATTAATCAAACACTAATTGTTTTTTTACTTCTAATCAACTTTAAAAATACATAGATTGTAACAGAGATGATATGATAAGAAATTACGGTATCAGTTCAAATCTTGAATATGTTTTTACTGGAAGCTATTACTTTTTTTTTAGTTTTACCCATTTTGCTGTTGAAGTTACATTAAATACACCACTTTTGCTTAAATGGCAACAGTTAATTAATCAAACAAATCATTTTTATAACAAAACAACTTACAAAATGTATATAATCGACTGAATTTTTTCTGTTAATCTGAATATCAAATTTGCAAAATTAAACTAATGTGTACCCTAATGCTTTGTGTGATTAATTTGGAATAAGAAGTAGTTAAACTATTCTTCCTTGATGAACAGAATAACATTCCAGATCTTTATGACAATGTAATTACAACTATTTAATGTAAAATAGTATTAACTCATATGAAACATCTAGTATGCCCTACTCCATATGTTATTCAGGCTGCCTTCTGGTTAGGCCTGAGTCGATCGTGATTGATCGAATCTTTTTGATTCGATCGTAACACATACACGAGTGATCGAATCACTGGTTTTAAAAAGATTCGATCATGACTCACTCGGACTCGTTTCGATCATGATTCAATCGGACTCGTTTCGATCATGACTCAATCGGACTCGTTTCGATCATGATTCAATCGGACTCGTTTCGATCATGACTCAATAGGACTCGTTTCGATCTTGATTCAATCGGACCTGTTTCGATCGTGATCGATCGAATCCTTTGACTGATTCTATCCTTTCGTTCCAAGTCTGGCCGCTGTCGCGCTCGTCGCACTCTCTCTAAAGCTGGTAATTTCGAATTGTCAACAAAGGATTGAAACTTTCAATTTGAAAGAATCGGTGTGGAAGAAAATGGTCCGGGTAGAGGCCAATAAATTTCTCTTAGATATGGAGAAATGTTTATTTATTATTTAATAGAAACGTTTGGACCTACTTTGCATATCTTCATCAGGGCTAAATATGCAAAATACAGACAATTGAATATTAAAAAATTGTAAAACTTGCTAAGCATGGTGAATATAAAGGTTATAATGTATGATTGTATAGCATTAACCCATTTACGGCCACTGATGCGTATACGCAACACTAATTTAACAAATTTTTTGTGTTATAAATTCAAATATTTTTCTATTTTGTTACATCAGCTTATTATCTAAGGTTTGTAATTATTAAAAATAATTTTTTAACAAATTTTGTGTTTTTTTAACCCATTGAAAAATAATAGTATAGTAGCTTATATTTCAACACTAATGAGTACTAAGATTTAAATGTTAAATTCAGCCAAATAAGGGTTGCTACAATTAAATTATCAGATTCCTTGTTTAAAACATTGTTTATTTTAATTGCTGGGATGAAATTTTTGTATTAAATTCAAATACTGCTTTTAGAATAGTCGTTTTACTTTAATATTTTTGCTTTAATAATCATTGGCCATTCCTATGAAATTTTTACAAAGAAGACAGGACCATGCATTTTCATCTTCCGCACCTGTCTAATGAAGACGTGCTCATGCATGTGCTATGTTTCTTCTCTGAAATATATTTTGAATATATTTGATTGATATTTGGGATGTCAGAGTATCATTTAGGATGATTACTCAAATCATTATTTCTATGCCTTAGTCTTAATTGAATTCTTTTCCAGAGGTCTGTTTTTGTGTTTACCAATTTACTCATCTATTATACCTTCAATATATTATTCATAAATAATCATTGGCGTGATTAGAGTTGAGTCATGGGAGGTTAACCCCCACCAGTCAACCACTCCAACATATTACTCCCTTCAAAAAAGATGTCTCGTAATATAGGTATAATATGTATTATACTATAAATCATGTAGCCTTGCTTGTAAATGGGTTAATGAAATTATAGTGAATCTATTTACTTTGCCCATAACCCCAGAATGAAAATAGGATTTTTTAGTGTACCTTTTATTCTGTAAAATAACTGTTTGCACTTTCTTTGTTGTGTTTTTGGCATTATTTGGCCCATTGAGCGCAATATTTTCTACCGCCATTTTGGCTGTACAAAAAAATATTTTTTTTATTTTAATTTAAATTAAACTATCCTAAAAATATTTGTTTGGAAAAAAATCAAAACTTTAAACTTATTATGACCTTGTTTAAGGTTTGTTATTATTTTTAATAATTACAAACCTTAAACAATAAGCTGTTATAGCAAAATAGAAAAATATTTGAATTTAAAGAAATAAAAAAAATTGTTGAATTAATGTTGTGTATACGCATCAGTGGCCGTAAACGGGTTAATTAAACAATTTTTTTAGTGTTATAAATACAAATATTTTTCTATTTTGTTACATCAGCTTATTATTTAAGGTTTGTAATTATTAAGAGTACGCCGACGCAATCACTGTTGGTAGCATTTCGACAGAATCACGAATCGCAGTCAGTAGCAGTTAAGAAATCACAAGTAACAAAAATCACAGTAACGGTTAGAGCTGTTACTGAAAAGTAGCAGCTGAGCCCAACGGGTCTCAGTCTGAGACCCGAATGATCGAAAGGATCGATATGATCGAAATGGCCTAAAGGATCGAAACGATCGAAATGACCGAAACGATCGAAATGATCGAAAGGATTGAAATGACCGAAAGGATCGAAATGATCGAAACGATCGAAATGATCGAAATGAACGAAACGATCGAAATGATCGAAAGGATCGAAATGACCGAAACGATCGAAATGATCGAAAGGATCGTAACGATCGAAATGACCGAAACGATCGAAATGACCGAAACGATCGAAATGATTGAAAGGATTGAAATGACCGAAAGGATCGAAATGATCGAAACGATCGAAATGAACGAAACGATCGAAATGATCGAAACACAAAATTTATTAAAAAATTATTTTTAATAATTACAAACCTTAAATAATAAGCTGATGTAACAAAATAGAAAAATATTTGAATTTATAACACTAAAAAAAAATTGTTAAATTAGTATTGCGTATACGCATCAGTGGCCGTAAATGGGTTAATGCTATACATTCATACATTTTAACCTTTATATTCACCATGCTTAGCAATTTTTACAATTTTTTAATTTTCAATTGTCTGTATTTTGCGAATTTAGCCCAGATGAAGATATGCAAAGTAGGTCCAAACGTTTCTACTAAATAATAAATAAACATTTCTCCATATCTAAGAGAAATTTATTGGCCTCTACCCGGACCATTTTCTTCCACACCGATTTTTTCAAATTGAGTTCAAATTCAAGTTCAGCCCATCGGGTCTGAATCTGAGACCTTGTTTAAGGTTTGTTATTATTTTTTTAATTACAAACCTTAAACAATAAGCTGTTATAACAAAAAAGAAAAATATTTGAATTTAAAGAAATAAAAAAAATTGGGGAATTAATGTTGTGTATACGCATCAGTGGCCGTAAACGGGTTAATTAAACAATTTTTTTAGTGTTATAAATACAAATATTTTTCTATTTTGTTACATCAGCTTATTATTTAAGGTTTGTAATTATTAAAAGTACGCCGACGCAATCACTGTTGGTAGCATTTCGACAGAATCACGAATCGCAGTCAGTAGCAGTTAAGAAATCACAAGTAACAAAAATCACAGTAATGGTTAGAGCTGTTACTGAAAAGTAGCAGCTCAGCCCAACGGGTCTCAGTCTGAGACCCGAATGATCGAAAGGATTGAAATGATCGAAATGATCGAAAGGATCGAAATGATCGAAATGACCGAAACGATCGAAATGATCGAAAGGATCGAAATGATCGAAACGATCGAAATGACCGAAACGATCGAAATGATCGAAAGGATTGAAATGACCGAAAGGATCGAAATGATCGAAACGATCGAAATGATCGAAATGAATGAAATGACCGAAACGATCAAAATGATCGAAACACAAAATTTATTAAAAAATTATTTTTAATAATTACAAGCCTTAAATAATAAGCTGATGTAACAAAATAGAAAAATATTGGAATTTATAACACTAAAAAAAATTGTTAAATTAGTATTGCGTATACGCATCAGAGGCCGTAAATGGGTTAATGCTATACATTCATACATTTTAACATTTATATTCACCATGCTTAGCAATTTTTACAATTTTTTAATTTTCAATTGTCTGTATTTTGCGAATTTAGCCCAGATGAAGATATGCAAAGTAGGTCCAAACGTTTCTACTAAATAATAAATAAACATTTCTCCATATCTAAGAGAAATTTATTGGCCTCTACCCGGACCATTTTCTTCCACACCGATTTTTTTCAAATTGAGTTCAAATTCAAGTTCAGCCCATCGGGTCTGAATCTGAGACCTTGTTTAAGGTTTGTTATTATTTTTTTAATTACAAACCTTTAACAATAAGCTGTTATAACAAAAAAGAAAAATATTTGAATTTAAAGAAATAAAAAAAATTGGGGAATTAATGTTGTGTATACGCATCAGTGGCCGTAAACGGGTTAATTAAACAATTTTTTTAGTGTTATAAATACAAATATTTTTCTATTTTGTTACATCAGCTTATTATTTAAGGTTTGTAATTATTAAAAGTACGCCGACGCAATCACTGTTGGTAGCATTTCGACAGAATCACGAATCGCAGTCAGTAGCAGTTAAGAAATCACAAGTAACAAAAATCACAGTAATGGTTAGAGCTGTTACTGAAAAGTAGCAGCTCAGCCCAACGGGTCTCAGTCTGAGACCCGAATGATCGAAAGGATTGAAATGATCGAAATGATCGAAACGATCGAAATGATCGAAAGGATCGAAATGATCGAAACGATCGAAATGACCGAAACGATCGAAATGATCGAAAGGATTGAAATGACCGAAAGGATCGAAATGATCGAAACGATCGAAATGAACGAAATGACCGAAACGATCGAAATGATCGAAAGGATTGAAATGATCGAAAGGATCGAAATGACCGAAACGATCGAAATGATCGAAACGATCGAAATGACCGAAATGACCGAAACGATCGAAATGATCGAAACGATCGAAATGATCGAAACGATCGAAATGACCGAAACGATCGAAATGACCGAAAGGATCGAAACGATCGAAATGATCGAATCATTTTGACTCGATCACCAATAGGAATGAGTCATGATCGATTCGATCACCACGAATGATCGATCGACCCAGGTCTACTTCTGGTCTTAGGATTTTATTTACCTCCATTAAAAAGGTTATGTAAGTTGGAGGGGACAAAATGGGAGTCACAAGCTTGTGAGGTGTAAGGTACTTGTTGAAAATCCTTATCCCAATTATATCTGGGTAAGAAAAATTTATGATTCCTATTGTTGCATCTTCTGATTGACCATAGTTGCTTAAAGTTACATCAAATGAAACAATCATATGTTTTTCGTTGCTTGAATTATGTAGCCAATTAAACTTGGAAGTTAATTAAAAAAAAGGGATTCAGTTGTGTTGTTAAATAATCGTAATATTTTTCAATAGCTATGATTTATAAAAAGCTTAAAAAAGGTGTGCGGAGTTGATTCATGAATAGATTAATAATATTTTTGTACGCTGTTATTTGTTAATATTGGTCTTTTATTTTATCTCCAGCTGCAGATGAGATTTTTTTTCGTGTTGTAAGCCCAAAAAACAACGGAGGTGATAAACAAAAAGTGGTTCCTGATCTTTCATTATGTGATATGAAAAAAATATATCTCCCTACGACCGAAGCTGGGTAATATACTGATAATTTTTAGATAAGTTTAATTAATAATTTATTGCATGTTTATTTGGTATTTTTACGGTTTTGTTAATTACTAACCTAGAGCAAGACGGATTATCCTATGGTTTGCCAATCTATTCTGGTAAAAATGATAAGGTGATAAGATATATAAGTCGGTAGGTCTGTCACGAATTTTTATTCGTCCTGACAGGATTCGAGGCAAACTCGCTTTAGGTATGAGAATCCTAAGGTAAAACCTTGCCTCTACGTCCTAACAGTTTATCTACTAGGAATAATTTATAGTTTTGGTAATTTTGTTCTCATGATTCTTGTGTGAACCGTTTTAAATAATTCACTGATAAGAAGCGAGAAGGTAAGTGGTATATGTGGCAATTTAATATTGAGACAAAAAATGCACGGCTACAATCAATGACTGAGTTGTTTCTAATCCAACTGTTGTGCAAGGAGTTCATACAACTGAGATTGGAGAGGCGATCAGCTGAAACACTCAACTTCCAGGTTTTTCTCCCTTTTAAGGCTACCCAGTTTAATGAGGCTAGTTGAGCCTCAGAAGTCTCCTCGTAACACACTGTCAATTCACAGCTGTTAACACATTAAATAATTTATTTGCAGACTGTTTTGAACTTGATACCTAGAACCTCGTAACAAACCAATCTACGAACTGAACTACCCTTCTCCCTTTTTAATAGCTTAAAAAAATAATAAAACCTGAAACTTTAATATCATAGTAATACTCACATGAATATAGGTCTCTACTGTTAAGCCCTTGACTACAGATGCTCTCTAAAAAAAAAAAGGAACCTGTACCACTACAACCCGTGAAGGGTCTGGGGTCGTCCAGTACAAGTTTACTAACTGTACTGTTTTATGGACAATGGTTCTGCGAGGAGGTGACTTATCCTAGGTCACGCTCAACCGCCAGATTTTCCCCTCTTGTTTTGGGTATCCTATTTTTATAATATTTTATAGAAGCTGGGTGAGCCCTAGGAGGGTCCTAGATCCTTTATGATCCATCTCCGGCTGCTAACAGACTAAATAAAAGTACTGCCTTGCAGCGGGATTTGAACCTGGATTTCCGGCATGGCAACTCGGTGCTCTATCACTGAGCCACTCCGCTCCCTCAGATGCTCTCTAAGGTATCTATCTTTTAAAAGTAGGTATACAAATAAGAGCCGGCTAGCTCAGCGTGTAGAGTGCCGAGTCGCTGCGCTGAAGGTTCTGGGTTCAAATCCGGCAGTGGTAGATAAAGTATTTATTCTGTTAATAGAAACGGATGAACCTAGTGGGATCTAAAAACCTTCCTTGGGCTCACCCAGCCTCTATAAAGTAGGTACTCTCAATTGGGGGTTGGGCGTGACTTCGGTCAAAATGAATCACCGTTGTTCCAAATAGTACAGTATCCACCATTTTATACCAGAGAAATGTATTAATCTATATATATTTATATAAATAAAAAAACAATAAGCGAATGGTACCCAAGTAATAAATGGCTAGTGAAAATTATGTGAATGACTTTTACATATTTTTTTTATATAGCCCTTAAGACTTTTAATAAGACAATGCCGAAGATTTCTCTTGTTTACAATAAAGATTTTTTTGCAAGTGACTAATGAGTTTCTATAATTTAATTAAAGCAACGCTATTGTTTTGGATAGTGAGACTGAGTTTCCTAGCAGACTCTGTACAGGGAACACAAAAACTTCACTGGTTCCCGATTAAATGTCGGGGATAAAATTTCTCCTGAATATATTTTTAGAAGTAATTGGAATCGTAATAATTTTTTAATTCCCAATTCATGAATGCTATTCGCTAGTATTGACTTCCATTAAGGCATATTTCCGGTAAATAATTTTTTTAGAGAGATTAAATTTTATTAAAAACTTTATTGGCAGGTGATGCAGGTAGAGGCCAAGAGGAAAGGTTGCAATTTATCGAATGTCTCGGCGTATCGCGTATCGTATATCGTTTACGATATATCACTGATCTTGCATCACCTTAGTGAGAACGCGCCCTGATAGATTGGTTGGAATATAAAAATAACGGAATAGTAGACTAGTTTAGAACTAGGACGTAACTCTTAACGGAGTGCGTAGGCTTGGTAATTGAAAATAAATTAGTTAGTACTAATAAACTACTTAATTAGCATTACTAGTAGAATTGTTATTTTATTTATCTTTATTATAGATCCAAATGTGAGTGGACATTCAAAACTAAGGACGTAGCTCTCAACGATGAGGATAGTTTCCCACTACTTGAAAATGTTTTAAAGAAAGAATTGAAAAATGTTTGTTATATTCACGGATTCCACGAGTGTTTGGATTCGCTGTCTGCGAGGACTATAATGAATGGTTAGTAGGGTACCAATTAATAATATTACCTACTTAGATAGTAAAGCTCATATTTTATTTTCTGTGGTATTAATCTAAATGAATTTGTCTCGAAATAACTAAAGAATTTATTATTATTTATTGAAATTTACAACTGTATTATAATTATACAACAAGTAAATAGAATGAACGATAAATGGTATGAGATAAAGGCAAGTAGAGAAATATCCACTGGTTGTACCCAATTAAAAAATTTAACTTGGAAGGTCACGAGGCTTCTTTTCAAATGTCCCGTTGGATTATCGGGGACTGAAGAGTTAGCTAGATTTGAAACTAATGGGTTTTAGCAGGAATGAAGTTTGTCATGAAAGTATTGATATCGGGTTTGGGCCAAATCAGTACCAAATGGGACATTGGAGTCATTATGAATTTATTTATCAACTTTATTCGTAACACATTAAGGAGCAATGAGGATTTTACGAAGGATACTGATTGCAAGGATTGGATACGAGAGAAATTCGATGGCTTAGTGGAGCCCCAAAGCTCTGCTCCGTAAGCCCAATTAGGTCTCACAATAGTCAAGTATATGACGCTCATGTAATTTATCGGAAGCTTTCAGAGTTTTTCTTGTAAGTATTGAAGTAGCCTCAAACTTCGAGCAGTTTCTTGTCGTTTCCGTCTAGCATGAGGATTCCTTGCTAAACGTTTTTCAGTATGAAGTCCCTAGAATCGGATCTGTTCACATCGGTGGACTTCACATGGGTGGAACTTATTTAAAGGATACTAGAGAACAGGAATCCATTGTTTTACGACGTAGGTTAAACGAGTTTGGACTTGGGTTAAACTTCTGCTTTAAGAATAAATGCATTACATTGACTACACTACCGATCAATTGTGCATTTTACAATAGGCTCAGTTTGTCTTTGTTCTTTCATTGAAGGATACTTAGAACGAGGTGACCACAACATGTTCCTCTTGGACTGGTCTGTCATAAGTGCGACATACCTCGGCTCGCTCGTTAGCCTAAAGACGATGGCAGAAAGAACCGCAGAAGCTCTAAGATGTATGGAGGATTTGGAACTGTTGAGGACGGACGATCTTCATATCGTGGGCCACAGCTTAGGAGCACACATTGCTGCTTGTCTCTCGAGGAAGCTGGGCTCGGTAAGAAGGGTCACAGGTAAAATAAATCTTAGCCTTATATAATAAAAAAAAAAAACCTATACCATTACAAACCACGAAAGGTCTTGGGTTCAGTTGATGGTAGAGACTGCATCGTTTATAGGAAGACATGGATTATACAAGGAGGTGATTTGTCTGAGATCACGTTCAACCGCAAGGTTTTTTCACCAATAAAGGATACCCACTTTATAGAGGCTGGGTGAGCTCAAGAAGGGATTAAATAATGTATCTGTCACAGCGCGATTTGAACCCGGATCTTTCAGCATAGCAACTCAGCACTATACACCAACGCTATCCTGAAATCGTATCCTACCTTTTGATGGCATGTGCCTAATCACTGATGCATTTCAAATCCTCGAGAGTTACAATGGTGAACCGTTCAGGATCAAAAGCGGATAACTACAAAATTTTAAAAATTGGCTTTTTCACATTTTTCGTAAGTCAAATCAAGCAATTTAGTCTAACACTACCGTTTGCCTCGTTATCTCTCATCGTTTTAGTTCGGTTCTGAACCTGAAGTTTTGGAAGCATAGAACATTATTTGGCTAAACTAGCGAAAACCTAAACACGTCAATTTTTGAAATTATCGTGTCATGTACTTGTATAATACCTCTACACCCCGTGATAGGTACTGAGTTCAGTAAATGGTAGGTACTGTACTGCTCCCAAGCCAACGTTTGTGCGTGAAGGAGATTTAGCCGAGATCACGCTCGACTCCTAATTAAGGGTACCCACTTCGTAGAGGATGAATGTGATGAATGAATGAGGATGTTTATAGCAGATTTTATAGGAAAGTCTGCAGATGCCACGGGGTTCCATCTGTAGGAAAATTTTACAGATATTGATACCAATTGTTCTTTATCAACGGTATTAGTTCTGACAACTAACAAATACGGAAGTAATCGTTTATTAATTTTTTAATACCCGGAGCCATCTATATTTCGATATTGACGTAGATTTGTCAGTTAACTTTTTTAATAACAACAAGCTTTACAGTTGACGTTCTCTAACATTGACCGATAAGGTTGGTTCGTATCTTATGTTACTTTACATGACATGACGTCATAATATGACTTTAAAATAACTCCGTATTTTCATAGGACTTGACCCAGCAGGACCAATGTTTAGAGGTAAATTAATGAAAGACGTTAGAATATCCGAAAAAGATGCGGAGTTTGTTGACGTAATTCACACAGATGTCAAAAAGTAAGCTGATATTGTAGAAATATTTGTATTAATAAATAAAAACTAATATTATTTTTATAATAATTATTTCAGATTTGGATTAGGAGGAAGGTTGGGTCATGTCGACTTTTACCCAAACGGAGGCGCAGGTTATCAGCCTGGTTGTAAACCATGCTACTCTCTGAAATTTTCGAATCCAAAACGTATTTATTTTGTCATTATTATTGTTATTATTATCTTACTAGTCTTACTAATATTATAAATGTGAAAGTTTGTATGTTTGTCTCTCTTTCACGCCAAAACTACTGTACGGATTTGGATGAAACTTTACAGTAATATAGGTTACACATCAGAATAACACGTAGTCTATAGCAAACGTGGATTTAGAGGATGGCCACAGGGGCACGTGCCTCCCCGACAGTTTTGTAGGTACTGTGGAAAATCCATTATAGTACATAAATAAAGGCAAATCACATGATCATAGTTGTTAAAATAACAGAAAGAACATGAGTGAAACTATTTGTTTTGATATCCTACTAATATTATAAATGCGAAAGTTAGTATGTTTGTCCCTTTTTCACCCAAGAACTACGGAACGGATTTGGATGAAACTTTACAATACTATAGGTAATACATCAGAATAACTCATAGGCTATAGCAAGCGTGGATTTAGGGGGAGGGGCGCACGGGGGCACGTGTCCTCCACCCCCCGACAGTTTTTTAGGTACTGTCGAGAATCCATTATAGTACATAATTAACCACATGATTGTATTTGTTAAAATAACAGAAAGAACATGAGTGAAACTATTTGTTTTGATATCCTACTAATTGTACTATAAGTGCGAATGTTTGTATTTATGTTTGTTACTCATTCACGCCAAAACTACTAAACGGATTTGAATGAAACTTATTGAGAAAAATAGGTTATACATCATAGGCTACAGCAAGGGCAATTTATGTGGGGGCACGGGGACATGTCCGTTATATCATGCCCCCCCCCGTTATAGTACGTAATTAAAGGCAAATCAGGAACTTAGCATCTTGAAATTTGTAGATAGGTTCTTTGTATAGCTTAAGAAAGAAATTTAGATAATTCCACTCCAATCCCCCTTTAATATAATAGGGGTTCAAAACTTGTATAGAATCCGTCAGTTTTGAAGTTAGACATCTGAAATTTTGGATGAACGAGTAACTTATATTTTAAAAAATAATTAAATTATTTATTTAAAATGATCTTTCACGAAACTTTATGTGGTAGACCAATTTCTACGCGAGCGAAGCCGCGGGCCTAATCTTGTCATTTATAATAATAAAATTTATCCTTCGTTATATTGTGTAGTTCCATATGAGTACGAAATAAACTTTATGTCAATCCCGCAACAATTTTTGAAGAAGTTAGAGCTGACTAAATTAGTTCATTTCGATAACACGTGATTCGCATTCCCTAACTCTCCGTACCATTTTACTGATTAATAGTTACTAATTCTTAAATCCTCCAAAATACTGGTAAATATAGGTGTACTGCTTATATTTTCGCTAATACTGGCATCGTAACTTCTTACATCTAAATCATTTCTGGCTATTGTTACTGGACTACTGGGTGTGAAAATGAATTAAACTACTCCTAAATTCAAGGTACTAATAGTAGTTAACAAAGTGACAATTAGAATACAATGAAGTTACTAACAATTAAATTATTAAACTAATATAAATTTACAATAATAATATTCTAAATATTTATTATAACCTAGGCTTATTTAGTTACTAAAATACTATAAGATATTACTACTACGAATTAGCTTAACTATTTACATAAATTTGTACAAATACAATAAAATTACCCTAAAGTTTATAACTACAAATCAACACTTACAGTTCACTAATCAAAGTCCACCGACCGTAAGCTCTCCAATCATGAAAAACTGACACACAGTAACAAATAGAACCAGTTTATTACACTCACTGACTGTCACAGTTCACTGATAAACTTATTACTGATTCACTTATTACCAGTTCATCACACTGCCTGGTTTACTCTCTGACTGCCCCCTAGGCGGCAGCGAGCGGTATTTATATCAAGGTCGAACGTTCTAGACGCGCGAGAGTGGGGGAGGCCGTTCTCGGATCTTCGAGAACCATCTTAATCTCTCCAGCCGACGGGCTTAAGACGTTAATCCCGGATTCGCTAAGGTTTTTATTATTTATGTATGCCGTCTAACGTTTGAGGACTTTTGAAGATTAGTAAAATTTGTTTTTCCTTAGGAATTTATATTTTTTTAAATTTATTTTATATTTTTTATTATTTTAGGTCTTTGTAGCCATAACAGAAGCTGGGCATTTTACAGCGAGAGCTTGGTGCGTGAAGATGCTTTTCTCGCTGCTGCTGCTGATTCTTGGGAAGACTTCAAGTGTGGCAATACAGGGGATGTGATTCCGATGGGATACAGCGTTCCTACCAAGTGGGTATAAATAATCAGATTTATGAAATAAATTATAAATACACATAAAGGAAAGCATCATCATTAGCATTATAATAAAGTCTAAATAAAGAAGATGTAAGCAAACCATTACTTTTTTGTACGATTAATATACTAAAAATCGATACCTCAAAAATTAATAATGAATCAAAGTAAAATTAAAATCTGTGTGTAACACATCAAGTTATTATTAAATTAACATTTATTGCTCATTAAGAAACACAGAAAAATATATAAAAGATAATGTATACGATAACATAGATATATATACATATATATAATATATATATATATATATATATAAATATATATATATATATATATATATATATATATATATATATATATATATATATATATATATTGCCTTGATCGGTGTATTCTATTCCTATATTTCCCTATAACAGTAAGGCGATGAAAAAAGCAGTTTAGTGTTGATTGTACAATATAAATCGCCCCATTTTTAGTTATCCATAATTTAATATTGTGTGTTATTCTGTTAGGTTATAAAATGTTTATACAATACTATGAAAATATTATATATTTTATAAATATATTACATAAATACATTACATATTTGTATTCAAATATATGAATATGCCATACAAATGTTGTTATGAAATATTATGATATTTGGTTGGTTGGGTTTGGGTAGTGGTCCGTTGACGGAAATTTGTAAGGAAAGATTGGTGGTATCGGCATTGAGCCTTCGCTAAGCCTTATTATTATTATATTTGCGGTAACGTTATAAAAATACTTTTATATAATGTTGTGATAATCATTAAATTTTCAGCTCTTCTGGCCTTTACTTCTTGAGAACGTCGGATAGCCATCCGTATGGTAAAGGAGAAGACGGAATTATGAATTGTAAATAAAAAATGGATTTTAAGCTTTGTTGTTATTAGTATTTTTTTAATAAATAATTATGAGCGAAAGCTCTAAACGGGACAAAAAGACAATAATTTGATATTTAAATAAACTAATACATAAATTTTCCTTTATATTAGGTTTACATTTTATCCTTTCTGCACATTTATTTTCTGTATTTTATATTCGTATTCTTTAATTATTATATCTGTCACTATTTTAATTTCTGTTCATCATCTATAATTTTATTATTATCTGTCACTATTTTAATTTTATTTTATTCTGTAACCACTTTTATATTCGTTATCTTTAATCATCATATCTAGTCACTATTTTAATTTCCACATTACTTGTACCGCATTACTACATTACTTGTCACCACATTCTTGTTACTGCAACGTTTCTTATATGTTTTTCTGTTTCTTTCTCTCTCTTAGCCGTGAAGATGGCCTACATTGTAGGCCGAAACGTCGGCACACAATAAATAAGTTACACTTATTAAGGTGTTTTTATTTACTGCACCCCCAACTATTTCTTCCTTATATATACATAAATTAAATCTGTAATACATTGGACTATTTAAACATTATGTATTATCCGGATGTTTCTCAAAAGCAAGATTATGATAGCCAATTAATTTACTCTCAACATGTTTACACATACATATGCATGGAGCTTTTTTCAAGTTGGCATGCATGTATGCATGATACGGACCGTACTTGGAAAGAGCCGAAACGTATAGTGGAATATAACAATAATAATCCGGATCTGTATTCATGGAAAGCCAACTACACTGAAAATGCACTATGGAGTTAAAGTGGACAGACAAGCACAGTAGTGCGTCGGTTATCACAACTAACGTCGGGTTTGTTGTGGATACTCAAAAAGTTCGGAGTGCTTTTTTGCCTATCCAGGTTTAATTAGGATAGGTATCTTTAACGAGTACCTGACATCGTAGAGGCTAGAGACCCCCGTTTAACGTCCCTTCCGAAGGACAGCATAACCACATTTTTTTTACTCCCTTCAAAAATCCTATCACTATCTTCCAGTTACGAACCCGCGATCTTGGGCTTAGTAGTTTGTTACGCTAAGCACTAGTCCACAGTTCGCACCGTAAAAAAAAATTATTGTATGTTGTAAATTACAGATCTCATTTTACCAGCCCTCTGTCTGGCTCATCAAACTGTTTTGATGAAAAACTAACATGCCTTATATTGCTAAAAAAAACAACAAGACTGAAAATAAAAAAATATAATTTTATAGAAAATACTCTTGAAACTTATTTTCTTTCATGTACCTTTTCCATGAAGCTATTCGATATTTAAACGTTCGATTAATCGATGCTGTACTAAACATATAATTGTACATGAAAGTACAGTATTTTATTTCCGTAGTTGTTGTTTTTTATTAATAATTTTTATTTTTACATTTATTATATACCATGATATATGAAACAAAATCTAAAATATTTAATATGGAATAAAATATTGTTACGGGCAGAGAGAGACAGATGGGCGGAAGGGATTAACGTCTTAAGCCCGTCGGTGGGAGAGGTTAAAATTGGATTAGAACCATCTCGAAGATACTAGAACGGCCTCCCGCACTTCCGCCCGTCTAGAACATTTTACCTTGATATAAATAGCACCCCCTCGCTGCGAGTGAGTCGGAGAGCAAACCAGGCACTGTGATTAACTAGTAATAAGTGTATCAGTGAACTGTGACAGTTTGTGGGTGTAATAAACTGTTTCTGTTTGTTACTGTGTGTCAGTTTTTCATGATTGGAGAGCTTACGGTCGGTGGACTTTGATTAGTGAACTGCAAGTGTTAATTTGTAGTTATAAACTCTAGCGTAATTTTATTGTATTTGTACAAATTTACGTGAATAGTTAAGCTATTTCTTAGTAGTAATGTATTATATTATTTTAGTTATTAAATAATATTTAATACACTAGGTTGTAGTAAATATTTAGACTATTATTATTATTGGTATTCTTTATGGCATTGTATTCTTTTTGTCACTTTATTAATAAATATTAGTATCTTGAATTTAGGAGTAGTTTAATTCATTTTAACACCCCGTAGCCCATAACAATATTTCAAACTGTTTTTTATGAAATAGATTCTAAATATTTACACGGTCTTACTGAATAATTAAAAATTGATCAAACAACATTCGCTCAGAAATTCCTTACTTACGAACAAACGAATTTGATTATCTGCAGAACTATTTACTCATATAAATATTTATTTACACTTAACTAATATATTAATGTAAATACCTAATAATTATCTACAGGATATCAGGGGAAAGTAGGAACACGAAATTTGAATATCCTCAGAATGCTCTAATCTAGACCTATCGTGTCATTTGAAGGATTCCGGAGTTTCGAGAGCACATTTTATAAGGTCATAGCTTTTAGCAGCGTAAAGTTGTTTTTAATTACCGTAGCTGGGTAGGGGGGGCTTTTGGGTAGCCCTAGGATTTTAAAGTGATTAAAAAATCCTTGTGTTTGCCGTGCTGGACGTCCTTGTGGACGTAAAAGGGTACTCCCGACCCAGTACGGTGTCAGGTACTCGTTAAGGATCTCTATCCTAATCATACTTGGATAGAGAAATTGTTGACTCCCACTGTAGCATCGTTCGATTAGTGATAGCGTCACATATTGATTTTAAATAATAAACAAACGACTTAGCGCATGAAAGTAATTATTAGCGCAGGCAAAATAAATAAATATCTCTATAATTCGGCATCGAACCTTCGGGGTTACATAAGAACCGATCGAGAAACTACATTTCTTCTTTTTTTTTGTACTCATTTAAATTATAAATATGTTTAAAAATCGGCAAATCTAAATACAACCGTTACTGACTTCTTTATGCCGTTACACAAAATTTGTTTTTGAATTTAAATAAAAAAAATTGAATGATCGATTTAAAAAATAGAACAAGCTATATGGTATTCCATTATTTCGATTTTAAGAGTATTATTTCAACAAAGAGAATACAGTGAAACAAGATCAGTACAGGTACCTTATGTGCTGTAATTTTTAATAGTTTGCACAAGTGTACCACTGCAATCCTTGAAGGGTCTTGGGTTCAGTACGTTGTAGATACTGTACTGTTTCTATGACAATGGCCCTGCAGAAAGGTGGTTTGTCTAAGACCACGCTCCACCGCCAAGTTTTCCCCTCTCAATTTAGGGTACTCACTTTATAGTGGCCTTTCCAGAACGGTCACCAGTTCCGACTTGTGATGCCACGGCTGTTGTGCCAGAGCCGGATTTGAACCCGGGACCATCGGCACGGCAACTCAGCGTTCTTGTTGTCATAAATGTTGGATCAAAAGAAAATTAGCAGTAATAAGTAATTTTACATTCAAGTTTTGGTAAATATTGTTTTGCTGTGTCCAAATTTTTTTTTTTCAAATTTGAGCATTAAAATCATTGGGATTTTCAGATTTGACTTATTTATAGTCATTTTTTTTCAAACGATTCAAAAAGACATTGCCTTTGACTAATATAAGGAAAATTATTGTGAATCATATTGAGATTTTAATTTTTTTTTAAGGATATTCGAATTGAAGCTTTGCATTCTTGAGCCGGAAATGTGGACTCCTAAAATGCATGAACTTCATTTGGTTCTTAAGAAGCGACTCGAAAATGCCGAAAATTTCGCCCACAAGGTACGGTCAGCTGGGTCCAAACTTTCACTGACTCTACCTCGACTTCTTCTGGAAGGACTCCCTCTCCTTGAAGGTCTGGTCCTGGAAGAGGTGGTGGGGCCAGCCAGTCCTCAGCTAGGCTTCTGTTGCACAGGATGTTCTTCCTCAAGTTCCGGTGACCGTTTCTTGTTTCGTCTTCGTACCGGCAGATATGTGGCTCCGCGAGTTCTTGGTTATAACTATAGTGCTATTCATAAACTGTGAGTAGATAATGATTTTTTATTTTTATTAACATATTTCTTACTTATTTATTTATATGAAGAAATGCTTCATTACCAAAAATATTGCTGCTCAATCGCACAGTTATTTGATAAATGCTCGAAAAACAATTAAAAATAAAATTTAGTTTTTTTTGCAAAAATTATAACAATAGCGTAATAATATAATATAATAATAGTGGATTATTATTATCAGTGATAGAGCGCTGAGTTGCCATGCCAAAGGATGCCATGCCAAAGGGATCTGGCGATCAAAATCCCTCTCGGTGGCAGAGTTTTCTTTAATCTGATTGCTGCCGGAGATGGACCCTAAGGGATCTTTGGACCCTTTATAGAGATATGAAGTACTGATCTAAGGACAAATTACTTTCCTCCACAACCGTTGCCCAAGAAACAGAATAGTCTGTACCACCTACTGAACTCGAGTCCCTCTATGGGTTGTAATGGTACATTTTTAAAAAATATAATAATAATATTATTATCTATATAAATAATAATTCATCTGTATAAAAAATAACAAATTAATTAACAATTATGACGACTATCTAATTTAAGATCCAAATACTTAAAATAAATTTATAGGAAAACAAAAGTATACGCCAAAATAAATAGAGATTATTATTATGCAGTAAGTAAAGGTAATGAGAATAAAATATTAGATTACATTGTATATTTACGAATTTATTTTCGATTGTTAAATCTATAATTTTTCACCTTGAAGACTAATTCTTCCCTAGATTATTTAGGATTTAAATAAATTTAGAGTAGTTAGTAAGGGAATGAGGTATCTCAGCCAGTTGGCTGTAGATAAATTATTTAATTTGTTGATTAAATCTGTGAGGTTTGGAAAACCTCATGGGGCTCGCCTAGTCATTATAAAGTTGGCACTCTTAAGTGGGGAAAACCAGGCGGTTGAGTATGATCTAGACTTTAATCACCTCCTTGAACCGTTGATTTGAAAACAGTGCGGTCTTTACAATGTACTGAACTCAATACCCTTTTAGCGTTTAAGCTTTTTAGAGTACTACAAAAAAAAAGAATAGAAGATCATACCTAAATAAGTAAACTGAAAATGGTTTCTATATTTCAGAGTTATTCTTAATTTAATGACATTTTATTTTTCGAAAAAAAGTTTTTATTATTTTAAATATCTGCGAGTGCATTTAATTAAAATATAAATATATACGCCAGTAATATCTTCAAATTTACAATATACATTAAGGAAAAAGCATTAGAATAAATTTGACGACATATGATAACAGATGATGATGCGTTGTTCTTATCAAATTCCCCCCACGACAAAAAAAAATATGATTTCGTAAGACTTGATAAGATGCTAGGACGTTTCAGATAACAACATAAAACATTAAGATTGAAGAGTAACTGATAACAAATATTTAAAAACGACTTGAAGTGCCTTAAAATAAGCGATAAACAATCTATTTAAATTTCGATAAATTCAGATATTTCACAACCCATTAATTGATAGGTTTAGCTGAGTTTAATTAATTTATGGGTCGATGAGGTATGAAAGGAACCTGTACCTGGTAGTACTACAATCGTTGGTTCCTTTGGGAGTTTTTGGGTTCAGTACTTTGTTGAGACTGTGTTGTTTCTAAGCCAGTGCTTAGAGGTGATTTGGCCGAGTTCTCACACGCCTGGTTTTTCGCCTAATTAAGGGTATCACTGTATAGAGGCCCTGGAGGGTTTGCAGATCCCACTTGTTCGATCTAAGGATTAAATGAGATTAAATAATTTATCTGCAATAGCTGGGTTGTATCCCGGAACCTTAAGAACAGCAACTAAGTTCTCTAAACATCATGATACCTCGCTCTACAATGACTGAATAATAGGAGCGATGGTTTCATCAACAGGATTTGGAGCCAAACTATATAGAAAAAAATCCTATTCATTAGAAGGATGTATTTTTTTGTGATATAGTTAGACAGTCAGGCATTGGTGCTTCATTTGATTAAAAACGAGGACTTCTTTAGAATTAGAATGAAGGCTGTAAGATGAAAAATAAGAAAAGAACAGAAGAAGTGAAAAAGAAATCTATGTCAGCTGGTGTGTTCCCAAAATAAATTGACCCATTTTTGAGGATCGAATCTGAAAGTTTTAATAAAGCTGAACTTTAAATGAGTAAATTATTTAATTCTAAAAATAATATTATTAAAAAAAAAGTGATTGGAAACCCACCCACATAAGATCTTATCTAGAATATCAAACAATCGGGAAAAAATAATGGTAATTGGTTTCAGAATTCGGTAATGACTGATTCATTGCAGAGAAATGATTCGATCGATTTCACACTAGAATTCTTCCTGATTAAAGAATATCCATCAATTGATAATAAATTAAACAAATCTATGATCAGATCTATGATGAATAATTGGATTTTAACCAAATTATTACCATTTTATAACTACATTCACATCACAAGGGGGCGGAATTGCTCAGTAGTAGAGCACTGAGTAGTCATGCCGGAAATCCTGGTTCAAATCCCGATCCAGTACTTTTATTTAGTCTGTTTGAGGCCGGAGAAGGATCATGTAGAATATAGGACCCTCCTGGGGCTCACCCAGCCTCTATAAAATATTATAAAAATAGGGTACCCAAAATAACGGGGAAAAACCTGGCGGTTGAGCGTGACCTAGGACAAGTCAACTCCTTGCAGAACCGTTGTCCATGAAACAGTACAGTCTCTACCATGTACTGAACCCCAAACTCGTTCACGGGCCGTCGTGGTTTCATGTTTTTCAGATCGTAAGTTCTTCGCTTAGCGACGCTAAAATAAAATCTTGTGTGAAATTAAGAGTATTTATTTAGAGGAAAATTGACAATTACCATTACAAAAGAATACTTTGACATAAATATCCCAATAAAAAAATTAAACATAAAAAAAAAAAAAAATCTATTCTATGTATAAGTCTGATATTTGGATGATAGTTTTTATCTCTTATAATAAGTATAGTTGATATATCGCTCCTTCAAAAGAATATTACTCAAAAATTGGTATTTTTGGGTATAGCCTTTAGCAGAAATTGTATTGGCTTGAGCTTTTTAATTCAGGAATCACAATATATGATATTTCATTTGCAACATTTTTTTTTTTATAAAATCTTATTTTGAGTTATATCATGTTTGAACTTGGTTTCATGGGAAGAATGACATATGTGGAAGAAAATGTTCTGGATGGAGGTCAATAAATTTCTCTTAGATATGGAGAAATGTTTATTAAGTAGTCAACGTTTCGACTTACTTTGCAGGTCTTCTTCAGGGCTAAATATGCAAAATACAGACAATTGAGAATTAAAAAAATAGTTAAATGTTTTGGCATATTTAGCCCTGAAATAGACCTGAACGTTTGGTACTTATTAAAAACTTTTTATAGTAAACAATTTTTTACTATTTTTAATTTTCAATTGTCTGTATTTTGCATATTTAGCCCTGAAGAAGACCTGCAAAGTAAAAATACGTTGGCTACTTAAAAAACATTTTTTTATATCCAAGAGAAATTGATTGACCTCTACCCGGACCACTTTCTTCCACATTTATTATCAAGGTCAACTATTACCATTCTAGAAGAATGACACATGTTAAAATCAAAAAAGTTTCAAGCTTTAAAAAAATATTCTGATAGTTATTAAATTAATTCCAATATGTTCACTACAATAGGAATGCTTTGCTTTACCAATATCCAAATTTTTATTTTTTTAACTCGCACGGATCTTTCAAACTAATGAAGAATTATTTTTTTTTTTTTAGTTATGACATTGTTCTTTTTAAGAATGATATGGAAATCTTTAAGTTTAGAAATGATTTAAAATTTAAAAATTTGAAATGTAAAGTTGTAAAAAGTAGTCCTTATCTAAAAAACTAATTATTTTGAAACAATTTCAAGATTCAATCATACTAAATGTGAATCCTGTATTAAGTTTTTAACAATGCATATAATAAATAAAGACTTTATTACTACAATCATTATTATTATTATTACATATAAAAAGAAACTAAGGAACGATATATATTCAAGACATGCTTGGAACGACAGGACATTGATGTTCACGAATGCCTGATAAGGAATCATTATTCCTAAGTTGACGCTCGTGAAAGGGTACTCAAGGAATAATACTCATTAATATTAAGTGGCAAGTTGAAATACATAGTAGCACACTAATAAATATCTATTAACTTCATTAAGTAAATAGTCATTGTGAAGACTAGTTTGCCAATTTTTTAAACATTTTATTATTTAATTAAGTTAAATGCGGAGTGCATGGATTCAAGATTCTTATGGCTTGAAGTCAGGATGTAATAGATAGTTTACTTATTCTGTAAAATCCGATGTGGATCAATCAACTCTAGTATATATTGATACTCCTGAGATTCACTCAGCCCCTCCAATATGACCACACAACCTCCTTTTTATCAGGGAACTTGCTTATCAAGTATAAAAATTTGACCGACAAATACGTATCGCTTGCGTTTTCGTAAATACTAGATGGGATATGAAGGATGGGACAAATAGTTTTTGAAGATTTGCTAAGAAACAAGCCAAATTATTTGATCTTTTAATGGCCATGGATGGTCTCTCTGTGGGACCTGCAGACCGTGTGAGGATCAAATTATCAAGGTGCTCAAAACCGTTGGTTTAGAAATAATGAAGCTCCTACCATTTAGTGTATTCAAGACTCTTCACAGTATTTTTTTATTTTCCCATTTTATGAAGTAAATCTGTTGTATTTAAAGAGTTCGAACTGTTAAACATACAATATCTCTGCATTTGACATCTGGTTTAAGTAATAAAATGGAAGTTAAATAATGATAGAAAACGGAATATGAATTTTCAAAGGGAAAGAGGATGATTTTGAATTTTTCTTTACAATTCAATGAAAAAGAACAGAATAGGGTCAAATCTTGAATATTTTTTGCCGAATTTCCAAGAAGGTTTCTCAGCACAACCGTTTTCCTAGTAGTCTATGTACTGAACCACGTACCACGCTAGGTCAGGTCATGTTTGCTCTCCTAGGTTTTCTTTTGGGAAGGATTAAAATAGTAAATACTGCCATGTACCCAACCCAAGGTCCTTCCTGGGTTGTTGTGGTACAGGATTTTTTTTTAAATCAAGGTTATCCCTAAAACGTACACTACTTTAAATCTCAAATATTAAATATTATTGAAACTAGCGACCCACCCCGGCTATTCTCGGGTAATAAGGCATATTATGCCTACATAATTTGTCAGTGTAATGTATTTTTTTTTATCACGTGCCGACCACAAAGGACCACGCGAATATCATCGGTTAGGCTTCTTTGGGGATCTTGATTTTCTTTCCCCCATCTCATCTAATGTACTTTATTATATAGAAATTATAAAAATACAAACAAAACCAAACACTTCTTTATATACGAATTTATTGTCTTGCATGTTGGATATTTGCTCGGGACTAGGCAGAGTCTTCGATGAAACCCATCGATATTCCAACCCATTTACACAAAACCTCGACAAAGTATATACCTAAAACTTCCTGTATCTATTGGTGAAAACCGCGTGGAAATCCTTGCAGTAGTTATTGAGTTTACCGCGAACAAACTCGCCCGAAGACTTTGTTTAATAATATAATATCTTAATCATTAAGGCTCACGATGGTTACTTGGTGTAAGTTGAAAAATCAATACGATATAGAAACTGAAGATCCTTTTATGGGTTGTAGTGATTTTTTGAGTCGATTTTTTTTTTATTAATAAAACCAGCTTTTAGAGACAATGTCCTTTTTTTTTTACAGCCGTAACAACATAACTCCTATTCCTGCTCCACCCTTTATAATAAAGATAAGACAAAAAGCATATATCAAGCTTGATTCGCAGGAAAACGCGTGGAATACTGGATGTGGTATTGTAGAAAGTTGGAACCTAAGTGCACATGATGGTCTTCGAGATAGCTACGACGGATCAAGCGATAGAAAGTGGAAGAGGCTGGACAAAGACGGCTTCTGCAGATTTCTAAGCCGCTCTATTAGAATGCCTTGGAAATCGGATAGTCTCCCGAGATCTGGTATTATACCTCGAGGAACTATCTATTGCATCGGGAAGATGGTGTTTATCGAGTCATTTCTCCTACTTGTCATATTTCTATAGACAGATTTCCGAAAAACCACTCGAGTTTTCCCATTATATAACTATCTATGTAATTATATATTTAGTTTGTAGTATTCCTACTATGTAACTATAAAATAGTGGGAACGGGGAGGGAGGTCCTTAATAGTTGAACTTATCATGAACATGCTGGCTTGATCCGAGCAACTTTGATATATGGTAGGACAAAATAAATTATTGACCTTCCCACTGATTCTGGTAAGGTTGAGATTAGAAATATAGCGCAGTAGATTCAATATCCGAGGCTGAAAGTTCGTAGCCCTGAAGGTGGCTTTAATATTTTTTAATGCCTGTAAAAAATCCTTGGTTATATAGTCCTTCGAAGATGACTTAAAATGGTGGTACCAAACCTGTGAGATCTCAGGTTTGAGGTCTACTTTAAAGATCCCTGTCAAAATTATACCTGGATAGGCATGATTTAGGACACTTTGATATCGTCCGATTAGCTACAACAACATAAAGAGAGGCTAATGTAAAAGCAACAAACAGGATAGAAATATTCAGAATCTTGTTTCTTAAGGACTATTTAAATTAACAATAATAATCAAATACTCTGATTTTTTATTGATTTGAAACTTACAAAATTACCTAAATAAATAAAAAAATTAAATAATTTTAATAGATGTTTGCTCAGTCTTTAATGTGACCAAAAAATTGTGATGAAAATAGTGTTAAAGCACTGAATTGCAATGCCGAAGTTCCCGGGTTTAAATCCGCTGAGATTATTTAGTATATTAACAGGCGGGGATGGTTGCTGTAGGATCTGGAGAACTTCCTCGGGTTCACCCAGCCTTTCTAAAAAAGCCTTAATACTATACCTGGTGATTTAGTATGATCTCGGGCAAATCAATTTTCTGCACAACTGTTGCCCTACAAACAGTAAAGTCTACTACGAATTCAAGATCTTCATTGGTTGTAGAGTTGTATTTATTTTTATTTAACAAGAAAAAACATAAAAATAAATAGGTTTAGTTATAGTTTAAAACATGTTTTTTTTTTTCTTAATTCTAGACATTTTAACGTAACCTAAATTATAAAATTCCGGATGTACTCTTTTTTTTTTTTAAATTTATAAATATAGAAACTACTTTCTCTAACTAGATATCAGAAGGAAAGAAACCTGTTTAATAGATAATATATGACAGCCATTAATAAAAGATATAGCAGTCGGAATGAGTTACTGAAAGTTTTTAGTAGGTACCGTTTTAGACGAGGCACTAAACGAATGACTTTATTGAGGAAATAAAGTTTCTATTTTATCCCCCACTTTCTATCTCAATAGTGGGTTTTGATATATATCTTAATTTATATACTTTAGATTTCTTTATGTATAATTTGAAGTAATAAAAGTCCGTGTGAAGCAGGTACCTTTTGATAGGAACTTCTGGCCTCAATAACATCAACACAACAAGCGAAGCGATATTTAATGATCGCCCTTGAACGGAAGTAGTACCTAGTGAAAATCCATCATGAGATTACTGTCATCGTGACGACAAAAGAAGCAGTTACATGAAGGTAGCAGTTCACGGTATGAAAGTGACTGAGCATTGTTGGATCCTATAGCGATGTTTACGCTCCAGCTGGCTGTTTTATAGTAATAACCTGCAATATTCTAGTTTTGTATAGCAAGGTTTATGACTAAAACGAAGATAATTTCGATTATGTCTTTCATTGAATACAGACCAACAAATTTTTGGTCATTGCAAATAATGCTCATTAGATCAAGACAAGCAAGGAATAGTAGTTGGGGGAAAAACCGTTACTATTACGACCCACGAAGGTTGGGTTCTGTACGAGTTAGAGATTGTTCTGTTTCTTGGACAACGGTTGTGCAGAGAGATGATTTGTCCTAGATCGGTGAGCCAGGTTTTCCCCCATTAAGAATACCCACTGAAGAGGCTGGGTGAGCCCTGGGAGGATCTCCAGATCTCTCGGGATCCATCCGTGGCTGTTAACAGAACCAATAATTTATCTGCAACAGCCGTATTTGAATCCTGGACCTTAGGCACGGAAACTCAGTGCTGAATCACTCAGCTAGTAGTATTCTTACTTATAAACATTAAACTATGCGGATGACATATAGTAGATATAGTTGGAAGAACGCAGAGGGATTTACAGCAAGCGTTTCTTCCAGCGTTGAATGCTGGACGGCGAATGGGTCTTCAAGTGAATCAGGCAAAGACCAAATATATGCAAGGCTAACCTCTATCACGTTTGACACCAACACGTTTGAAAGTGTCAACAGTTTTGTCTACCTTGGCTTTTTGGTCAAAGCGGATAACTCAACTGACCCAGAAGTTCAAAGAAGAACTTTGACCGCTAATAAGTGTTATTTTGGGACGGCAAACATTTTAAGAAGTCATCTGATACCTAGAAGAGACAAGGTGATACTTTACAAGACAGCTATCAAGCCTGTTTTAACTTACGGATCAGAAGCATGGCCTCTGTCCAGGGCAGATGCCAACAGTTTACTGCTCTTAGAAAGAAATATATAAGAAGGGTAGAAATATTAAGAAGGGTGTTTGGAGCGGTAAGAGTAGGCAATCAATTTAGACTTAGGGCGAATGCAGAGATGTATCGGATGTATCAGGAGCTAGACGTGGTTCAGTATATAAGAATATCTAGGCTTAGATGGGCTGGACATGTGGCCAGAATGGAGGACAACGCTACTCATAAGAGACGGCTATTTGGGTACGCTGGCGGAAAAAGGGGACGTGGACGACCACGATTAAGATGGGCAGACAAGGTCGAGGAGGATGCAGGTAGCATTGTTGGATCCAGAACTTGGAGGACCTTAGCACTGGACAGGGAGGAGTGAAGGCGACGCCTTGATGCGGCCAAGGCCTGTACTGGGTTGTAGAGCCAGTGTTGATTGATTGATAAATATTAAAAATAAATTAAAATAGTAATAATGATAATTAGTCTTAGATACTAAAAACACCTTCGATGTCGACCTAAATAAAAAAAAAAAGTTTGTTATTTCTAAAAAAAAATCCAATTTGTCTATTGAAACATCTATTGAAATGTTTTTCTTTATCGCTTTGGGAACGAGGTAGCTCAGTTGTAGAGCGCTGAGTTGCCGTGCCCAAGCGGATGATGGATCTGTCGGGATCTGGAGACTTTCCTGGGGCTCACTCAGCCTCTATAAAGTAGGTATCCTTAATGGGATTCTTGGTGGTTGAGCGTGATAATTGGCAAATCACCTCTCTATACGACGTATGCCCTAGAAACAGTTCAGTCTCTTCCAGGTAATGAAACTAAGAAGGGGTTCAAATTTTTATCAAATGTGATATTATATGATCAATTTCATTCAATTTGATGGATTTAAAGTAGAGTCCATGTTCAAAAACCATCGGTTTCCAAACACTTCCATTGTCATTCGACCTGAACACAACTTTTTCGACCAGATCGATTTTCCCATTCTGGGATTGATGGTGGCTCTCCTCACGCATTTTAACTAACGATAGAATTTTCGCTGCCCTGTTTATCATAGTTAACCTAAAGCATGGTATCGAATCAACATTAGATTATTGTATGACCTGTACATAACGAATTGAATGACATTGCATTTAAATTAACATGGCCACAATTCGAAAAGTGACATAGAATCTACACTTATGATGTATACGCATGGTCAAAGCTTATGAATGTGACATCTGTTCATGTGAAATATAAAACAGTATCGTCACGATTCCAAAAGTGACATTGCTTCATTCAAAAAACTTAAAAACCACAGTCGCAACTCAAAAAGCGACATTGCTTCTTATAAAAAAATGGATAAGCATAGTCACAACCCAAAAAGTGATATGCTTCATATTAACAAATAGATAAGCAATGTCACAACTGAAAAAGTGACATAAAAACATTCATAAAAAAAATGAAAAAAGATAGTCACAACACAAAAAGCGACATTGCTTCATATAAAAAAAAAATAAGCATTGACACAACTCAAAAAGTAACAATATCGTGGGTTGTAGGGGTATATATATTTTTTTTTTAATCGCATTGATTTAGAGTCTTTCCTAAGGTGACACATTTCCATTTCATCAAAGAAGAAATTAACATCGCAATAATGGCATACAGTAGTAGTCAGACGTAACGTTTCTATGAGAAAAGAGAAAGGGAAGACCAAGATGCAGGTGGAAGTAAAACAAGCAATAATAGTATTAATATTATTAATTTTAGAATAAAATAATTATAACGAAAATAATTAGTCTTAGAGAAATATAATGTTCAATACTGACATAAAAAAATAAAGAAATTGTAGTAGTTGTATAAAAAGTAATTATTATATTATATTATTATTATACCCGTTACCGGTATTTTATCAAACCACTTGCTCTTCTCGTTCTTGCAGTACTCCTTTATTATTTCACTAAGACCCTCTTCCTTTCTTTAGTTCACTTTGGACTTCGGGCTGTAGGTGCTGTCTTCTCTGGCATCACTTCCTCCCTTTATACCTTGTGTCCTAAGACGGTTTTGTCATCGGTGTCCTCTGAGTCTACCTGGGCTATTTCCAGATCAGGTTTGATTCTGTGATAGTCTTGAGACACTGTATGTATAGAATCATTCTGTTGGTGAGTCTGGTCTGTGGGAGCCTTCTGATATTATGTAATTAATAAATAGTTGTGTCTATTCACACGTCCTTTTTTTATCTCTTTGATTTATATTATGTAATTAGGCTATCTTTGACAGGAGTATCACGCTTTCGAGTAGTCAAAACAAATTTGATAATGAAGTTTATTGCGAAATAATGGTTGTTTGTATAGACAACCTTGATCGTCTCACGTTTCTACTGTAGTGGAAAGAAAATAATATAAAAAATTTATTTATTGAAATTTAGCTGCAAAGTACTTCTTTAAGTTAACAAGTAAATATAATGAATGATTCATAGTTGCATGGATAAATGCAAGTAGAGAAATCGTGGTAATGCTCTATTAACTAACTCAACAAAGAAAATCAAAGCCTCCGAGAATTATCAGAAACTAGTGGGCTTGAGTGGGACTAAAGTTTGTCAGGAATGGATTTTTAGGGAGGAATCAGCAACAAATGGGACATTGAGATCATTATGGATGACTTTATTCGTAACAAAGCAAGGCTCATTAAGGATATTATGAAGGGTGGGATACGAGAGGAATTCGATGGCTTAGCGGAGCCCCAAAGCTATTATACTCTTGGCTTCGTACCGGCAAATTTTATGAATCTTTCGGATAGAATCATGAATTTTATATTATCAAAGCAATGTATGTCTGACGATGTGCGTTTAGTGTTTCCCTCTTTTTTTTTATTTTACTACAAGTATACTACTGGTATCTCTCTTTCCCAACCATTATTAATGAATATAATCAGACAAAAGGAGCCTGTAACGACCATTTATTACTCACGAGGAGTAAAGGACATCAGTCAGAAGTTGAGGAGCATGAAAAGAAGTCGAACAATAGACATGGGAGTGAAATAAAAAGTGATAGGGTTGGGCATTCTCACTACGGCTTTCGCTTTCATTGCTCGAGTATCTCTGTCACTCACGGTTCAGAGTCACCATGTGATCTGTTAATCAGTATGCGCGCTGTGTAAGGGCTTCATATTTTTTTTCTTTTTTGCTTAAATATTTAGTCAAAAACAGTGTAACATTAAATAAGCGGTCTCGGTAAATAAGAGGTCGGGTAAAATTTTGTTCAGAGAGAGTTAATTGTATTGAGGGAAGTGTAATCGTGTTATTCCACAAGGCTAAAGAATAACAATGTCATAAAAAATATATGTACCACAGAAAACCATGAAGGTTCTTGGGTTGAGTAATTGATAAGAAATTTAATGTATCTAGGTCAATGCCAATATACCATTTAAAATTTAAAAAAATTTTTTTTTTCAAAACTGATGTTTATTTTAAAAATTGCTTTTGTACTTAAAAAATGAAAAAACGAAAAATTAATGCAACGTTTAAATGAATACGTAGAGGAATATCAACTGAAGAATAACAGTTTAATGATAAAACCGCATGCCAGTTACTGGGTCTCATCTTCCAGGTAGTGTAGGAAAGAAGGTAGAGTTATTACGCACTTTAGAATTTGTCATTTTGCTTGACCTACCAAAAAACCTTATGCAAATTAAATTAACTCCAGAATCCTATTAAACGCCCGGAATTGGAAGCCCACTGCAGTAAGCAGGTAAATCTGGTGAAAACGTAGCTAGGAGACCAAGGCTCAATGATTTACTGTAGAGCCAAGAAAGAAGAAAGAAGAAAAACCTCATGACAAGGAGAGATCAACATCAGTGTATACTGTGTAGTGTGAACTTAGTGTCATAACTTTTAGAAGTGTCCTTGAGTAGGTACACAGTAGTGAGATAGAAAGAAGTCGGTAGTTTTTTAAGGCGTTAAGAGATAACAAACAATATATTAATAGTATTATATAATTTATTAAAAACATCAGGATATTTACATTTTTTTCATTAGATGGACAGGAAGCGGTTGGGTAGACGGTAAAAGATTTTTTTTGCTGGAATTTTTGAGAACTAACAAACTTTGAGAAATTTTCAAAGAAAATTTAAATTGCGCCAAACAATATCAGATATTGTTTATATATTCAGAGCGACGAATGAATGTAGGAATGTAATGCAAAAGATATGAAACTATAATAAGAAAAGATCTGTCGATAGCTTCAGAATACTACAGCGTTGTATGAATATCTGAGGACAGATATGGCGGCAACGAACATAACTATGGAATTGAAAGAGATAATAGATGTAAAGGAAAGAAATCTCTGGAAAAAGAAAATACACCGAAGAATAGAAAAAGTAACCAAATCTCCATGAGCAGCGTAATTCGATTTCTCGAAGAAGAATAATACAGATTTCTAAAAGCTTTTAGTTTTGTCTTGAGGTACAGTACAAAATTGTTGAATTCAGGGGTGTCAAAGAAGTATGTTGGAAGATCCTCAGTACGAATTTCCAACTCGTCCCTATTTTTTAGTATCATCATCGGAATTTTCGTTTGCATTTATTTACCATCCGAAAATTGTGATCTGGTTCACAAAATGATATCAATGTTCAAGATTGAACTTTTGAAATTATTTCACTCTTGGAGGACCCTTTATCTAGTGTTTTTTTTATTTGTGATGCTGAGGTTTTTTCCAACCAAATTTTACGACAATATGTCTTTCTATGCCTTCCTCTCTAGAGCAAGCTCTTCATTGATACCGTATCCTGCAATATCTTCCTGGACTTGGTTCATCCATGATATTCTTGGACGGTCTCTTCTTCCTATAGAGAACGAGTATGTGGTCATTTTCGGTGTTCTAAAATCTTCCATCATCAGTAAGTGTCCAAAACTATTCTAAATCGCTTTATGGTGACTGCTAAATTGGGTATCCTGTCACGCATTCTACTTATTTTCGATTTGTAATATTTTTTTTTTAACATTAGTAGCAGTAAGCAAAGTTAAAATGAAAAAAAAATGTCGAATTGACAAGATTAACTCCATCTTCCATTTACACGAACAATTTTCAATTCGTTCCTGATTTCATGGATCTTTGCTCTCCTTTACAGGTTACCATCTAATTATTTATCTTCCTTTTTTTTTAAGTGCAATATTTTGGGAACATGGTTCAAATCCCCATGGTACTGCGCTTCGCCATTGGATTACCCAAAGGTCATTTCGACAAAAGAATTATTTTAATACATTATATAATGCTCTTCGATTATAATAGCTTGAGAGTTTTTTTCTCTATAATATAATTATGAATAGACTTCTAAGAGTTTCGTAATCTATTATACGGTTAGCTGCCGGTCTGGGGCGTTGTGAAAAATAGGACGGGTGGTACAATACGGCCCAGATCTTGGTCCTTGGTTAGTGAGGCAAGGAGTGTTGGGGTTCCGAAGCCTCAGGTCCAACTGGATATCCAGGTCAAGGTGTACCTGCATAACGAACTTAGGGGTAACAATGAAATAAAACCAACAACAAGAGATAATAGGATCCCACTTCTGAATACTTGTACAGCCTTCACGGATTAGTTACATAGACAAATAAGCTAATTAATAGTCCTAGAGAGTGTGAACTAGTTCTTTGTGTAGAGCCCGTAGGACCAGGATTCGAATCCCGCTGAAGCAGATGAGAGATTATTTAATCTAACAACAGCCATGATGGACCCTGTGGGATCTGCAGACCTTTCTGGGTCTCACCCCCTTGAGGCTGGCAAGGTTCTGCTCACTCATTCACATACTACGAAAAAACTGTCACCTCCTTCATGCCGAAAATATAATGCCAATCACAGATTTAAACTTATTTTAAGGAATGTACTTTATATCTTCCAACTTTAAATAAAATATAACTAGCCCCAAAGTTATCGAAAACACTTGACAACGAAGCTACCGTAACTTTGATACTTCAGTGTTTGAAAGCACATAGCTCTCTGTCAGAATTATACGACAATCCTAGAATTTTAATAGTCGTAGTTGTTTCTTAATTTTCTTCATCGTCCAGTTTTAATGCAAGCGTATGAATGTGCGAACGTTTGTATATATGTATGTGTGTTATTCCTCGACAAGTTATTAATACCAAAAAATTATAAAGAGTTTTTCAGGTTTAAGTAGCCAAACTGAAAATTTGAATTAAGGACCTCAAAACTAAAACATAAATTATAAATATAAAATTGACGTAAGTCAACAAGATCCCAATTAAAGTAACGTTCAATGAACATTCTTCACCTTGTACACATCGCACAAATTGCGATATATACATACACACATATATATATATATATATATATATATATATATATATATATATATATATATATATATATGTATATATAAATATAGGATCGGTGAAAGGATTTGTCTGGCTTGGATACGACCCATGGTAGGTGAGTGGTTTTTAGTACTGCACTTTTCTCTTCAAATTAAAAATATTTAAAAAAAATTTTCTTAAGGAGGCTTGTCCGCTAACGCTTTGTTTAGAAGATATTCACACCTAAAGATTTTCATTGTTATGAATGTAGGCATAGTAAATAGATAAAATTTATTTATTTGATCCAACTACTTTATTCATTAAATTTAAACATTAACATTCATATTAAATCTTATTCAAAGTTATTTACTTGGGCTTTTACACAGGCTCGGCATCTTTCTTCAGTAGCAAAAGTGGTAGAACGGCACTGGATATGTGTTATTATCTCACAAGACTAAATTATCCTTCTTCGTAAAGAATTTAGGTCATTGACCGGTTTCCATAGATTTTATGTGCAATGTCAGCCAAATAAAAAATCCAGTGGTGTCAGATCTGGAAAACTAAGCCACTGATCCTGCACTGCCAATCCATTGATTATTGATCTAACACCACTGGATTTTTTTGTTTCTTTTAGACGCCTCGGCGGATTGTTTTACAGGATTAAGATTGATTCCACTAACCTTTTAATCACAGAAACCAATTTTGATATTTGCTTACACAACCGTTAACAGACACCAAACAAGCCTAAATCATTCAAGTGGAATAAACAAACACTTGATCTATTATTTCGTGCCGTTTCGAATCCGGCCATTGAGGAATGATTTGTTTAAAGCTTCTTCCATCTTCTATCGACAAATTACAACTTATGTTCTTGTGTACAATTCTTAAACAAACAATTGATTGAGGTAACTTGATCAAACTACTCCTTTTAATTCGTGAGGGTTGATTTTCTGTTGTACGATACGGTATGAGTCCTTTATATTCGTAGTATTGACGTAATCACAAATGCGCTAAGTGCAAATTTACATAAATGGGTTTTGTTGTATAAATAATATTGTAAAGTTGTGATCTATAAAGTCATAGATCATATTTTTACATAAAATTAAAAGAGAAGCTGTAAAGGTTACAAAAATATATTTTGTGCTTAATCTTGAACTGTATTCCTCGTGTTAAATTATCATCAAAGTTGACTCGTGTAAAATCTTGTTTTAGGCAATTAACACATTTATGAACTAAAGCATCGATATATACATATATATATATATATATATATATATATATATATATGTATATATATATATTTATATATATATATATGTGTATGTGTGTGTGTGTAGGGGGGAGACAGAGAGAGAAATAAGCTACCGATAGAAAAATAACAAAAACGTACCCCTACAACCCAAGAAAAATGTCTGGGGTTCATTACATGGTGGGTAATGTAGGGTTTCAAGGACCACCCTTGCGCAGGAAAGTGATAGGCCGACGCTCAACCCCTTGGTATTTCTCCCATTGACCAACTTTATAAAGGATGGGTGAGCCCCAGGAGGGTCTGCACATCCAATAGGGCCCAGCCGTGGCTCCTAATATATTAAAAACTTATCTGCCACAGCCGGATTTGAACCCACGGCCTTCAGTATAGCCACTCTGCACACTATATATTGAGCTCACCCGCTCTTCCGTGACACAAAATATAAAACATAAATAAAATTGAGGTGTTTCGGCTTTTGGCCCAAGTTGACCTTTACATCACACAAATAATAAGTTTTTTTATGGTTATGTCACACTGTTTATTTTTTCCTAGTCATTTTGTACTGTTCGTGTGCTCATAGAAATTAATAACCATGTAAGGTCAGTGTTTCTGTGACCTCTTTGGTCCTGAAAGTTGGTGATGGCTTCTTTTACCAATCAATTTAATAAAATTGATGTGATTATGTATACTTGATGGATATCTCGGATAGGTCACCACTCACAACAACTGTTGTCTTAGAAACAGCAGAGTCTCTACTGTGTGTTGAATATAAATAAGTATTTATGTAGATTAATCAGCCGCTAAACATAAATCTGATCGGACAATTTGTAATTTGTGTAACTAAGCTTTTGTGTTGTAAGAATCTATAAATGATTAATATTGCTGACGATAAATCATGCAGGTATTATAAGTTATAAATATATTCCATTTAAGAAAACGGGGGATAAAAATACCTCTTGTGTACTTTTCGCTGTATACCCTACCACATTCTGTTTTTAGATCAAATGCTCTTTAGTTTTGTTTGTTTATTTAACTTCACTTTTAAACTGTGAAATTGAACGAGGCTAAGAGGTGGGAGCTCTAAATTTTGCATATACAGTTTTAATTAGGAAGGGAGTTTTCAACGAGTACCTGACATCGAACCCCCGATTTACGTCCCTTCCGAAGGACGGCATGGCCAATCTTTTACTGCCTTTAAAACCTCCTAGGGCCACCGGCCTGGTTAGGAACCCGCGATCTTGGGCTGATTAGGTTGTTATGCTAACTACTATCTAGACAACAGGTCGCCCTCTTTAGTTTAGATCACTTCAAAGTTAACTTGTTTCGAATTTACCCTGAAAAATGGGCTCATCTCTGCACGTGTAAATAGCATCATACATTAACATAAGACATGCATTTACTCCTGTAGATTTCACTCCAAAGATTTACAATACCATCGCCTACTTCTGCAATGAAATCATTATATTCCAGAAATCTTAATCTCTTTAATAATTTAAGAATTAAATTATTCTTTCAGTTTTACAGCCAATATTTTTCAATTTAGGCAATTTGTAAGATAAAGTGAATAATGTTATTCATTCGAAAGTTCCCCTGAATAATCAAGACGGCCTAAAACAGCATCATCGCTCTCCAAAGAAAGTTGTGTGGTCCAGAGATAAACTGCCCGCTCGTGATGGAGAAAGGATTCTTTTTAATGACGTAATAAACATATTTTCTTCTCGCTATTTTTATTTAATGTATTTAGAAGTATATTTATGCATATAACTCATAAAATATATCGTGAAAAATATAAAGTGATTTATGTCTGATGACTTGAACAGAACGGATTCTCTCTCAACATATGTCATCTACACTTCAAACAGTAATTTCAAACTTTAATTTCTTGATGAAATGATTACCGAAATCTACTCATCACCTATAATTACATTCTAATTTTCATACTAAAGCTCATGATAACTTGTATTTTTGGAAAACACTAAAAGTTAAAACTTGTAACTCAACTCAAAGCGACAACCTGCGGAGCGGAAACAATTTTTTTCTTATAATTAAGGGTAACAACTTTATAAGGCGAGCCAATGGAGTGTCTCCAGATCCCACTATGTCCATCTTTTTTCCATTGTGGAGGAAACAATAATAAAAATAAAAACATTAATCGCTTCCAAAAAGATATTTCCTTATTGCTTTTCACGGAAGTAAATGTGGAGTATGTTTTCACTTGAAATATTTCTTCTAATGCGATGTCGTTTTGATAACGAAAGTAACGTGGACATACGGAACAATATAATTATGTAGAAAATAACGCGATTAGCGGTTCTTGTTGCTGCTTAGCTAACAATGGGAAAAGTAACAGTGAGTACGCCATTGTTTTGCACATGTTAGGCATCGTTCCACCACGCGAGAATTTTTCTTAAAGCCGTCTTAGAGGGCCGATCTGACTTTCGCTCTCTCGGAGGATATGCAAGTCTCGAACGGGTTCCATAGCTTAGACAGGCAACCATTAAGTCCGGATTGAAGGGAAAATGACATATTCTAATGGTTCGCATTGAGTAAAAATAACATGTCCTTTGTATAGACGCACATCATTGAAGACAAATTTGCAAACCTGTATATCCTATTTAAAAATTTGTTTATTGAAATTTTCAACTGTATAGTATTATAGTAATCAACAAGTGATACAAAATGGCATGGATAAAAGCAAGTAGAGACACCACCCGGTGTTAGCAACCAAAAACTAATTCAATTTACAAGGTCACTAGGCCATCTTATTTTCCTACGTCTAGGATAATTATCGGCAAATGACGAGGATGCTCGGTTTGAAACTAGTGGGTTTGAGTGGGAATAAAGTTTGTCATGAAAATACTGATTTCGGGTTCGGGCATAATCAGTAACAAATGGGACATTAAAGCCATTATGGATGATTGCAATCATAATAAAGTAAAGTTTATTAAAGATTTTACGAAAGATTTTGGACTCAATGGACTGAAAGCTCTACTCCGAATATCAAAATATGTCTTTTAATAGTCATGATAATAAAAATACAAAAGTTTATGAGTCATTTGTAATTAATTGGGAACTTAGAACGTGTGTCTAGTAAGTGTTACATTAGCCCGAAACGAATTTATATCCTAAATAGCAAGTAGATAAAATTAGAAAGTGTAATGTTATGGGGATAATCATAGATAATGAGTGCCTGTACAATTCACAATTTGCGGATGACAATTATTGGAAATGAAGAAGAAGATGCTTCCTTTATGATGAGGAAAGTGTTGGAGACCTATAAGGCAGGAGGCCTGGAAATCAGTAAAACAAACAGCGAGTACATGGCATTAAATAATAGTGTAAACTCCTCACTAAATTATTGGGGAAATGGGATTTGACTCCAACTGAACAATTTAAAATTTAGGCTGGTGGCATTCGAAGGAGAGCAGCAGCAAAAAAGATATCGACGAAAAGGGAATAAGAGGCAGAAAAGAAATTTGGACTTTAAATTCTGTTCTGTGGAGGAAGGACGTCATCATATCAACAAAAAAGAGACTCTATCACTCATTTCTTATAAGTACCGCTCTGTATGCCTCAGAAAACTGGTCCGTTTCAACTGACTCGGCAAGAAAACTGCATTCAATTGGGGAAGGATTTTTGGAGGCGTAGATGTAGGATATCAAGACCACAACACGTTCCGAATGACAGAGTTAGGGAAGCAATAAACAGAGCACTTAACATCCTGTACTCAGTTGAAAAGAAAAAAACTGAGTTGGTTTGGTCATGCTATGAGGATGGCGGACGACCGATGGTCAAAAAGGGTACTGAAACATGGAGGAGAGAGATCGGCCAGAGAAGAGGTGGATAGAAGGGATCCCGGAGGTAATAGCGGTAAGAGGACTTAGAGATTGTTGTAATAAAGTCGTTGTATATATATTATAAAATTACGAAAAAATTACATAATTTAGTTGACTAAATAAACTAAGTGTATATGAATGGAAACTAAAAATCCACTTTTATATGGTCCATCCATCTAGCCTTTGGTCTTCTCTTAGATCTAACTCCATTTGGGTACCCATTAAAAAGCATTATTGCTTTCCTCGCTTCTTCCAATCACAGGAACCTTCCAGGGAATTGAGTGATAGTTCAGCTTCTATTGATTAGACTTACCTGATTTTATGGGACTTCCTTCATCCACCTGGCGTAGCTCTGCAGTAGAGAGCTGAGTAGCCATGCCTAAGGTTCCGGGTTCAAAGCCAGCTGTCGTAGCTCTCCAAGCTTTATAACATGAATGTCCTTAGTAGGGGGAAATACATAGCGGTTGAGCCGTTGTCCTTGAAACAGTACAGTTTCTACCAGTTACTGAACCAAAAAATTCTTCATGGTACAGGCTTTTTTTCCTCTTCCGCCTACTATCCGTTTGTTATACCTTCTATAAAGTTGATTAACCGTTACAATTTACCGGTACAGGAAAAGGATATTTTTTTAATGAAATCACTTAATATTGTGGAGCTATATATTAAATTGTATATTTTTTAATGTTTCAAAATCAATTATTGGAAAATTATTAAAAAGTTAATAGTTATAAGAGCCAAGCCCTCCATTATTCGTCTATGGCATTACTGGTTAACGTTAAATGCCCCAAAAAGTGGAATTTAAGAATTTTATTTAGTATATTTGGTTAAGAAGTTTTCCTTTTTTTTATACGAGATTTATATTCAACATTTTTTATTCTCTGTTTCCATAAAAGAATAAAAAAAACTCACACACACAAACTAGGAAAATATAGAAATAACGTTATTCCAAACTGGTTATCGGTAAGAAACTGTTATTACTCACCTTCAGTGTGAAGGAATCTTATTGACCCATATTCTGATCTGTCGGGCTGGACTCGCAGCCTACTTCCCAATTTAATTATGGACAACTCTTCCCTATGTTTAATGATCCGTTCTGTCCTGAATAATTCTGCATATGAAATGCGTGTGAAATGACCGGTGAGTCTGGGTATACTAATGTACTAAATATATAATAACACACTTAAAAAAAGTAATTGTACATTTAGTACATATTTTATATGAAATATTTTAAACAAAACTGACTAAAAATGAGATTAAAAATTAAAATGAGAATGATATTTATTGAGAGTTTCCCCAAAGTTGAGGTTTTCTCCAACTAAATTTTAAGATTTTTTTTCCAGGTCTTCCTGTCTTCTTCATTATGTCTTCCTGGACTTGGTTCAGACATGTAATTGGTCGGTCTCTTCTTCTTCTTCCTTCAGGGCACCATGCATTCTCATTTTGGGTATTCTATTAATCACCATCCTTCAATAGATGTCCAAACCACTCTAATTGCTTTATTGTGTTTTTTTTTTGAGAATGGTTGTTAGTACCCATTATCTCTCGGACTAATAACTTGGGCATCCTCTCATGCCTAAACAAATTATATTTGAAAGGATTTAAATGAAATCATAATGGTATATGGCGACAAAGTAGCAGATGCTTTTCTACTTAGTCATAATCTATCTACTCCTTACATTGATTTATTTCATTACAATAAATACACTTCCTTAGGAATACTATATATAAACTACTAGCTTTTGCCCACGGCTTCGCTCGCGTGGAATTTGGTCTGCCACATAAAGTTTCGTGAAAGATCATTTTAAATAATTAATTTAAATTTTTTAACCATAAGTCACTCGTACATCCGAAATTTCAGATGAAACTTCAAAACTGACAGATTCCATACAATCTTTGAACCCTTATCATATTAAGGGGGAAACCCTTGGGGGAGGAATTATTCAAATTCCTTTCTTAGTGCTCATTTAAGCTATACAAAGAACCTATCGGCGAAGTTCAAGATGCTAATATTAGTAAGTTCAGTGGTTTCTGCTGTGCGTTGACCGCTGGGTTTGTTAGTCAATCAGGTTACAGTTTTATATAAACTTGGCATGTGTGGTGTGATGATAAAAAGTAGCCTATATCCTTCCCCAGGCTTGAGATTTCATCACAGACGGATCAGCACAGCCGTGAAAGATGCTAATATTAGTAAGTTCAGTGGTTTCTGCTGTGCGTTGACCGCTGGGTGTGTTAGTCAATCAGGTTACAGTTTTATATAAACTTGGCATGTGTGGTGTGATTATAAAAAGTAGCCTATATCCTTCCCCAGGCTTGAGATTTCATCACAGACGGATCAGCACAGCCGTGAAAGATGCTAATATTAGTAAGTTCAGTGGTTTCTGCTGTGCGTTGACCGCTGGGTGTGTTAGTCAATCAGGTTACAGTTTTATATAAACTTGGCATGTGTGGTGTGATGATAAAAAGTAGCCTATATCCTTCCCCAGGCTTGAGATTTCATCACAGACGGATCAGCACAGCCGTGAAACATACATTGACATCGATTAACAAACGGGACGGACAGAAGTTACCTTCATTTGCTATTGTCCGTGTCAGTAAAGGATTAGTATGTAATGTTATTGAATTTATTGAAAAGGATTACTTAGTATAACGGTTTCAATTGTCGTACGGCAGCAGCGAGAAATTAAAAGTGAAATTATTAGAGTAATGTACACATGTAGGTAATTTATCCATGTGCTTTTAGTTTTGGCGGTCTTACTTACCTACTGAAATATACTCCTGTAAACGTTTAGCCCCTTTGGGTTTGAAGGTTGCTAAGTAGGATTATGATATGATGGAGAGGATCTCATGTACTGTACGATGGGCCTTTAAACTATGTTACTTGATTTGTTTCGTTCAGCGAAAATGTGTAGATTTTGCGAGCTACGTGAAATACGTGAGCGATCTACTCGGGGATCCCTGTAGCGATATATTCAACAATTAAATTAAACCGCTATTACCTACTGACCATATGTTGGACGTAATATTGGTAATGTGTTATATCCAAGTACTTTTTAATGATATTTACCGTTATATTATGACCAAATTACACAAAAGCATTATAAATTGTAGCCTATGTGTTATTCTGATGTATAACCTGTATTGCTGTAAAGTTTCATCAAAATCCGTTCAGTAGTTTTTGCGTGAAAGAGTAAGAAACATACATACAAACTTTCGGATTTATAATATTAGTAGGATGGATACATAGATCCATCCTGACCGAAATTAAATGGATTTGTCTAGACCGAGAATTATGGCTAAGGATAGATACTGAACGGTTCTAAGCGGGTTTTTTCTACATTTTTCCTGCTATTGTAAAACTTATTTATAAAAGACAACTTTAATTAATTAAAATCACTGTTGTTTAAACATGTAAAGGAAGTCTGTAACATGTATTTACACTTATTGCTGCTTGTATATGTAAAACTGTAAATAAAGGTTGTGTTTTGTTTTGTTTTTTGATACTGAACGGCAAAAGAGGAAGATAAAGAAAAATTGTACATATGAAGATTATTATTGAAATATGATACTACATGTTAGGGCTCACAATAGTCACTTGATGTAAGTTGAAAAATCAGTACGATATATGAAACAACCATTGATAACATCTGTGAAGAGAAAAACAAACACGACATAAACATTACAAACCATTCAATCATTAATAATAATTAAAACAGTATTTTCTTACAGTAAGATAAAATCTTTTGTCAATGTTGAAGTACCTAATTGCGTTGAACTTGAAGTCTTTTTTCATTCTCATGAAGCTAAGCAGAGTTTCCTGTTTAAAACAATTCACATTTCATTCTACAATAATGAAACAATGTGCTAACAATTACTGCAATGTTTGTTAATACATTAAATTAGCCTCCATTAAGAGATGTTTGGAAAGGTTGACGAAATCATAATGACGCGAGTTTTAACATTGCCTTAAAATTAGTTGGTCCGAATTCTCACACATTATCACTCTGCGATTCAGCATATTGTGTAACTATGTGAGAAAATCTTAAAGAATTGTACTTACTGCATACGAAAGAACACTGATGTTAATTGTATTATAATGCAATTGGCAATTTTTATAATTGAATAATTATTGTATTATTCCTGAATATTCCCAAACAGCTTACAGTATATTGAGCGAATAAGAATCGTTGATAACTTGTTGGTCAATAAACGATATAAACATGGTAAGAATAACCATTATGAAACCTAATGGAATAACCATTGTGTAAATATGTGTTGTGTATTGCGTAATGAACACAAATTATAAATAATTTGTTTAATTTTGTTGTATTCTAAAAATTACTAGACTAGTTCAAAGTTACAACAAAATTGGGTCACCTGTGGTATTATGGTTAGCATAACGATTCGGTGCCCAAAGTCGCGGGTAGGCAGCCCGGCAGGAAAGAGAAAAGAAATTCTTAGTTATGCCGTACTTCGGAGGAGACGTAAAATGGCCGTCCCGAGACTGCGCTGTGTCAGGGTCTCGTTAAAGATCCCTATCCTAACTAATTATAAGTGGATAGGCAAAATTTAGGACTCCCACAGTAGTTTGGTTCGATTAGCTGCATAAAGAGACGTTAAATAAATAAACAAATAAAAAAAACAAAAAATATTGGCATTGATACTTGAAAGTTGTTTGCATATTGTTCACTGAAACACATTGGCTTTTTAATACTGACAGTTCAATAGGTTTGGATAGTGAAAAAGAATTTCAGGTTCTTGTTGGCATAAGTAGTGCAATTATGCGCATTAATTAAACAAAAATAAAAAGATCGGACATGCACATATTTAGTTGGCATTAAAAAGGTCGTACAGGCATCAGCACAGTTTCATAAGCCTATTAATTATTATTGTAGTTATTTAATTAATCAAACTCACCTCAGGGGCGACCTCTGGTCTAATGGTTACACCAGCAGGTGGCCATAAAACTTTTTAAATGGAGTCAAAAAGATAAAAGGACCTTGGTTACTCCGTCCTATGGAAGGGACGTTAAACGGGAGTCCCAAGCCTGTACGATGCCAGGTACTCGTTAAAAATCTCTTTCCTAAGTGTAGACAAAATTTAGAGTTCCCACTGTAGCGTCGTCCGATTAGCCATAACAGCATAAAGTGACGTAGAATAGACAAAATAACTGATCACAGAAACAAGTTTTTTTATTTAGGTTGGATGATTGAGGTAGCCGGACGTGTTTACAATGCTAACAACACGACAATCGCTTCTCACGTCTCTTTTGTAGTTCCGATATCGTCTATAATGTTGCGGTTTCCAAAGCAGCCTTCGCTATCGACCATTATAAGTAGGCCTATTGTCAGCCGTTTGAAAGAACGCACGATTTTCCCGGAGCATTGGCTCAGGAACAAAGGTCTCCTTCGCTGGGAAAGTGTTTCGTTGAAACTTTTAATATCACATGTCTCATGACAAGATCTTTGCATTTCATTCACATGCTTCCTAGTGTCGTGTCCTTTCTATCAAAGTCTCCGAAGTTCAATCAAGTGGCTGATGCATTGCATAATAGTTGATATCGGTTACACCCGGAAATGTAAAAAATTATAAAAAGATGGACATCTAGGATAATAAAGATTTTCTAAGTAAAACATAATTTGAAATGTAAATGAATTAATGTTTTTTCATGTAGATACAATTTTTGTTCTCTTTATATTCGCATCCATATCTACCAAGTACAAAGCAATTGGAAATCAGCAGATTTAATAACGTTATGTTGACACATCTCTCATCCACGTTCTTTTTAGTCACTTCCTAATGGCTATTTGTTCTAGTCCGTATGCAAAGTTTTGTTACCGATACCAACTTTTTTGATAAGTCCAAGCGTTTTTGATTGAAAAGCCGGTTTCTGTTTCTGTCTGTTTAGGGGTCCGCAAATTCGTAAAACTAGGTCCAAACTAGTTTTAGAAGGTATAAGTGTATAAAATAGCCATTTTTCGCGTAACGAACAGCAATGATGTTTAACACTGAGCACGCAACAATACCGTATACGTAAGTTTTGCATGAACTCACCTACAAAACCTTTACCAATACTCAAAAATAAAAAACAGATTAGAAAAGAATGAGTATGAATAATATTTCCGTTTCAAAAAGTTATCATTATTAAAGATAAAGAGGAAAATGGTTGACTGGATGATCGTAATACAATTTGCCTGGGTAAGGTTAACTTATTTATTATAAGCCGTCCTTCGGAAGGGACGTTAAATGGGGGTCCCGAACCTGTACGATGTCAGGTACTCGTTAAAAATCCCTATCCTAATTAAACCTGGATAGGCAACATTTAGAGCTCCCACTGTAGCATCGTCCGATTAGCCCTAGCAGCATAAAGTGACGTTAAATGAACAAACAAACAAACAAACTTATTTATTATGCGTGCCGACGTTTCGGACTACAATGTAGGTCATCTTCAGGGTAAAAAAAGACAAGAAGCGGCTGAGCGAACTGTCAGCTATATTTGGCCAACTGATTCAATATAATTCAATCTATAAATCTAAAAATATATTGAATTTTTATTTTGAAGAGAACAGATTTGCCCAGGGCCGGGATTCGAACCCGGGTCTCCCAGGTTTCAGTCATGGTGCTCTACCAACTGAGCTATCCTGGTTCGTATCTCGGTCAGACAAATCCATTCTCTTCACTGACTACAAATATATATATATAATATTTAAAATTAAAACAATTGATAAAAAAATAAAATGAAATAAATTATAATTATATATACTGACGTAAGTCAACAATATCCTAATTAAAGTAATATTCAATTAACATTATTCACCTTGTTTACATCGCAAATTGCGAGAACACGGGGATATGGGATCGGTGAAGAGAATGGATTTGTCTGACCGAGATACGAACCAGGATAGCTCATATGGTAGAGCACCATGACGGAAACATGGGAGACCCGGGTTCGAATCCCGGCCCTGGACATATCTTTTCTCTTAAAAATAAAAATATTTAAAATTATAACAATTAATAAAAAAATAAAATAAAATAAATTATAATTAAATAATTTAATTTTGAAGTGATGAAGTTGTGTCCTGGTTGAATAAGGGAACTCCAAATGATTTAGAAAAGAAAACCAAGACAATGGTGATAGAGCTAGTTTTAGACCTGACATGGTTGGAATGACTTTAACGAAGATGCAGGGTGGATAAAGGTAGATGGATTTATCGGTATCGAACTTTTGGTTTTAACTTTACATGTTAATATTAGTACTTGATATAAAATTGAGTCATCTCTATTTTTTATTATTTTTGTAAGTCATAAAGTAATCTATTTTTCTAATTGACTTACATTTTCAAAATTAATACTATCTCGGATCATCATCACTGCTCCAAGTTCCTCATTGAAATATTTGCACTAAAAGGATTTATTATTAAAAGGGCATTACACTATTGTAATTATTTTAATTAAACATTCTTATTATGGAATATTTAAGAATAAAATGATATAACCTGTCTGGAAATTTCTTCGGCAGATTGGACAATTAAGAACGAACCAAGAATCCTGAAGGAAATCAAAGAAAGCATGATTGCTGACCTGTAATAGTAACCTTTGTCGATAATCAAGGAAACGTAGTAAGTGTTGAGAGTCAGGCTAATAAAGTAATTAGTGAAGGTAAGTAAGTTGCTGAGAGAAAACAGGTCATTCACATCATAGCATACTTTGATGAGCCTGAAATAAAAATAAAAATAAAATTAATAACCAATTCCAAATATTTTAAAATAAAGCTTCTAAGGCGATTCTCGAATCCACATCGCTGCACAACCGTTGTCTTAGACTGTTTCTGTCTTATAATCTCTTACATCTACTAAACCCAAGACCGTTCATGGGCTGTAATGGAACATTTTTTGTTTTAATAAGCAAGAAATCTTTAAACAACCCAATAAGTGACTTAGCGACCTATTTACTACAAAGATAACATGATTCCGCTTCCCTCAGTACAGAAAACTCATTTTGGAGAAAAATGGACTTCACCACTTATTCACTGGGCTGCAGGTATAATAATAAATCGGTTTTAATCCAGCATACCTTAACTAAAGTGATGTTTAAATTAAATGAAAATTTGCGTACCTATTGAACTCAATTACTATTTTTTCGATGAATAAAACATTTTTATTCCTTAGACTTCGTTGTAGCTCTAACATTTGTAAGGAAATTATTTTCACGATTGCGACAAACAAGAGCTCGCCAATCCAAACAACTGCTTTATGATAATAATATATCAAACCGTAAATAAACCAGAATAAATCGTAGTTCCTTGTCAGGGTATCGAATCCTGCCATTAAGAGGCAAAATATCGAAAAAGTCCAGATGTAATGCTTGATGTATGTCTTGTCGTAGTCGATGGGGGGTTGCAACCTTCTGAGAAAGACATCACAGGCTACCAGACGATGCTTGACAGTCCCGTACCTCTGCCAACTGCTTAGGTAACCGAAGACGAAGACCAGAGATAATCCGAGCATGACGAAAGATTGTACGACACTTAGCGATGAGTACAAATGGCTGTTGAGACTCCCTCCTTGCCGATGGTAATCAATACCTGCGATGATGATGAAGATGCGTATGAGACAGGGCACGGAGACTAAGAGGATCGCAACGAAGAAGTTGAACCAAGACACGGAAGACTTCTTGTTGAGAGGATGTATACCTATCCACTTCCGTGCCCTGAAGACTTGTTCCAGGACATCTTCTACGTTCGAAGGCATTTTTGGTTCTATGTATCTTGGATGGATCTATTAGTGGATCCATACTAACGCCATTTGTTATCTCTGTTAAACATGACATTGTATTAATAAGCTGTCATTCCTAACTGCTATAGGCAATTTTGCTGGTCATCATTATTAATCATATTGGATAATTTTCTTAATGACTTACTTTGATATATTACTTTACAATATACTTTCTAAACTTTCATTTGGTCCGAATTGTAGTACTACCAAAGATATTCCGTAAAGTTAAATTAATACTCCTATAATTCTCTTTAGTTACGTAATATATCCTAAAACATTAAATGTTTTAAAATATATCGTAAAATTAAATTTTTTTTTAATGATTAGATTGTTTTTAAATCGTCACACTAAGGTTAAAATAATATACAGTATGTATTAACTGGAATTTAGACAAAAAAAAACAACACTAAAACCTATGAACGATTCTGGGTTCAGTACATGGTAGAGACTGTACTGTCTCTAGACAACGGTTGTGAAGGGAGATGATTAGTCAGACATCACTTTCTTCCGCCAGGTTTTGGATTTCTGAATATGAATTGCGCTGACTTCGCCCATATTACTTCCTCCATTGTATTGTAATAGAATTATGTATACTTATTAATACGAGTTTTGTATATGTCATGCATTAATGATGTTTGCACTATACAGTTGTTTATAATTTTCTTGGAATCGAGTCCCTGTAAGGAAAAAAGAAATAAGAAAGAAGGATGCATATGTGTGTGCTGCTGTCCATTTATTTAATGTCATTTTTATGCAACTGTAGCAATTCTGATGAAGCTACAGTGGGAGTTTTAAGTGCTCATCCAGCTGTAATAAGAATAGGGATCTTACGAGTATCCAACACCATACAGGGTCGGGGGACGCCCATTATACGCTCCCTTCCAAGGCTGGTATATAGACCCTTTAAAAAATCCTAAGGCTAATGCTGTATACATGCTGCATACCCGCGAACGTTATACTAAACTTATCACACTGGTTACCGAAGCATGTTTGTGAATGTACTTCGACCATTCTATTACCTTCTAATAAATCTATTTTTTAAAATAAGAATATAATAAGAAACAGAACTTACATTACCATTACCTACTTAATCAAGTTTTTATTCCCCTTCTAAAGTTATGTCTAAATGTTATTCGTACTACCTTTTTTCTGTAAAAAATAAATAAAAGAAAGAAAATGGAAGTCATTATATAATCGAGACCATAAAAAATCTTTCCTTTCTTTTTATTAATTTATTATTTTTAATATTATCTTTGGCAGAAAAAGTAATAAGAATATTCATCAAGAATAAGCATATAATATTGTCCACGGTAGGCCCAACACTGTAACAGCTTGACAATTAAAGCAGCCGTGACATTAAAAATGCAACCTGTATTTAATTAAGTTGCCAGAGCGTAGCGAATGGTCATCTGGGCTTCAGGTGTCGTTTTTTAATTGCTTGTCACCTGCAGAGCAATTAAATAGTTACTTTAACTGTAAATACAACTTTAAGAACTATCATTTCAAATAGTTTCGTTAATATGGTAACTATGACAATCGTCTAGTTCAACAATACATACATAGAACATTTGTTGTTTGTTTATTTAACGTCACCTTATGCTATTATGGGTAATCGGACGATGCTACAGTGGGAGCTCTAAATTTTGCCTATCCAGATTTAATTAGGATAGGGATTTTTAACGAGTACCTGACATTGTACAGGCACGGGACCCCCGTTTAACGTCCCTTCCGAAGGAACTAAGGATTTTTTACTCCCTTAAAAAATCCTAGAGCCACCTGCCGGGCTACGAACCCGCGATCTTGGGTTTAGTAGTTTGTTACGCTAACCACTAGACCACAGGTGACCGTTTAACATAGAACATTTGTTCTTTCAATCATTTTATAAAAGAAGACATTTAACTATTACTAATAAATATTTTAGGGAAAACGAAAATTTTTAATTGATGTTTTAAATTATTATTAGTATCAAATGAACAATTATTAAACAACTTTTAGATAGATATAATTATTATTGTATAAATAGAATTTTAACCTTTAAACTGAAGTTGATGAAAACAAATAGTATAATTCATACATAATCCGCTATGCGCCGCTAGTCTCGTGCAATACGTCACAACCAAGTCGAGCATGTCGGTAACGCGAATCCATAAGTTCTTCCCCTTACCAAAAGTAGCAAAACGCGGCTAATGAAGTCTTCACTTAAAAAAAAAATTGATTAGCTATAAGCAGAACAATATCTCAACTATACACACAACATCGCACAAGGTTTCTAGGCAGAACCTTCCCGCTGTAAAAAAAGACATTACCTGTTTGTCGATCTTCTTAACTAATAATAATAATAAGAGCGAACTCGAAGCTTCGATGCAGATACTCAATCTCTGCATAAAAACTTCTGTTCACGGTCCACAATCCAGACCCGAATCCTTAAGATCACTCTTGGCACTATCTTCCCACCTGCGTCTCGGTCTACTACTCAGACGCTTCCCAGTCGGTAAAACGCTTTTCCCAACTAATATTTTTAATATTCCTTTTTTAAATGTGTTTTACATTGCTATGATTTTCCTTTTTATAATTAATGAACAAATGACAAATAAGAAATCCCTTACTGTTAACAGATGATATGGATACACCGATCCTTTTTCGCTTCAGTTCCTCAGAGAACTCCTCGAACCTTACATACACTCGAACAGTACATACTATGCATAACATAGCAGTACGTGCTATGACAGTAGACTGCCGGGCGTGTAGACAGCGTGTAAACAGATGAAGTAAGACGCGCGGGACGGAACGCTATGAGACGGCAATAACTAAACCAGAGATTACACAACCGACGGCCATGACCTCGAACGCCTTGTCATCAGTCACTTCAAGTCTTCACACCTGTCGGATTGTTGACATAACCGATCGACAGTTAACAGATCTGTTGTTTGGTTACAGCATCGAAATATTTTAGGGAGCGCCGAATTAGTACAGATTAGCGAAATTCAACTTTACAAAACCTCCAGTTTACAAGGTGTGATGAATGGAGAAACATGATTTAAAAAACTCGTTTATATATTTCAACACTTTCACCACTCTTTTAAAGGCCTTTAGGTCTCTTCAAAGGTCCTTTTATGACTTCTTCTTTTTCAAGTGCCATCTTCGTTCGTCGCCGAAGGTCGGCGATCACTAGGGCTATTCGAACTTCAAATCTGAAAAGCTGTTTAGTAGAGGACTGGAACCCTTCTCTAAGGTTTCGCAGCCAGGAGTGCCGTATCTATCATTGCAGTAGGAGTGTACTCCTGCATACTTTCCCAGTATTATCAGCCGTAATAAGTCATATGCAAAAATACAAAAAAAAGCATGTATTACTATAACCCATGAAGGGTTTTGGGCTCAGTAAGTAGTGTTTCTTGGGCAACGATGGTACAGCTGATTTTTCCTTGTTTATGCTCAAAACCTAAAAAGAGGCTGAGTGAGCCCCAGGAGAGTCTCCGATTCGTTTCGGCCGCTAACAGACTAAATAAAATATCTCAGCAGCCGGATTTGAACAAGGGATCTTCGGCAAGGCAAATCAGTGCTCTACCACTGAGCCCCTCCCAAGTCATGTTTAACACCGCTCATTAAGTCTGCCAGGTATTGCAGTTTGTTTTCATTAGAGTTATAATTACTTCTTTATTCTTCTCCATCTTCTGCATAACAGTCTCATGTGTAACTATGTCCATCCAACATATTTCGTGAATTCGACAGCACAACACAATCTCTACCGCATGTAGTCTTTGTATTTCCGTTTTCAATAGTTGATTCTGCTAGTGGTCATAGGCGTCTCGAAGTTTAAGCCAGTTATGCCTTATAACTTGGCACAAGACACCAACAATACGCTTTAATTGGATACAGGTTATTATAATATCAATTCTTCAATGTAATTTGAAACAAAGTCGTGAACAGGTAGCATGCTTTAGCAGGAAACCTAAACCCCACTAATGGCCATTTTTCCCCGGTCGAACGATGAATAACGCGATTATAAAAAAGAGTGCGCTGTGGTCGCTGCGGTTGGCCAGAGCGCAAACAGGCCATGAAAGAAATTCATCTTGCTCTCTTAGCTTTCTCGACCAGCTCGTGGCTCGGACTCCTAGCGCATGGACCGTATGATCCTTTCGGAGCCATCAAGTGAAATCTTAATCCCTCAGCGTAAACGTTGCCACTTACCTCTTTCAAACAGGTCACTTTTCACTTCACGTATGGAACAAAACCTCGAGGTGCATTTTATAAATAAAATTAAGAAAATGGGAGTTAACACTACAATTGTCGGGTGTCCCCTGTGGTGTAATGGCATAACGACCTTCTACGCCCAAGGTCACGGGTTGAGCCCCATCAGGGGGCCCTAGTTAGTATTGAATATCTCTAAAGTTAGCAGTTACTGAGGGCTAGTCTTTAGCTTATTTAAAAAAAAAAAAAAAAAAAAAAACCTTTACCCTGCCTATAACCAATAAGGGCATTGGGGTATTGAGCTCTGTAGATCGCATATAAATTCATGTATAATAAGTGGTTGGGCCGATTTCTCTCCAAACTGAGTTACTTGTACTGAGAGAAGCGGAATCGTATTATTCTCGTAGTTTATAAGTCATGTCTTGGCTTGAAATATAGTTACTGCTTATATTATCACTACATTTCAAGCCAAAGACTATGAAAATGACATGATTCCCCTCTTTCCTCTGTACATTCAACTATAAATATATATGTGACGCAGAAGGACAGCTGGCCAATCAGTGTTAAGGACTTATACTGGAAGTATTTTCAGCAATTCAAGGTGTTTGCTAAAGCAGTGTGGTTAATCATCACTACACGAAATCAATATTATAGGTGAACAAGAATTTTAGTTTTGTTTTCGATTACTTTGTTGTAATTTTGTGTTTTTGTTCCTTTTTTTTTGTTCAATTGGCTTAGTAGTTACTATGATCAATATTTTTATGTTTAAGTTTTGTTTTTTTAATGATGTATTTTCAATTTAGCGTTTAGTTTTATAAATAAATAATACAAAAAAAATGTAAACAATAGAAAAAAAAACAAACAACAACATGAAAGTATAATTGTATGTAATGTACTATAAATGTACGGAACATGCAGAACAATAAACGTCCTTCACGTAGGGTTACTCCATGAAGGGGAAAAATAAAAAAATAATATATATATATATACAGACATAATTATAATACTTTTCCTATCCGGAGGTATAATATGGTAATAAAAACCAACGATTGCGTACTTCAACTAAGAAAAATATGCAATCGTTGGTTTTTAACTCGTAAATGTTGCATTCTCAGAGTAACTTATACTTTATGATGTAAAAAAATAAAATTAACACAGAATAAAATTACATCATAAGTGGCATTCTTGTGAAATAATTTATTTTGAATTTTAGATTTCCTATCTCACAAATAGAACTTTCCAAGTAAACCATAATAATTTCTACTCATCCCTCTTTTCCCAATCTGCTGGTGTTCCTCAAGGTAGTATCCTTGGCCCAATCCTTTATACAGTTTATACAGCTGACATCCCAACTCATCCTAATACTATCCTTACCACGTATGCTGATGATACATGTGTATTATCAGTCAACACCAATCCAGTTATTGCATCCCAAAGCCTCCAATCCCATATCACTGATCTTGAAGAATGGTTTCAAAACTGGAGAATTAAAATAAATTCTAAAAAATCGAATCAAATCACTTTTACCTTACGTCGTAAACCAATGACTTCCTGCCCTACAGTATCCTTTAATAATATCCCACTGGTGCCTGTAGAACAGATCCGAACCTGGAATCCTCATACAAGACTGAAAAGACAGGAAACCGCTCGACGTTTCAGGCTACTTCAATACTTACTAGACAAACGCTCTAAGCTCCCAATTAACTACAAAAGACTCATCTACACGACCATCTTACGACCTATTTGGACTTACGGAGTAGAGCTATGGGGCTCCACTAAGCCATCGAATTCCTCTCGTATCCAATCCCTACAATCCAAAATCCTTCGTAAAATCCTCAATGCTCCTTATTTTGTTAAGAATAAAGTCATCCATAACGACCTTAATGTCCCTTTTGTTGCTGATTTGGCCCGAACCCGGTATCTATACTTTCATAGCAAACTTCATTCCCACTCAAACCCTCTAGTTTCAAACCTAGCTTCCTCTTCAATTCCCGATAATCCTCCGAGGCGTCTGAAAAGAAGATGGCCACGTGACCTTCTTATTGAACTTTGATTTGAGTACTACCAGTGGGTAGTTTCTCTACTTGTCATTCTCATGTCATTATGTAACACGCATTCTATTTACTTGTTGTATAATTGTAATACAGTTGTAAATATCAATAAATAAATTTAAAAAAAAAAAAAAAAATTTAGATTTCCTAAAAGTTCTTCTATATCTATATAAAAAAAAAATCCTCGGCCGCGTTTGTTGGCGGTAAACTCAATAACTACTGCACGGATTTTCATGCGGTTTTCACCAAAAGATAGAGTGATTCAGCAGGAAGGTTTAGGTAATTAATTTGTCGAGGTTTTGTGTAAATAGGTTGGAATATCGATGGGTTCACCGAAGACGTTGCTTGCCAAATCCCGTGCAATTATCTAACGTGCAAGATAATAAATTCGTATAAATAGAAATATTTGGTTTTGTTTTTATTTTTATAACGTGATAACAAAAAAAAAATACATTACACAGACAAATTATGTAGGCATAATATGACTTATTACCCGAGCAAAGCTGGGGTGGGTCGCTAGTAAATTAATAAAATACTTGGTTATTTGAACCAAGCAGACAAATAAAAAATTAAAAAAATCAAATATCACCGTATATCTTGTAAATATTGCTTTCCCAGAGACTTCCATTTTATGACATTAAAAAAATGTGAATAATATTACGTCATAAGTGGCATTATTGAGAAACATTTTACTTTAATATAAAGACTTCCTAGAATAGTCTCCCATTTAAAAAATAATCTTGAGGGGGTGAATCAACCAGATATATTTAAAATATGAAAAAAAATCAATGGTGAGCTCATAACTCGTAAATGCCGAATTCTGTAACTTCCACTTTAAAATAAAAAAAAGTGACTGAAGTTACATCTGAAATATTTTATTATGCTTCTGTAATTTTTTATTGCAATCTTAAGATTTCCCAAAAGCAACTCCCGTTATTACCAAAAATCTTCTAGAACTGAATAAATCAGACGAATTTAAAATTCGGCACATTCTATTTCTATTCAATAATATTCTATTAGTGTTGTTTCTTATCAAAGGATTCCTTTAGTCGCTTATTCTGAAAATCTGTCCATAGATTTTCCACAGATTATTTTTAAAAATAGATCTCTGAACGTCAGTAGGAATACATCAAAGGAAACTGGAGACAGATAAGCTACTATGCATACTTAAACTTAATGGCAAAATCCCAAAACGTGTCCCGTTTTAAAGAAAGTCGACCGAATGACGAAGTTCGCGCATTTTCTTTTTATCCTTGCCAATAAAACACTTTCACCCGAATTCCCTTTTAGTGATTAAGACATCCTTTGAAATGATCTCGTGTCGCATAAGTAATAAAAATGTTTATTAATGGTTTATTTATCGACCGATTAACCTATTTCTTTGCTTGTTTATTAAACAAGAAATAAATAAGACACTTTTTAGTCGTAGGTAAAGACGTGATGTTTGTTTATTACACGAACCAATAAAGAGCCACTTAGTTTACTATTAAAAAAAAATATAATATTTAAAGGGCGGGAGTCGCTCAATGGCCTAGCGCTGTTGCAGATTTTATTTAATCTATTTACAGCCGGGGATGGACCCTCTCACCCAGCATATATAAAGTGAGTACCGAAAACGGGGAAAAAAAGGTGATTGAGCGTGTTCTCGGACCCCACACCACCCCTGCACAACAGTTTACAGATGGTACAGTTATTTTTAAACAATTGAGGCGTTGACATTGAAAAGGAGGAAAGTGCGAAAATTGCCGAACTTTTTTTTTTTCACTGAAACAGAATTATCAGTCATTCTGTTGCCACCAGCGGCTTCTTGTGATATCGCTCAAACCTAAACGAGAGGTGATAGCAACTTTCTTCCTTTTCAACACTATTGGCCTTGGAACAAAATCGTTACAGTGAAAAATAAATTTTCGACAATTTTGGCACTTACTTCCTTTTCAATGTCAACGCTTCAAATATAGAGGGATACCAAATACATCTACAATATCTATATGTAGAAAGAAGATATTTGGGGGGTGCAGTAAAAAAAAAACACTGACTAAGTACTAGACTTATTGTTAGCCTTGTTAGCCAGCCGGTGCACCCAACGGATTCTCTCTCCTAATCGCCCTGAAGATGACCTACACTGTAGGTCGAAACGTCGGCACATAATTATAAGTCTAGTACTTATTCAGTGTTTTTTTTTTTACTGCACTCCCCAACTATCTTCTTTCTACATTTGATCATCCAGTCAACTATTTTCCTCTCATACATACAATATCTATAGTTCTGCTACATATATACTCCATATTTATGTCTACATGTGTAACATATTTATCTATATTTTTCAATATTCACTAACGACCAACAAAGTTTTCTTTCTCATATTTTTTGAATAAATATATAAAGATAAAAATAGCATTTCCATCTTAACTTATGTATAAATATTATCACGCACCTTAATCAAAGATGTTCTGCAACACTTTTCCTGAAATTTTGGTTATTATTTAATTGAATGGGGTTATTTCAATTAGTAGGATATATTATTTATGTGTTAATCATCCCAATATATCCTCCCTGCCATCGCAAAGTATCGAATGTGAAAAAAAAACACGACTTATAGCAGTTGCTTTAGGATTGATAATTGATTTAAAATGAATATAGAGGCATCTAACAGTCACGAAAACAATGTAAAATTAATATCATTGGTTTGACTATAGGCACTAACTTTTAATGAACCTTGAAACTGCTTTTTTTTTTAATTCTCCTCAAAAGTACCGCTCAAATTTTTCTCAAAATTTTCACATTCGATAGTCGGAAATGGCAGGGTACACGATATGTGATCTGGAGACCTTCCTGTGGATCATTCAGCCTCTATAAACGCCTAATTATAGAACAACTAAACGATTGTGTATGATGTTGCTCAAATGTGTGGTTCTTACTATGTATTAAAGCCATCACTCTTCCGTAGGGGTATAGCTTAATTTTCTTGTACATTTTATAGAAAATTTATATTGAAGATATTCTAGCTTTACCTTGAATTTTTATTCTATTACATAGTTTTTCGAAAATTTATTAGGTATTTTTTAAAAATTAAAAAGCACTACCTATTTAGTTACTTGTTCGTATTTCTTATAATATGCAATGTTAAGATTTCTAAATAATTAATATGTTTATCACAGAAAATGCCTTATACAATTTTTTTGAGCTAAAATTATTTGATTGAATATTCCAGCGTCTCAATGAGTCTCTTAAAAAGCAATAATTCAAAATGCAGTTTAAATAAATTAAATAGTTTTAAATTAAGGTAATATTTTGCAGGACGACTCTTACATCTGATATAGCTTTCTATATTGACCGAAAATGCCCGGTTGACGAACTTTATGGACAAAAATATTAAAATTAAGTTAATAAGCTAAAAAAGGAAGCGGAACATAATAGTTAATTTATTTGTGTAGGTGTTTGACAGTTAATTATCAAGCTTGAAGGAGAAATTGGTCGTATCCAACGGATGTTCACGACGGACGAAAGCTGTAACCTCAAGAGGCGAGCCTTGAACTTGCGTCTTGTTGATTCCACTTTCTCCGGCGCATTCTCGGCACTGGGTCACTTCTTGACCAGACTTCCCTCATTTCTATTCCCGATGACCGGCCTTAAGATGGAAAACGCTTTTTCCTTGTTCGTTTTTACTTATTTCCGATAATTTTTCTTTTTTAAACAGAGTACAAAATCCACTTTACCGTAGGTGGGAAGATTGCGTTGAAAGTGATCTGAAGGATTTGGGCTTGGGTAGTGGTCCGTGGACAGATATTTGTAAGGAGAGATTGGTATGGTATTGGCAGCGAGTCTTCGGGTTCGATAAGCCTTTTAATTTATTTATTTATTATTTCTACATCAGTAACCTCATACCAGAGATACGGTAATCCCAGTGTGTGGAGTACCGAGCTCGAATGAGGCAGAAAAACTTTTTAATCTGATAAAACTCATAGATCGATCATTCATGCGAGGTTTGTATTTCTGCCATCTATCGAATCTAGGATAACTTATACGTACCAGTTTTGATTAAATTATAAATTAAATATTCGCTAAGATGTAGTTAATATTTATTTTTGCATAAATTAAAAACTCCTACAATTGCGTACATTTTTTATAATAATTTATATTTATTTATCCAAGTAAAATAAGGAGCGGAGTGCTTCAATGGTAGAGCACTCAGTTGCCATGATGAAAATCCTGGTTCAAATCCTACTGTTGGCAAAACTTTTATTTAATCTGTCAGCTGCCGGGGATGGATCATACGGGATTAAGGAACCTCCTGGGGCTCACCCAGGCTCTATATAGTGCCCAAAGTAAGGGGGAAAAATCTGGTGCTTGAGCATGACCCGGGGACAAATCACCTGAATAACCTTTGTCCTTGAAACAGTACAGTCTCCATGTGCTTAACCCCAGGTTCACGGGTTGTGGTGGTACATTTTTTTTTTATCTACGCAGAATAAAAAAATTAATAAAAACATATCCTCGGTTCTTTACTGTCGAATATAAGTAGATCAGCATAGAACACTTAAAGTATAATTTTTTAGACCAACATTCAATATTTTAGGCATTTTTTTTTTAACGACCGTGTTTATATAACTACTGAATTCCTCTAATCTGATGTAATCTTTGAAATCTTAAATACGTCAAAAATTGTAAATGCTCTCTACGTCACAAATGAATAATTCATAACTTGATATTAAATAATATCGGGCAATATTTCAACCTTTCTATTTTAAGTCACAACAGATAAGATATTGTATTGATTTGGCCTTGATAATTGATATCTGCAATCGAAGCCACATTATCAAATCTATTTATTACTAACCATGTTTTTTGATAAGTTCTGAATCATCTTCTGAGCAATCTGAGAAGAAGACGTTCACGTGCCTTCTAACATCGATCGGTTTGGAACTGTATCAATATACAGTGTTTTTTACAAATCAATTTTTATGTTTATTATTATTTTTATTTTTATGTTTGAGTGGTTACAAAACTGAAATGACAAGAAACAGCTTGCCGTTACAGGACGCTTTAACACTTACAAACGCTCTAAGCTCCCAATTAATTACAGAAGACTCATAAACATGACTATTATAAGGCCTATTTGGACTTACAGAGTAGCGCTTTGGAGCTCTACTAACACATGCAATTCCTCTCGTCTCCAATCCTTTCAATCCAAAACCTTTCGAAAAATCCTTAAATCTCCTTTTTTTTACGACTAAAGTCATCTATAATTACCTAAATGTCCCATTTGTTGGTGATTTGGCCCGAACCCAACATCAATCCTTTTCATGACAAACTTAACCCTTTCCCACTAGTTTCGAACCTTGTTTACTCTTCTATGCCTGGCGTCTGAAAAGAAGAAAGCCTCGAGACATTTTAACTTAAATCTGTTTTTTTTACTACTACCAGTAGTCTGTTCATTCATTCTATTTACTTGTATTAATTTAATACCGTTGTAAATTCCAATATATCTTTTTTTTTTTTTAAATCCGTACCACTCACTATAAACCATGCAGGGTCTTGGGTACAGTGTTATAGACTATACTCTTAGAAACAGAGCTCACACTGTTGGATTTGATTAGGAGCTACATAGCTCTTAAATAATAGACCTATATATATTAATTATAAATAGACTCAACTCGATGTACGCAGATTGAACTAATTCACACGTTTTCTATTTTCCTTCTCTATCTCATTATGGCTTTCTCTCGTTTTCAGATAGGCTTTAATTAGAGTGTGAACGCTGAGGACTAATTTTAAATTCTACATGGAGTAATGATTCCGGCCTCTTGGATCGCAGAGTGGCTGGTTTCCTTGCTGTCCATCTTATAATCAACTATAGTAATTATTCCAAACTAGTGAAAACTTTTTATAATATTACAACGCTAGTTCATGTTAAATAGGGAGGAAAACTAGGCAAGCATCAGCTAAAAAAACTTTGAATAAAATTAACTATACTAATTTAACAGTTGACTTAGAAACTTAGTTGTGTTAAAAGTACTAGGCTCAAATACTGCTGTGGCAGGTAAATTATCAAATTATCTACATACCCTCCTTGGTCTAAATCAATCTCTATAAAGTGGAGGAAACCCTTGGTTGAGAAGGAAAATCTGGCGGTTGAGCTTTATCTTGGACCATCACCTCCATGTAAAACCGTTAACTTAGAAATAGTGCATTTCTACCATGTACCAAACCCAATCCCCTTGGTGTAGTACATGGGTTGTAGTGGTCCAAGTTGTTTGAATGAGAATTATTACTTAATATAATAAGTTTATTTCAGAAAAAATATTTTAAAAAAAATAGTAACGTTTCAACAGACTACTTATGTCGTTGCACAGGGATGGGAGTTGCTCACTGAGTTGCCATACCGGAAATCCTGGTTCAAATCCCGGGCAAGACTTTTATTTAGTCCGTTTGCAGCCGGAGAAGGATCGTATAAGATCTAGGACCCTCCTGGGGTATGCCTCTATAAAATATTATAAAAACAGGGTACCCAAAATAAGGGGGAAATATCTGTCTGTTGAGCGTGACCTACGACAAGCCACCTCATTGCAGAACCGAACGCAATATGCACAACCGCCGACTTAGAACTAATACGGTGTCTACTATTTACTGAACCCAAGACCCTGCAAGGATTGTTATTTTTATTACCAGAACAGGTTTTTTTTTAATTTATTAAAATTGTTATACAGTATTATTATATACAAATAAAAGCAAGAAAAAATTATGTAAATTCCATATTTATTGTTTATTAATTACTTTACTAATTAATCGGAAGATGCAACAATGGGAGTCCTAATTTTTCCTATCCAGGGATAATTAGGATAGGGTTGTTTACGATTATGGGACCTATTTTAAGTCCTTACCGAAGAATGGCATATATATGGTTTTTTACTCTCTTTTAAAAAATCTTAAGGCCATCTGGCGGGATGTGCATCCGCAACCTTGGTCATGGAAGGCTGTTATGTTATACCACTACTCCTCGGGTCACCCCATTCCCTCAATTCGGCCAAATCTGCTTAAATATTTATTTTTAAATTTATTATTTGATAAAGAAAAGTGTAAAATAATTTTTCCTATCTGTTCTTATCATCTAATTTCTTTTTGAAACTAGCATTTTTTCTTGGGAATGTTGACACGTGGTTAGAAAGCTGGGTGGTGTAATTCTCTTCGACACATCTCCACTTCTTGATCGATCTGATGAGGAGGGACAATGCGGCACGAACATGGTACATAGGTTCCTGACGATAGTGAGAGTCTGCCGTGCGAAAATTTCTCACATCGAACGTCCAGTAACATAACCGCGAAGATCTCCCTGGTTTTCCATGAACGTATTATGGGTACCAAAAACCATTAAACAACATAAACCTTAACTTTGTACTTTCTCAAGAAATATAAATTTTACTTCAAGGATTTTTTTACACAAATCTTTCAATTTATTTTTAAATAAAAATGCATCCAATGATAATATGACGAAAAATACCAAGAAGCTCTTTTACAAGCCTATATTCGAAAGCATATTACTATATGGAGTAGGGAAATTGACGATAAGTGCTGCTTTAGGAAAAAATCTACTTATCTGAGAGCTGCCAGGGTACCCAGATTAGAAAGACGGACTAATGCCGAAATCAGAGAACGAATGTAAACCTAACAAAACGTCCTCCATAGAGAAAAAATGATTACAGTGGTAATAATTACCCAATTTAATTAAATTATTAATCATACATATTATAATTTATCTGCAATTAAACTAGGTTTTCCATACTTTTATATCTCTCTTTTTTATATTTTTACTTTTTCATTTTGTATCTTTCGGTTTTCCTTCTCATTTTTCTTTATCTTTGTATTTTGTTTACATTATCACCCTTCTGTACATTTATTTTGAAATTTTTGTATTCATTATCCTTAATAATATATCCATTACTATTTTTTACTTTTCTATTACTCTATATGTTATTATATTCTTAGTACTGAAATGTTTTTTTATAGTTATTTTTGTTTCGTTTGTTTTTCTCTCATAGCCCTGAAGATGACCAACAAAGGTCGGCACAAATAAAATATAAGTGTTCACATATTTGTTGTTAATTTATGACTGCACTCCCCAACTATTTCCATCCTCCATTAGATTTTCCAGTCAACTATTTTCCTCTCTAATTTTTGATTGGAATGATGAATGGAGGTAACGGTGAAGAAGACCACGAAAAATATGGATAGAAGGAATTGAGGGAAGTGTGCACGGTCATGATCTGAGGGAGGAAGATATACAATATATAAGAAAATGGAAAAATGAAATAAAATAAATTGTTGAAGTAAGGAAGCCTCTAAAATCTGAGGAATCCCTTAAAGAAAAAAAAATCCAGTTAACGTACATGAATATTTCCTAAATAAAAACTAGCAAACGTGCCGACAAGCAATTCTTCAAAGAATTTTGCCAAAGGCTAAAAATAAAAAGATGATGAAAGAAGTTACCAAGCTGTTTGGTCAAGATCTAGGGCAAGTTTTACATAGAACTATTTCTGTTTCTCTGGCATTACGGCTGTTAATTTAAACTATCACATCCGGTTAATCAACAAAATATCTAAATTGCAATATGTTATTTTCATTTAAATAAAACTGCAAAATAATACATTTCAAGATAATTCATTTAGATTAGAATATAAACGTCATTACAAATGGAAAACATGGTAAGCGAAAAACTCGACTTTTCAGGAGAGTAAAAATACTGAATCATGGTTCATTCAAAATCAGTTCGTATCTTTAAAAGCAGTTAACATATGTCATTGTACGTAAGTTTATGCCTTATAGATAACTCTACATTAATTTTATAATTTATTAATATAACATATATTTAATATTTAATCCTAGAGAAGGTTTAATGTGTACTATTTCTGTATATCTGGCAATAACGCTGTTATTGCCTATCACCCTATAACACTATAACCAATAACTATCACATCCGTTTAATAAAAAATATCTAAAATTTAATATGGTATTTCCATATGTCTATATAAAACTGATAAATAATATATGATAATAAATTATCATATTAAATTATAATACATCAGTTTAATATCATAATCTGATAATAAATTCTGTTATAGCTTGAAGCAAAGTACCACTTCCGGATTTCCTATTATAATAAATTTAAGAATAAAATTATTACAATTTTTGATTAATTCAAAATGTAGTTAGGACTACAAATAAACCTTTTTGGCATATTTGGTTAAATTTAATTATTTTAACCGATGTCTGTATGTTATTCATTTTAATACATCGTCGCTGTCAAAACAATACCGCCTATTTATTTGGGGAATTTTACAGGAGAGATAAAAACCGCGCCGAATATAGACTTGGCAATTTTTTTCAGAACTATTGAAGAGAAGTATCAATAAATAATACTCTGTCATGTTGTTGACCTTAATACCTGCCTTCCTTAGTGTGTAATTAAACCTGTAGAATGCGTTACCGATACTAGCTCATTTTCATAAAAAGTTGTAGATAGGCGGTATTGTTTTGACAGCGACGATATTTAGCTTTTAATATAAAATTAGGGAAGTAATGTAATAAAATGATGTTAAATATAATATTTTACATAAATTACATAAATTAGATTTTATATTGAAAAAATTACTTATAAGCACTGAGTTGCCGGAAATCCTGGTTCAAATCCCGCTGCAAGGCAGTACTTTTATTTAGTCTGTTTGCAGCCGGAGATGGATCATATAGGATCTAGGATCCTCCTGGGCTCACCCAGCCTCTATAAAATATTATAAAAATATGGAACCCAAAATAAGTGGGGAATATCTGGCGGTTGAGCGTGACCTAGGACAAGTCACTCCTTGCAGAACCACTTTCCATGAAACAGACAGTACAGTCTCTACCTTGTACTGAACCCCAGACCCTTCACGGATTGTAGTGGTACAGTTTTTTTTTTATTATTTATAAGATACATAGTGTACTGTATGGGATGTGGCGATCAATGAATGGTTCTTTCAAAAGCTTAATTTGAACGGGGAAAAATTTCAGTCACATTAGATCAAGTTATTATTTCCATTAACAATAATGCATCTTATTTCATTTTAATTTATTATATAGAATAAAAAAATTTAAACTTTTTTTTCTCTATTTTCAGCAACATGCGCTCTTCTCTTCAACGCAATGGACGTCCGATACTGGAGGTGCGTGATGAAAAGAAATGGCCGTTGCCCGGACGAAGACATCAAGTTCTTTTTGTACACTCCGTAAGTAACAACTACAAAATATATATTTGTAAAAAAAAATATAAATACATAGAATCCTGGATTCGAGACAGGTTGTGGCAGTAAAATTATTTATTTTTTAAAAGCTTTGAATCAACTCCGTAGGGACTGGAAATCCCTTTGGGGCTCACCTAGTCTTTACAAAACGGGTTACCTTCATTAGGGGAAAACCTGGCCGGTTGAGAGTTATATCGGCGGAATAACTTCTTTGCCCAACAAGTGCTGCAGACTGGTCCTCATTCTCACACTCCGGTCGAACTTAAGAAAAGTTCAAAGAACTTCATGGGTGCCTCATCCATCATATTGTCCAGATCTCGCACCATCGTATTGTGCGACATTATCATTATTATTACTAATCGTTTCGATATATGACCCATTTTCTTCAAGAGAAATTTTTTTATAATATCGCGGAAAATGAAATTGCTGTACAAGAGACAACCATCCCAAGGTATCAGCATGGGATTGTACAATTGGCTAGCAGATGGCTAATGAAGGTGGATAACAATGGACTATATAACTTTTAATATGAAAGAGATAATAATACAAATATTTGGTTGAATTTTTTTATACATTTTTCTTTATACATTCTATTAGTAAAGGAAGTAGAACCCTCTAATACTCTTCGATATACACTGGCTTGTATACAGTAATTATTGTTAGTATCGAATACACACACACACACACACACACACAGACTCTCTCTCTCCCTCTTTCTCTCTCTCTCTCTCTCACACATACACACATACACACACATACACCCAAAGGATGTGGCCGAAAGAAAGTATGCCACAATCAAAGAGGCAGAGGGAGCGACAAAGAAACGATCTTATTCTATCACTCTCTTTCCTTCCTTATAGGAATGTGTTACACGGAGCGTACACTTCTTATCTCCATTCTGAGTCAGCTGAGGTAGTTACGTATAGAAAGTAGCTATGCCAGCTACAAAAGTGTCCATTCCGTATTTTTTCTCTTTTTTAAATGAATATGTTTAAACTTTAACAGCTCCCATAAAAACGTCCTTCCAGAGCATTACCATTTAACGTCAGGGATGACAGGCCGTAAAATTCTTCAGCACGATAGCATTAGGGACAACGAAAAAGAGAAAACTGAGATGTTCAATTTTCTCTTTTAATTTATAAAGTAGTGAGGAATTTTTCTTAAAACAGAAAAAAAAAATCAGAAAAAACAATCTAAAAATATTAATTCAAAGTATTTACTTTAAAATCAATTGTGTTCAAATATAGGGGAGAGTGGGGTAATGGCGCCACCCTAAGGGAAAAATCTCTGCCAATCCCTGACATTTTGCTTAAAACAGTTTTTGAACGTTTGTATACTTGAATTAGTTATTTCTCTACCTTATAATATTTTTATATATGGTGTGCCTTCGTTATTGAGGGTAATATTTAAAAAAAATATAAATATACACAAAGTGGCGGTATTCCCCCACATGGTGGGGTAATTCCGCCACATGCTTTATTTAACATATTTTCAGCAATAGGGATGAATAGGGTAATGGATAGGACTATATATATTGGTATCCAACATAATATATATGCGTTTTATTGAAAAATACAAAAATATATCAGTAGGTATGACATTTTATAAGCAGAAAGTCATTAATTTCCGTTAACAATTTTAGAATCAATTGAAAAATATTTAAGATGAACTTTCTTTCTGTTTTCATTTTGTTAATATCTACATTTATCTTCTTTACAACACCGCCTTTAGATTTGTTCGTTCCTTGAACATCTTTTCTTTTATCAGGTCTATCTTTCTTCTCCTTTTTGATTTAAGCTTCTGGGCCTACCTTCTTTTTTTTCTTTTGACTGTTTCTGATCTTCATTTTGCACAAAAACAGATTTCCTGGGGTGTTGCTGTCAGAACCGCCGTATGGCATACAAACATACAAACATGGCGGAATTACCCCACTACGCCATTACGGTAGTTGAAACATTACAGCTACCGAACGACTTGATGAAAACAAGTGAAATTTTAATTGAAAATACATGAAACTATAACGAACCAACTTATGCTTCAATAGAAATGAGAAACACTTACCTTCAACCCAATACCACGGGTTGTAAATGTTGGTAAAATAACAAAAAAATGATGAATATTCACTCATATTCAAACAAAATTGATATTACAGACAACAATATAACTGGCGGTACTGCCTGTTGTTTCCCGTGTCTGTCGCTAGCGGAAGACCGGGACACTCGTTCGTCTCCCCACAACGCAACAATCAAAAACGAGGGGTGGCGGAATTGCCCGAGGTGGCGGATTTGTACCACTCTCCCTTAGGCCACAAAAATATATAAACAACTTTTCCTCTTATTAGGAAAACAGTATCTGATGATTCAATTAAAAGTGTAACAATCTGATAAAAAAGCTTTTTTATTTGTTTTTTCATTGAAATATACAACTGTATTATAAATACAACAAGTAAATAACAGGAATGATACATAAAGGCAAGTAGAGAAACTACACAGTGGTGATACTAAAAAAAAAATTTTTTTTTTATAATTTATTCAATGGAACTTACATATGTATTATACTAATACAACAAATAAATAGAATGAATGTAAGGAATACTAAAAAAATAAATAAATTAAAAACACCTGTATCACTATGAAGGTTCCCTGAGTTCAGTACATGGTTGAGACTGTACTGTTTCAAGGACAACGGATGTGTGAGATCACGCTCACCCACCATGTTTTCTCAACAATAAAGAGGACCCACTTTATATAGGCTGGGAGAGCCCCAGGAGGGTCGTCTACATAGCCCTACCACAGCTGTTAACAGATTGAATGATTTAGCAACTCAATGCTCTAACCATTGAGCTGTAGTAATCACTCCCGATCAATCTGATAATTATTCTAGGTTTTAGAATTTCCTAATAGTAACAACAACATTGATGCGTAAAAGCTCAAATTTTGTGAAATTTCTATCCTTTGAGGTACAAGTACCTGACATTTTCCTTACCTGACACCATCCATTGAAATTTTAATTTAATAATGAATCGTAAGCTTCGACTTATAATTTTTGACTTGGATGGAAATATTTCATTTTTAAATAATTTATCTTCGTGACTTTCTACGCTCTAAATTCATTAAGCACCAACGGAAACTGGTCTTAGATAGATAACTTAAAGCTTTAAAAAAACAACAACAAATAAACAGAATAAATAATTTCTGTCAGAGCTGGTCTCGAATTCGGAAACTAGAGCTCAGTAACCGATTTAAAGATAACATATTTGAGATTTGACCTTGCCTGATTTTAACTGCAATTGAAGCCCAGAAATTTATATGTTATTAATATATATTCTTTATAATCGTTATGTATGTAACTGCGATAAATCAATCTAAAGTGATTAAATGAATGAGAGGAAAATAGTTGACTGGATGATAAAATGGAGAACGGAGATAGTTGGGGGGTGCATTAAAAAAAAAACAAATAAATACTAGACTTATATTTAGTAAGTGCCGACGTTTCGACCTACAGTGTAGGCCATCTTCAGGGCGATTTAGAGAGAGGAGCCGCTGGGTGCACCTGCCAACCAGCAATCAGTGATTAAACATTAAAAATTAAAGAATTATCAAACTAAAACTAATTTTTAATTGTAATCTATATTTTTAGTGCCACATAAATAATAAAATTCCCTGTACCGCTATAAACCACGAAGAGTCTTGATTGTCTTGGGTTCAGTACTTGGTAGGGACTGTACAGTTTCTAGGAAAACTTTTTTGCAGAGTAGTTATTTGGCCGACATCACGCTTAACCAATTGGTTATTCCTCTTATAAAGGGTATTCACTTTATAGGGTCTGGGTGAGCCCCGGGAGAGGGTCCATGCGAGGCTAACGGATTAAATTTTTTTTTTTCCATTGCCGGATTTGAACCATCAGATCAGCTAGCTTCTCCGCTCAACATTGGCTGCATCAAACCGTATACAGATATGGCTGAGTTTTCTTCCCTTAATCAATAAAAAATAAGTATGTTTACAGTTTAAAAAACTCTTCGAAACCTTAGTAGGTATCGTTTTGGATATTTTAAAGTAGTAAAAAACAGAGGACTTAAAAAAATTATGTTTCAGAAACTTTTGGATTGATCGAATGCGGGTGATTTTCAAAATAGACAGTTGCGAACTGATGGGCAGATCTCTCTCATACATGAATAAGTGGTTAGAACAGAGACGAGTTTAAAAGAAATTGGCCTATTATTGCTGTGGTTAAGTGAAATGAGGCTGGCATTCACCTCAATTTCCTTCATTTACAACGCATTACTTTCTTTTGGTAATGATGGAGATGGAGAATGCACATGGACGACAAATAAGTTTAAGTTTAATGATGAAAACCAGTGTTGGTACATTACTATATACATAAAACGATTATTACCGTTCTATGTAATAAATGTTATTTGATTCGCTTTTTTTTTTTCAGATATAACTATTGAAAAAAATATGTTTAAAAAATCTGCAATTCATTGAGTAATAATAAAATTAATCACTGATAGGCATTTCTGGTAAAGCTCTCACACGCCTGACTTTCGCATTACTGTCATTTTTTTTAGTTTTCCTGAAATGCCGAGAGAAAGAAGTGAATCGACAGAAAGAAAAGAAAAGTTGGCTCTAAATGAGGGTTTTCTCGAACTGACAACTTCAATCTACAGATCTCACGTCCCAAAAGGAATTCCAAGCGAGCTCCTCGGATTTGAAAATATAAATTATCTTGCACCTACACGGCTTTCTCCTAAGAAACATTGACCAAGCAGGCTTAATTTATGGGCGAAATTTCCTACAACTGACATAAAAAATATTTTTTTTTTTACAATTTTATATTTAAGAAATTACGGTCGGGACACGAAAAAATACGTTTTTCACAAACTGTTTGTTGAAAAGGTCACGTAGTTAATTACTATTATTATTTTTTTTTTAGATTAATGATAGAATGAGAGAATGAAAAGCATAAGGGTTACTAATCTTTGTTGTTGCCCTTTCTCATACATAGAATTACGAAGTACAAAACAACAGATGAAATAGAAGTGTCTTTCTTTTTTATAATAAATATGAAGAATACATTCCGAGTTAAGAAAATAAAAGTTCAATAAAAAAAATCAGAGACTTTAATAAATGGAGATTTTTCAAAAAATTATCAGTTCCAGCCTTCATGTACCAGCACGAAATGCCCGACTACAATGTGATAAAATAAAAATTGATTAAGAATACTATAAAATACATATGTATTTTATTATATTTATTTTATATTTGAACGGGACAAAGAACGTTTAGGTTTGTCCCTGATAATCCCAAAATATATCTTTTTTATCTAAAAATTTTTTGGAAGAATTGATCAGAGTCATTCATTCAAGTGAGTAAAGAAAACCTTTTTCCAATCAAACATTTTTTTCTTTATTTAAAAATACGTTTCGACTCCATCAGTCATTTTCAATTTTCATCTCTTATTAGTCCATTTTATTATTTAATTTAAATATTTTTTTTACTTATAAATTTGTACATTATTAACCTTTTAGTAGATTGTCATTTAATTCAAATTTTTCTTTTAATACTTGGAGTTTGTAATGTCCTCCATGGTCATTATTAACATTTATAAAAATAAATAAATTATTTAAAAATATTATTAAAATAAATTTTAATAATGACCATGGAGTACATTACAAACTCCAAGTATTAAAAGAAAAATTTGAATTAAATGACAATCTACTAAAAGGTTAATAATGTACAAATTTACAAGTAAAAAAAATATTTAAATTAAATAATAAAATGGATTTATAAGAGATGAAAATTTAAAATGACTGATGGAGTCGAAACGAATTTTTAGATAAAGATAAAAATGTTTGACTGGAAAAAGTTTTTTTTTACTCACTTGAATGAATGACTCGAAAATATGTACTCCAGTAACATAAACAAGAGAATTAAAAAAAAATAAATAAAAGAATTGATCAGATTAAATTTCTGTTAGTTTTGGAAAGACAATTATAAAAATAATATTTTTTAGAATTGATATAATGTTAAAAAAGTAATAAAATCTAAAGATAATAGTTATCCAATTCCAACATTTTAAAACTAATCCATGAAATCCAGCAGTGACAGATAAATTATTTAATCTTTTAACAGCTACATATAGACCCTTTGTAATCAGCAGATCCTCTGGGGCACACCGTCTCTAAAAAGAGGGTACCCTCCATTAAGGAAAAAACCAAGAGGTTGAGCGTTATCACGAAAAAGTCACATCCCACACACAGCCCTACCATTTACTCCGAGGATTGTAGTAGTACAAGTTTTTAATACCTCTGTGGGAAAACAATGTTTGTTATATGTTACTTCATTTAACTAAAAATTATAAAAATATATAAAACATTTATTAGTCTTTTTATTTAAGGGGAAAAACTGCAAATTACGGTATAATTGCTGATTCTCCCTATTATTAAAGCAATACTATATAAAGATTACTGTAGTAAAATTAATAAATACTAGATATATAAAAAATTATTAGAAAAATAAAAGTAAAGCATTGTTTGAAATAGAAAAAAACTGAATCAGTATACTTAGTAGTTAAGCAATAACTAAATTTAAATTACTTGTTCATAAGATGTACCATAAAAAGAGCAATATTTATTTTTTTTAATTGTGCAATAGATGAATAGTTCGTTATCGCACTAATTGTTCTGAAGTGACGAATTGAGTTTAATTCTTCTGTTCATTCACAAGATGAAACAACCTTGAGCGAATTCCTTCTTTGATGTCTTAACGATTATTTAATTGCGCACTTGAATTGCATCTCAATTAACTGATGTGTCGTAACTACAGGGAAGAGCTACTACATTTACGACTGTTTTTCGATGATCAAATAGTTTGTAAGAATAAATTATTTAAATTAATTCAATTAACTAAGTATATCGTTTAACAGAACATAAGATTTATAAAAAATAATTCCGATTCAATACTTATTAGATAATATTTGATATCCATGGCTTAAAGGCTTATTTGGACTTGTGATTAGGGCTTCATTAAGCAATCGAATTCCTCTCGTATCCAATCCTAAGTAAAATCCTCAATGGTCCTTACTTTGTTACCATTAAAGCCGCCCATGACCTCAGTGTCCCATCTGTAGGTGATTTGGCACGAACCCGATGTCAGTCCTTTCAGGAAAAACATTCATTCCCACCCGATTCTTAGGATTACATCCCAACAAACGTTTCACTTGGAATTCACATACTGGACTGTCATGACAAAAAATTGCTCGCCGTTTCAGGCTACTGCAACAGTTACTAGACAAACCCACTCTAATCCGGTAGTTTCAAACCTAGCTTCTTCAATTTCGGACAATCCTCTGAGGTTTCTGAAAGAAAATGGCCACAAGACTCTTTCAGTTAAAAGCCCATTAGTGCATCTGGAACTATTCCATTGCCACATCCAGAAAATAAAGTATTTTCTTTTTATTGTATTTGACTATTTCCTGGTGTATCCAGTATTTCCTTTTTATTCTAAATCTGAAAAAACATTACAATGACTTCCTCGCTTGAGCTGATTTTTGTGACTGAAACGGTGAAAATCATGTATCTAATAAATTTTTATCTTCTATGTCGGGCGATTTATCGGATGCTTTTATTGAACGCTCCTAAAAATAAATCGTCGTAATTTATTCCTAACGGTATATAACCATAGCTTGTATCACAACCCACGAAGCGTCTGGGATTCAGTGCATGTTAGAGACTTCACTGTTTCTTCGCCAGATATTTCTCCCTTGTTTTGGGTACCCACTTTATAGAGACTTGCAGAGCTTCTGGAGAGTCATAGATCTCATAGGATTCATCTCCGGCCACTGTCAGATTCTATAAAAGTCTACCAGCGAGCGGGATTAACACCCAGGACCTGCGGCAGGGCAACTCATCGCTTTACCACTGAGTCACTCTTCTCCCTTACGATATATAGCTTATCTTATATTGCCTTAGTGTGAAGGGAATCAATTAAGATAAATTAAGTATGACAAAAAGGGATTAAAATAATAGATTTTAGCTTGTGCTCACAGGAAGTACATTTTTTTTGTATGCCATTTACCATCCTCTTGAGGGATACTAGAGCTTTGTTTCTGTAATAATTACATTAAAATTTTTTTTTTTAATTTGTTTATTGATATTTACAACTGCATTACAATAATACAACAAGTAAATAGGATACGTGAGACATGAGAATGACAAGTAGAGAAACTACCCACTGGTAATGCTCAAATTACATTAAAATAAATAAGTAATTGAGTTTCATAAAGCTTATGCCAGTTAATAATACCTAAAAAAAATTATTATGTATTTTAAAATTATTTTTAGCAATTACTAATTAATATTTATCGTTGTTCCAGAAAGAGCAGATACCGAAAAGAAATAGACTTAAGGAGCCATGTTCCTCTGAGGTACAGCGGATGGGACCCGGGGAAGAAGAATGTTATAATAATCCATGGGTTTAATGGAACTGAGAGCAAAGTACCCATGACTTACATCAGGGATGGTAAGTATCGTATGATCATGTATGATATCAGTACATTTTTGTCGTACTGTTTGTTATGCAACGGATGTGCAGATCATATATGCATCGTACATACATATAGATCGTATATAGGTTTATATAGCACCAGTTCTATATAGAAATTCCATCTGGGACCAGAGAGTTTTTAAGATAACTGATTTAATTTACTTTCTACTTGAGTAATCACGTTTAAAAAAAAAATCTTAAAGAAGTGAAAGTCAGGCAGTATCTCAAGAATTTTGAACCCTTAAGATTCCAGTGGTCTTTATTTGAAATAAATCTTTTATTTTTTTTTTTAAATTAAATCCTTATTAAATATTTTTATTTATTTATATAAAGTCAAAACCACGAATAGGAAGAAGAATACCAAGAAGAATTTACGGTCCAAAGAAGACATAGGAAGGCTATGCGTTGAGATCCAACAAGGAAATTTACAAAGAAGTGAATGATTTGGAAACGGACATAAGAATAAGAAGATTAAGGTTTTACGAACATATGGTGAGGATGCACCCAAAGCGATTAAATAGAGAAATCTTCTATAAAATGAGAAGATACAAGAGTGCCGGGGGTTACATCAAACAGATGAGGGAACTAAAAGAAACTAAAAGATTGAAAGACCAAGACTGTTTCGATAGGGATGATTATGGGAAGAGATTCAAAGAAATTAAGCTCCTTGTGGAAAACAGATGCAAGAAAAGGAATAGCGTGGACCAACCAAGGTCGTTCCGTGACAAAAAAAGTCAAAACCTGTACGAAAAGTAAGAACAACTGAAAATTCGGAGTTATTTAGGATTAGAAATACGTAAAATATGCCAGTTATATTTTTCCTTTTTGTTTATATTTGTGAAAGCTAATCTATTTCCTTAAAAATATGCATAGACAAAAAAAGGAAGCAAGGGAATACTTATTGGCAAATCATGTGATGATAGTTGTTAAAATAACATAAATAACATGAGTGAAACTATTGTTTAGATATTTTAATAAACCTTTCTATAAATACTACAAGTGTTTTTTTTAAGTTATTGCTGATTTTTTTGCCCGTCTGCCCGTAGGCCTCCCCCCCCCCCCAGAAAAAATCCTGGATCCGCCCTTAGGAACATTGAGTGATCAGGCTGATCTACTGCTGATAGCCAAGTGCGATCCGCAGACCCCCTTGGGGCTAATTCAGGCTCTGTTAAGTTTTTATTTTCTTTCGAAATGTACAAGAACAGCATAAATTTAATTATTAAAAATGGGATTTTAGATATTTTTTTAATTGGGAATATGCCCTCATGCTATCATCACATTTGCCTATAAGTATGTACTGTAATGGATTCTCCACAGTACACAAAAAACCGTCTGGTAGGCTTTTTGCAACGTGCTCCGACCGCACGTGCCCCCTCCCCCCCTCCCCTGGACCCGCCTATGAATGTTCCCACCTACGGCTCGGTCTACCACTCAGACGCTTCCCGGCATTTGCTAACTTTTTAGGAATTCTTTCGCTTCTAATTCCAACAGCTTTACAAGCCCATCTCAATCTTCGCCACGCTATCACTTGAATAATATTAACCGGGTGCATGGATCGAGATTCCGCTTTGTGTAGTCTCCTGAGTTCTCCATCGGCTTCATCCTTTTTTGGACCGAATATTCTGCGCAACACCTTATTTTCGAATACCTTAAGGCGTTGTTCGTCCTTTTAGCGTTAGCGGTGATGTTTCCCATCCGTAAATTAAGGAGAGAGTAGGAGAGGTAAGGGTTGGAAGGATGATGGTTTTATACAACTAATAAGGTATAAACGGATATTATTAAATAAGGTTTAAATGGAACTGTTCATTAATAATTCTCGGGAAGAATATAAGTAACATTATCACGATTCGCGATCAAATACCAAGTTCTTCATGCGTAATAATAAGTGTTAATGGAAGTTGGCCTAGACAACCTACTATACGCCTATACGCGCATTTCGGTGATAGCGTCACTAATTAGAACAAACTTTCAGTTCTTGAATCGAGAGCTTAATTAGTAATGCGAATCTCAAAATTTTACTCATTATACTTACCGGTTTGGAACTAAACGATTCAGTGTGATCTCATTACATACTTCATCACCAACAAGCGATCAAACGCAATGAATATTCTCTAGTCGTAATGATAATCGATGGAAGATGATATACAACAATAATCTTAAAAACATTTATAAATAATAAATAATTATGGGAGAGAAGAATGCAACAGCCAAAGAATGAAGAATTATTGGGGTAGAAGAAAGAATGAGCCATTTCGGAAAATAAAAAATAAGTATGAGCTATCTATCTATATCAATTATTTTTATAGACTATATTCTCACACCATTGCATAATTTTTTCCGTATTAATGGGACTTTAAGATGCGGCATTAAAAATTAAATCTCTATTGAATTTCATTACTAAAGTAATTCACACTTTCATTTATTGATTTATGTAAATACAATTATAATAGCGTCACGGAGGCGTTCCGAAACTAATATTGCTTTCGGTGAAGAAGCAGTGAGCGAAAGAACAATCTTCCGTTGCTTTGAAAAATTTTGGTCTGGGGCGTATGACCTTACCAACAAAGAACGTCGTAGGCCGAAAACTAAGTTGGACAACGAAAAGTTGAAAGAGCTGGTCGAAGCGGGCCTCTCCCAAACCTCTCGTGAATTAGGTTCACAACTTGGAACAAGTGCCATGACTGTTTCCAGGCACATCGAGGAGCTTGGTAAAAGAAATAAGCTGGAAATATGGGTACCACATGAATTATCCGAGGCCCAGCAGCACACCCGTTTTGTTTTTCAGGAGCTGAATATAGAGGTCCTTCCTCATCCACCATATTCCCCGGACCTTTCTCCAACTGATTTGTAATTTTTTTCCGTTGTTTGGATAATTTTTTAAGAAATACAAAATTTGACAGCGAAAATGCCCAGAAAGCGTCTTCCAAGACTTCCAAGGGGATAGAAATGCTTGTTTCACGTTGGGAGAAGTGTATTGAAAATGAAGGATCCTATTTTGATTAATAAGAGTATTGTTTAATAATTTTTTGGGCAATAATTGAAATTTACACCTTTACTGACACTTCATATGTTACAACCCGATACTTTCTCCTACAATCAAAACAAAATAGATCACTCTTATCAACAAAGCAAATAATAGTACTTAATATGATACGCTCATAGTCAATATAAGTGATAAGATAGTGTTTTAAGAGTCTTAACTAATTAATTTTAAGAGCGGTGGAAGGTGGATCTGCGGTGGGTTCGTTCACGCCCTCAAAGTTAAACTTTCTCATACTGGGAAAAATTGTGGATCTATAACATCTCACTGAACAATAGTAACAGCATACGCCTATAAAACTTTTTATTTTATTTATTCAGTTTTTTTTTTTACAATTAATGTATCCCGATACATAAACCCTGTAATAAAGCATTTATGGTTGTCCGCTTAATGAAAAGTAACTATAAATATGATTAAAAAAAATATTGCAATTTTAATTGAAATGTATTTACTTTAATGTTGTTGTTTTTTATGGTCATTTAGGATTTTCCTCTCCGATTGATCTCATAGCTACCATAGCATCGAGATGTGGTCTGGGCACCTCATCATTACCGGAGGCAAACTTTCGATAACAACCTTTCCCCACTAATAAAAAACCCAGAGAGAAAGATGTGAGTGAAGAAAGAAAGTTTAGAAGCAATCAGGTCTTCAAAAGTAGACACGTGAAATATCTTCGACTCTTATTTATGTTTTTGCCATCATTAAATAATTAAAATACTCACTTAATCTAATTGTATTTGAATCCATGAATGAAATTAATGAATGAATGACATTATTAATCGGCGTTTTATTAGGTCTATATTAAGTCTCCAAAGAATAGTCTTAATTATCTCAAATTGTTGTAAATATCTAACGATTATAATACATTAATAATTGATAAAAGTAGATATAAATATTTAACAAGAAATTCGTAGATTTCAGTATCATCAGTGATAGTTTTTTCTGTAAAAATAAGTAAATTTAAGATCCTGGAAACTTCTAAACCTTAAATCTTTCAAAATTAGGACTACCAGTGGTGTAGTTGTGAGCCACTAGAGTAACCAACAGCTTATTTTCTTTGTTAGCGGGTTCTTTTAGCCCGAAAGGTGGCCATAAGACTTTTTAAAAAGGATTAAAAATCTCTAGGTTAAGCGGTCCTTTAGAGGGGACGTAAATGGCCGCATCCAGCCATTACGATGTCAGGTAATAGTTAAGATCCCTATCCTAATCGTACCTGGATAGGCGAAATTTAGGACTCACACTGTGCCATCATTCGATTAGTCGTGGTAGCACAAAGTGAGGATTAAACAAATAAATAAACTTAATTCCTGTTAGCATAAGTATCTTAAATACTAAATTTAAAATTAATTCTTCCTATACTACTCAGAAAAAACGAAATTTCTTACGGTTAATTTCACGTAGGTATGCACTTAATAGGTTCTTATTCGGTTAGAATTCAGCTTTAATAAACTAAATTTAGTAATACACGGATTTATCATTAGAATACAATTTGATAACTCCAGAACACAAATCCTTAAGTTTCTAAAATACTGAGAAATGAATAAGTTCTCATTGATAACGCTTCAGTATGTACTGACTGCTTGGCAAAACATTTACTATTTAGTTATTTTTCTAGTATTTTAGAGATTTAATTTTTTTTTTTTTTTTTTAGTTTTCCAATTGTGTTCTGATTATTATTTATGTCTCATTTTAGTTTTTACTGATATTGATTTTTTTTTTAAATTGAATAACTTCGTTTTATAAGCTGTGTTTATGAATTGCAGTCTTAGCCCGCCTATTCCACGTCTAGTTTCTTTTAATTGAAAGGCTCGTCATCGTGATGGTGGGTGCATCCTTTTGCAAGATAGGGAAAGTCTGTAGTCTCCAGACGTGATCTATATCTCTATTAATGCTTAACCACAACCTTCACTTAACGGACCACTGATCCATCACTACTTTCTGGTTAGATTGCTTTAAAAGTAATAATACAAAAAAAACTTTTAAAATTAAAACAAAACAAAACTTAACGGATACAAACTACAAAGTCTTCCCTGTTTTAAGCGATGAAAACTCTCAAGGTGTTTAAAGTGGTATAATCGGAGAGCTTTCTGATAAACTATGTAGAGTTTCTATTCCCCATCTGGTTAGGTACCTATTTCGTATTTTATGCCTGGCTTTACAGTTCTACAGGTGACAGCTCAGTGCGTAGAGTGCTGGGTTCCTACTTTCTAAGCTCCCAGTTCGAAACCGGCTCAGGGAGAAAAAATGTATCCTGTTTACAGACATTGATTGTCTATGTGGGAGCTGGAGACCCTTCTAGGGCTCATCTATCCTCTATAAAAATTGGGGGGAAACCTACCGGTTGAGCACGATCTCTCGGTCAAATCATCTCCTTTCACAACCATTCACTTCGAAACAGTACATTCACAGTATGCACTGTTCTGAACGCAATACCGTTCATGGGTGTTGTTTTATAGGATTTTTTTTTAATGTTTATTCCTCCTACTTTAATTTAAAATGATTCCAACTTGTATATCCTTAATGGCCAGTTCTTGTTCTGTAACAAGAATTGACTCCGTGGGAATCGGAGATGCTCCTGACGCATCTACCTTCTTTAAAGTAGGTACACTTAATTGGGGGAAAACCTGGCGAGATAGTGTAATTTCTGCAGAATCATCTCCTTAGAAAACCGTCGGTATCGAAACAGTATACTCCCTACAATGTTCTGAACGTAATGCCCTTCATGTGTGTTGTACTATAGGAATTACGGTTATTTCTCCTACTATATAGACTGATGGTTCAGTACAAAGATTCTTGACACTTGATTTTGCAAGTAGTATGGTCATTTCTTTTAACATCATACTTGATTTCCAGCATATCTCCGACGAGGAGACTACAACGTGTTCACGGTGGACTGGGAAGGAATCGGAAGGTTTCCTTGTTACCTTTCCTCGATCAGCAACACCCGCTTGGTGGCCCAGTGCTCCGCCCAGTTCTACAGCTACCTCACTCAAAACGGCGCAACTTCGGAAGACACGCTATGTGTCGGACACTCCCTGGGGGCACACATCTGCGGCATGATGAGCAACCATCTCTCCCAGAAGATGTACAAAATAATCGGTGAACATTTTAAACAATATTTAGTATTTGTTCTCATTTTAATGGCTTCAATCTAATGAGTATTCCTAATACAGGACTAGATCCTGCTAGGCCACTGGTAGACAGATACGGAGGTAGAAGCTTCAGGTTGACGAAGGATGACGCTCACGTGGTCCAGGTGATCCACACCAATGCAGGACTTCTTGGAGAGTTACCCCAGGTCGGCCATATCGACTTCTGTGTCAACGGAGGAAGGATGCAGCCTGCCTGTACCAAAGTTGGCAAGAGAATAAGTAAGTACCTTCATTACTTTATTTTTACTGAATTTCTGCTGAAGCGGTGGGTTTCCTTATCAAAGATTTTGTATTCCGTCTATTCAAGATCTATATCTCTGGTAGAACACACCACATTATTCTTTTATTCCAAGTCTTTCTAGGCTGTAAGTTAGTAACCTAGTAACCTTCCTTCTGGTATTGTTGTTACTAGTTTTGATCCCTCTACTTGTATATACTGCTAATCCATTCAGGATAATTCAGCTTCTTATCACAAGTAGTCAATTAAGAAGAGACCACACTTAAAAAACTGCCAGCTACCTCATGGCAATACTGGAACGCAAATCACACGGTAAAGCATGTCTTTGAGGAGTCTTGATTGATTTCCAATGACGAATTATACAGAACTACAATAAATAAAATGCCTTATTCTTGAATTCCTATCTAGGATAGCTATTTTTTGCTTAGATTTATGATCCAAGTACGGAGTGGGATTGTTCAGTTGGTAGAGCGCTGAGTCGCTATGCCGAAGCTTCCGGGTTCAAATCCGGCTGTGACTGATAAATTATTTAATTTGTTAACACCCGTGGTAGGACCTTGTGGGATCTGACAACCATCCCGGGGCTCACCTAGCCTTTGGAAAGCGGTTAACCTTAACGGGGGGGGGAAACTTGAATGTTACGAGTGATATTCGCCAAATTACCTCCCTGCACAACCGATGTCCTTAATACAGTACAATCTCTACCATGCACTGAACACAAGACCCTTCATGGTTACAGTGGTACAGTTTTTTTGTTATAATGCTCATTGTGTTACAATGCTCAGAGTTACAATCTTATATCTATTTGTTTTTAATATTGACATTGATACATGCTAGCAAAGGTAGGGCGTTGAGCCTTTTGAATCAACAATACTTCTACTTATTTTCTTGCTGCTAGAACTATCTAATTTATTTATGGTTTTAATAATTCAAAGTACTGAACCCTTCCCTACATCCCTATTTATGTTTTATATCAGTGAACCGGTACATAAAACTATTTATATATTTTTTTTACTATCCTAAAGATCCTCCGGTCTACCGACAAACTATTATCCTCGTTTTTGTCCAATAATGAGCCGCTTAGATAAAACCCAAGCTATTGTCTATTTTCCGTGTGTGGTAAAAGAACCGTTCTTTGTCAGTGGTTACGAAACTGGTTATCATATTGCGAAAAAAAGTGACACCTCTTCATATGAGTTTTCTCTTTATAATTAAAAGTAAAATTATGGAGTGGTACGGAACTTGCGAAAAAAGTCATTACCAATAATGATTGCAGAAATATTAATAGATGATATTTTTATAATTCGTACTTCCGTTTAGAAGCGGAAGAAGCTATAGCGGGACTTGATGCTGATGAAACAGCTCGAGTAATAGTTAGAAGTTACTAAGCATGGCCTGTCAACTAGTAGTTATTAGCTACTGTTTACGTTGAGAAATAGCAGTTTTTATTCTTGTATTCTGCGGACTAATATTCAATTTAATTGGATATTATTAAATTGTTTAAGGCAGTGGTTCTCAATGTTCTTAAGGAAACCACAATAGTATCTCGATGATATTTTAAACAATTCCGATAAATAAGACAATAAAATGTCGAATTGAACTAAATAAATAATTTAAACAATTTCATGAAATTAAAAAACCTCTACCACTAAAATTCATTAAGGGTCTTGGGTTCAGTCAAGGGAAGAGGCTGGTCTGTTTGTAGGTCCAAGAAAACCTAAGGCGACCTTTGGTCTAGTGGTTAGCATAACAGCCTACTAAGCCCAAGATCGTATCCCGGCAGTGGCCCTAGGGTTTTTTAAAGGTAGTAACAATTCTAGGTTATGCCATCTTTTGGAAGGGGCCTTAAATGGGGTCCCGAGCGTTTACGATGTCAAATACTCGTTAAAAACCCCTATACTTATTAAACCTGGATAGGCAAAATTTAGAGCTCGTACTATAGCATTGTCCGGTTTGCCATAACAACTTTAAATGACGTTAAATAAACAAACAACAAGGTCACCATGGACTGATCACCTCCAAAACACCAAGATCGCAATGCTCGACCACCAGGTTTCCAACTTCCAAATATACCGATATTTGGAATTAAGGATACCCAATTTAAAGAGGCTGAGTGAGCCACATCAGGGACTGTATATATGTTAGCCACCGACGGATCATGTGGAACCTGAAGGCTCTCCTGGGGCTCACCCACTTTAATCTAGGATAACCATACCAAAGTATCCTTAATTTTGGAAGCCTGCCTAATGAGCGGACAAATCGTCTCCAAGCACAACCGTTATCCTAGAGACAGTATAGTCTCTACTATGTACTAAACCCTTCATGGGTTGTAATGGTATAGGTTTATTATATGGAGTTATTATAATATTAATAGTAACGGTAAGACTTAGGGTGTCCAAATAATTCCTGGAATAAGCGGGATTTGTTCAGAAAGGCTTTGGCCTTCCACTTGTCGTTGTTTAGCTGCATACGAAGTGCCGCATGAACTTGTGACGTGCATATTAATTAATCATTATCGGTTAGAAATATCAAAAATATTGTTTTATATTACCGGATTTCCGTATCTTTATGACATTCGGTGTTCCAGAATCATCTTGGGAGTTGTGTTTTGATAATTCACATCTCATTGCTTGTGGTTTTTAAAAGTCTTTGGCTAATCACTGGCAACTTCTTCATGTATGATTATTTCCTGCATCGTTAACTCCGAACGTTTCTTTGTTAAACTTAACTGCCGTTTCAATCAGTATCAAGGTTGTCACCGGAATATTTTTTTTTTTTATATTAACACTTTATTGAAATATTACAATCTGCCACTTGTGGGTAATAAGTAATAGTGCTGTGTAGCTTACAGTCATTCCATAACAAAACAATAATATAAACAAAATAAAATAAATAAATATATACATGCGGAAAAATACATGCATGCGGTAACAGAAAGAAATTAATGCGGGAATGATAATAAAATAAAGTAAAAAAAAAAAAAATAAATAGAAATAAATAATAATAATACTAATAATAAAAAAAAATAAAATAAAATGTACACATTCATACCCTATTTACAATTTGCCTGGGGTCCCCGAACTGAGCTTCTTCCCCAGGAATGAGGGCAAAGCAGGAGTACCGGAATATTCATAATCTCACTTTTTTTAACGATAGTAATGCTGTAACGTAATAATGCCGTCATATTTTTTTACGCTTATTTTAATCACTACCGTTCTAAAATAAAATAAAAAAATATACCAAATTGCAATTTGGACTTCACAGGTGCTAAGCCCATAAATAGGGAGATGATTGAATGTATTTGTAAACAGGAGCACATGTTAGTGGATAAATATTCAGAAAAAAAAGTTCATTTTAAGAAAAAATCAACAAAAAACTGAAATTTCAAAAACAGGAGAATTCCTACATTGACTAATGAGGAGAATGATGGTTTGTTACATCATTTAACAGCACTGTATGGTGCTATGATTAATCAGGTGATGTACAGGGGGAGTCCTACATGTCGCCAATCCAAGAATAATTAGGATTGGAATCTTAAAAGCAGTACGGGGCGCTACACTGGCTCGAGACCATAATTTTACATTCCCTTCGTAGGACTGCATAACTAAGGCTTCTTTACACCCTTAAAAAAAGACTAGGGCAACCTTCTAGGCTGCAAATTGATGGCCTTGGTCATAGTTTACCTTGTTATTATCATTTTTATGAGTATGTTCTATAGGCTTAATATGTCACAGGTGCCCCTAACAATTAAGGATTGTATTACAATGGTACTAGTAAATGTTACAGAGTTTAAACTGACACTAGAAAAGTAATGTGGCATTTCCCTCAATCTTCTACTTTATGAAAAACGAGCAGCATATTATTTATTTTGAAATTTGTAATTATTGGAAGTCCCCTCCCCACACCTAAATGTATTGGGGAATTTACTAAAATTAAGTTTTTAATCAACCCACCTAACTACATCATTATGTCCTATGAGGTTATCAAGCTTCCTATTCATCCTGATTCGCCAGGTGCCTTGAGAGTATACTGAGAAAAAAGAAAATATTTATTTACTAAGTACATATATATAAATAATAGAAAAATAAAATCCTAGAAATATTCAGTGTGTGCCTAGAGTTACGAAACTCATTCTATTTCCTTAAGTGAGACAATTTTTTTTATTGATTTAGTAAAGAAACAAATGATATCTTAATATGAAAATAAGCCCGATTCAGAGATCTATAAATATTTTCAGATGAATGTATTTTATTTTGTACGGATTGAAGCATTTGCTGTACATAATAACAAATAATATTATATGAGTATATATACACACTCAAACATAGTTCATAAACACATTTATTAGACGAAAAACTCAAGAACAACAGTGAAACTAATCAACATTGTAACACAGACTAAATGGCTGAAAGAGGTCCAGAAGGATTTACAACAACTAACTATTCAATACAGAAAAATCTTGTAGACCGCACTGAATGCAGAAAAAAATTCCAAATATCAAGCTTGAGTAGTGATTATTTCATCAACTTAAAAAAAAAAATCAATATATGAAATATGAAAGAAAAAAAAAGGTATCTTGAGAGGATGAAGAGATATTGGGAGGCAAATTAGAAAAGCATGATGAAAAAAAGTTCAATCGCTCTCAAGAGTAACAATCGCTATAATAATAATATATATAGTTTCAATCCAATATTTCTATATGTAATATATAAAAATACAAACAATTATATGGTATCTCGGGTAGAGTAATAGCTGCCAATACAGTAAGTGTATAGCCGAGCTATACACTTAGCATATATGCTATATATTTTTTTTAATTTAAGGGCAAGCAAGATGCAGCCATTTTATGAGTGCTTGCTATCTGGCTGACACAACTGGAGAAGATGGAAAACAGTTTAGAGGTGTACCATGTACGAAATCATGCAAGCGGATACCTGGACTAGAGGGGATTACAGTTCCTATGGGAGAACATACCCCAGATACGTAAGCATTGTAATATTAAAGTGTAGCATTAAAGTAATTGGCATAGTAGTCTTTCAGGTTTTTTTATATATTTTTTTTTAATACTAGAATGAAGCCTGTAGTATGTTCCGCAGGTAACTATTTCTAGGGTCTGTTTGATGTAGCTATCCAGTTATTTTCACTGATTGAAAAGTTACTGTTTTTAATTATTTCCTCAAATTAAATTAAGTCAACAGTTATTTTTCAATCACCATAGTGATTGCTAATGAATAGTACTTGGTAGTATGAGATATACGTACAAATTATGAAAGCAATATACATACAATAGAAATAACGAAGTAATACATTTTAATATTGATATACATAAAATAACGGTTACTCTGGAGGGCAATATTAGCATAAAAATGTCAAGCTACCTTCCTTAAAGATTCTTTCAAATAAATTTTTAAGGAACATAGCTCCAAGAAATTCGTTTTGAGAAATTTTATTAATTACACTATACAACTCGTTTTTTGTGTCTGATCAAAGACCGTAATTTTTCATCATATTATGCCAAAATAGAGTTGAATATGACCTTACTATTGAAGAATGTTTGCTTTTGTGGCGGGGAGCTTGTTTACTCTAATTTGGAATCCTGAATTATTCTTAATACGGTTGTTAATTAATATGGTTGTAACGTCATCCCATTTTCCCTCTCTGCAAAGTCAAGACAGCTGATTATTCTACTACTTTCTCATTGGCCGAAAAATTAATAGGGGGATCAGTAATTAAAAAAATATTGTTTCTTTCATTTAATATTATAAGGGCAATTTAAAGCGTGCTCGAGTGGGAAAACTCATTTTGGATTTATTTTAAGTGAATTCTGAGTTTATTTTGTTTTGAATACAATAAGTTTAAAGTGTTTTGTGTTTGAAATATTGTATTTGTGTTACAATTCGAATTGATTACTATATGAATATTTTAGATGTTTAAGTCTATTAAAAATATACTAAAAGCATACTCCTGGCTTCAAAAGCAAATATTTTGAGGAACCCTATTCATTTTTGTCAATGTTAAGGTCTAACCAAGCAATTACAATCACTTTCAAACCAAACACAAAAAAAAGTTCAATTTCGTTATCTAGTGTTTGTTATATGTCTGTATAAAGAGGTGATTATTTAATAATTAAAAACCATTGCTTTTCATCCAGTTACTTTTAAAACTGTAAAAGTAAATAATAATAATAATGCAAAATAGATCCTTATTTTTAATACATCCCTACTTTGTTAGCCCTAACAAAAATTGGATAAATTTAAACTAATTTAGACAAGAATTAAAAAAATAACTAAATGATAAAAAAGCACAAAATATTTTTTTCTCAGAGATAGAAATAACAAAAATAAATATGTATATATAAACTTGATTTCACAAAAACTTTAATGTTAGAAAATAAAAAAGATAATAGAAAATATTATCATATAACATTACAAAGCTTGACAAGAAAATGATAATACAGCTAGAGATTAATTTATCATTACTATAAGGGTTAACATAATTAAAGAACCAATACAATATATTTGTATCGAATAAACATTGGAATGTCGTAATGCTAATATTTATTTTCCAGGGCAAGAGGAACCTACTGCGTCTCTATAAGTCATATACATACCTGTCCTTTTGACTAGGCCCATGATTACATATTTTAAAATGTTAAATGTTCAAAAAGAAATTTCACTTGTTCGTTTCTTTTTTGAAATGCATTGCATTCAAGAACTTCAGGTGAAACCATAGAAAATATTTAAGAATGAAGAAGATTGATAACTTGGAAGGATGTTTAGATTTAATAATCCAAGTAAGAAAAGAAATTGTATAAAGGAGCAATTTGAAGACAATTATATCTCTTAAGTGAAAACCAAAAATATTTATTAAATTGAAACTGTATATAATTTTACCATTGTGCTTTTCATCAAATTTAAACTAATTCTAATAATATGATATAACCTAGATCATTCGATTAGAATATATTTTCATAGAATGATATTATTTATTATGTGACGTAAACTGTAATTATGATATAAGAATGTAAATTATTAAGCATAAAATCGGTGAGATATAGCGAAAGTATTTAAAAATTTAATTGGTTAAGTTTAAGTTTTTTTTACCAGTTTTATCAATATGAGACTTTCAGATTGAAAATTGGATGGCTCCAAAATTAAAAAAATTAACTTTTTCACATTTTTCACTAGTTAGTCAAACAATGCTTTTTGCTCCCGAAACTTCATGTACAGAACCAACCTAAAACCATGAGAAATAAGAAGTAAAGTGTCATGTTAGTCATAGTTGCTTGGCTAAGCTAACGAAAAATATGAAAAAAAATTAATTTTTGATATTTGGAGTTATCTGCTTTTGACCCTGCCTGCCTCATATATTTTATTCAGAACTTTCAAAATTGTTAGATTAAATTATCAAAATAAATAAAATTCTTTGACAAATTTAATCTATAAATGGTACAACCATAAAAAATAAACAATGTATGAATTAAGCAGATATTGAATCAGATATTTTTTTAAACATATAGAATAAAATTAAAAAAATATTGAATATTCAATACTAGTTGAACAATTGTTTCCTTTGCATTACTGTCTGTGTGATCTGTTTAAAGTATATTAGAAATATTTTAATTTATTGTGACTGTTAAGCGATTTAATTTGTTTTTACAGTGGTTTAAAAATTATTAAGCATTTTATATTATTAATTATTAACCTAACAAGTGTGATTAAAAAATAGAAAGCAAAATCCTTTAAGTATTATAAAAATAGAACAAAATTTAAGTCACAGAAAATTAAAATTAATAGATGAATAACCATAAACAAATCTGATTTACAATGCTTATTCAGTACTAAAGTTGAATAATTGTTTACTTTAATTTACTGTCTCTGTGCTAAACTGTGATTTTTATAAAATACAACAACTGTACAAGAAACAAACCAAAAAGATTTTCAAATTATTTAAATATTTTTTAACAGTGGGAAACATTTCCTCCTACTTTCACTGTCTCTCTATTATACTTAAGTATAGTAAAGTGTAATTAAAAATAACGTAATTACCTCAAATAAGTTATTAGGCTATAAGAACAAATAATGAATATAAAGTATAAATGCATTACTTAAGAGTACACACCATTTCCTTCAGAAGGTAAAAAAAGTTGCATAAACAATATGTGATTGTATTGATATAACAAATGAATTTCATTTTTATAATATTTGATTTGAAAATGTGAAAAAAAAATTTTATAATTAAAATTTTTCTTGAATGTGTCGGAAAAATGGAAGGGAGGCAGTATTTGTGCTCACTAATCCCTCTCAGAAAAGTCTTTGATATGCTTTAGGCTAAAATACCAAATATGTAATGTAATTATAACATGACAATTCTTAAAATGTTTAAACCTTCAACTAATATTATTGTCTCATTTTCAATACTTAATTTAATATTTAAAAAAGGTGCAAGAATATAAATAACAAAGTCAACAATAAAATTATTGAAAGAGTCATAATTTGTTCTAAATTTCGAAGGAAGCTTGCTTTTTTAGCAGGAAGCTTTTTCACAATAAAGCACAACAATACATATGACTTGCTAAGCCTGTAAAATTTTGAAACAAGTTAACATTTTACATAATTGCATTAAAAAAATTAAATTTAAAAACTCGACTAAAATTATTATTGTTCAATGATGTTAAGTAACATGTAATGACTAAAAATAAACCTTTCCTCTTTCAAATATAATTTAAAAGTAATAATGATGTGATATTTCTAACTTAGATTTACAATAATCAAACTATGGAAACCTTAAAGTTTCAAGTGAAAACATGCCACAATTTATGAAGTTGTTCTAAGGTTATAATATAAAAATAATAACATTAAGTTTTATTGAACCACTTCCTTTTACTGATATTAGTTGAGAACCCCGGAGCTATAATGTTATAAGATACTTAGTTTTTTACTAATAAGTTAACTTTTCAGCAACCTGTTTTGAAAAATAAATGTACTATAGTAATTTCTGTGTATGAAAAACTATTTAATTTCACCTAAATCACTATATCTGACACTAACATTTTTTTATTGTAGTTTCTTTATGAACTTAGTTCAATTTTTAAAATTTATCTTTTCAAACATTAGTGAGCAATTTTTATTTTTTTCCCCACGAATCGGCCAGCAAGGACCACACAAATATCACTTAAATCTTCTTCACACTCTCCGCCTTCCTTCTACTCCAATACTTTCACATTTTCCTGGACTGTTCCTCTCGCTCTTCCTTAGTCCATTTTCTCCATCGTCTCTCCTTCCTTCCTGCAAGAACCCCAACTTCTTTTAGTTTTTTCCCAAAAAGATCTCTATCCAAGCAGTCCTTATCCTAGATTTTTAGCCTATCCAGCTCCTCTTTTATTTGTTCCACGTATCCATCTATACCCTTATAGCTTAAGACTGTATCAACAATTTTTTTGTTCAGCCTCTTATTATTCATTCTGACCATGTGGCCATAGAACCTCAGTCTTCTGGTCCTGATGAGTGTTCAAGATCTTCCAAATTTGTGTATATTTCTTCGTTTGATTTTCGCCTATACCCCTCTTGTGTTACTTTGGGTCCGTGAATCCTCCTCAGAATTTTTCTCTCAATCTTCAGGTCCTTCTCCAGACTCGGAAGGCTGACTGTTTCCATAGCATACAGTATTAATGGTCTTATTACTGTACAGTAGTACCTTATATTTGCATTGGAGGACAAATTTTTCTTGCTGTACATGTTTCCAGTGGCAAAGTTCAGTCTTTCCAGTTTGGCTATTCTTTCTTCCACGGATGCCCTATCTGTTCCGTAGTTACATATTATCTCCCCTAGGTGTTTAAACTTTTTCGTGACTTTTATTTTCCCATATTTTGTGTTTAATATTTCCTTGCTAAAGCTGGCTAAAGTTGTTATAACCTCTGCTTTTTCATATGAAATCTGTAGTCTTGTTTTCTCCGCTATTTCTTTCAGGGTTTTTACCTGTTTTATAGCTTCCTATTAAACAGGTAAACACTCTTCTAATGAAACACCCTCCTGTTTTAATATATACACAATAATTTTTAAAATATATGTTGTTGTTAATATTATATAATAAACCTGTTAAAAGTAATGAAATAAGTGTATAAGGAGTATAAAATATAAGTATTATATTATATAAATATATGTATTATATTATAAGAGTATAAATGTAAGTATTATATAAAATAACTCAATAAAAATTAATTTAGCTCTCTACTTCAGAAATCAAAATGTTAAGGTAGTTCCCTTATCGCAAATTACCGTTATCAGTTTATATGACTAAACTAATAAGTTATTTTTCATTATCAGTACATTTCAACTACCAATCCAATGAAATATTTGAGAGTTATTAATGAATATTTGAGAAGTAATAAATAAAACTATAGACATAACAAAATGTTTATATAAAACACCCCATGATTTCTATAAACCGCTACCAATGAACAGGTTTTACTCATGTTACCCATAATAGATAATTAATATTATGCTGATATTAATGTACTGTGATGTAATTCTAAAAATAATTTTGTTTTAACCGTGCCATTTTTTTTTTTTTTTTGTTATATTCCATTTGCATAAAATTGAAATCTGAGGTTAAAATCTATTTAAATGTTTAATATATGCAGAGAATGTAATATTTTACAAAATAATTCAATCATGTTATTGTACATATTAATGTTATGGAATCTAAAAACTGCATGTATTTATGTATATTCAGTCATAATATTTTATTTTTTACTGACCCAAAGATAGAAAATAGGATAGTATAGCAAAATTGTGTATGTATTTAATAAATATTTTGTAATTATAGAAACATGCCAAAATAAATCTATAATGAAATTTATTTTTTTATTATTTTACATTATGAAAATGCAATGTTTGATGGGAGGGATTTGAGGGTTAAATGATCTTGTAAAATATGGATAGTTTCTAATTTATTTATTTAATTTTCGAAAACCTAATTCTATTTAAAAATATAAAAACTCTTTAGTTAGTTACTATAAAAATTTTAAATAGTTTGGTTCTTTTCAATGAAGTAGAAATATCCCATTTTATTTCTAAAGTTTATTTCAGCTTGTGTATATTCTACTTCATCTGAAACAAGAGACAACATTTTTTGCTGAAATAATAAATATAGTATTATAGTAATATACTTGTTGGTTTTGGTACTTAGATAAAAAGCGAGCGACCTTTGGTGTAGTGGTTAGCATAACAACCTACTAAGCCCAAGATCGCGGGTCGGCAGCCTGGCAGGTGGCCCTAGGAGTTTTTAAAGGGAGAAAAAATCCTTTGTTCTGCCATCCTTTGGAAGGGAAATTAAATAGGGATCCCGAGCCTGTATTGCGCCAGGTACTCATTAAAAATCCTTATTCTAATTAAACCAGGACAGGCAAAATTTAGTACTCCCTCAGTAGTATCGTCTGATTAGCCATAGCAGCATAAGAAGTGATGTTAAACAAAAAAACAAAAAACAAACTTAGATAAAATGTTCACATGTAAATCAGGTAGTTTATGTTTTATTACAAAGTTTATTTTAATCATACTCGGTTCATTTATTTTTAATATGTGCCAATGAATCTGAAAATGAATACTGCATAAGAACAGCAAGTAAAAATGGTAATAACACTATAAAGCTATGCCAAAGAAAATCGTTCGTTATGCCATGGTTCTGGGTCTGTGCAATGTCAGGTACTAGTTTAAGATCCATATCCTGATTAAAACTGGATAGGAAAAATTCAGGGCACCCACTGTAGCATCATCAGACTTGCCATAGCAGCATAAAACGTTACATAAATGAACAAACCTTATAATTTGACTGGGATCATTATGAATTGACTAAAAAAAAAAATAACTAGAATCAGCTATTAAGACGGAGACTTGAAACATATTTGAAGTGCGATCGATTCTTTAAAATGAAACCCAAGTCTAATTACTTCATATATTATAATATAAAAACAAGAGTTATTTTTGGATTTTGCTGCATCTAAACTTATGATTTTCTATTTCATTCACAATGCGAAAAATACCTAACACGTTCCCTAATTATAATTATTAATATGTCCTATTTAATCAAGAAATTAACTTTCAACTTATACCTAAACTCAATGCTCTAGATTCTACAGACATTCGCATTTGCTACTTTGACATTGTACCAATAATATATAATAGACCTACTATTTTTGGGACAATCATTCACAGTTTAGAATATATAATCTATTTTTTAATAGTGCCAACGTAGTTAACCTAGTTTGTCTGTTTTACATGTGGACCAGCAAATCATATTTCATTTTTTAGTTAGAATATATTCATTTGTTAATACAAGAGTAATTCAATTTTTTAATCAATATAGTATTTCTCACATACAAATTTGAATAAAAAAGTTTTTCTGTAAAATTGAACTTTTAAGAACAAGCTCAACTTAAACAAAGTACAAAAAGAACATAGATTGGTTCAAATTATTTGTCCTGGAGGTCACTTAATTAAATGTTTTTTTCATCAAATATTGTTGTTAATAGAAAATAATTAGTGAATATAAATAAATATATTTGGTTCATCACATGAAACTCTAAACTCCCCAGCTCACAAATGAAATTATAGTCTAGTTAAGTAAAATAAGTTTCTCTTATAATATATAATAATAGTATAAGTATCAATATTATCATATATATATACATATATGAGGGAGCAAAGGGGCTCAGTGGTAGAGCACTGAGTTGCCTTGCAGAAGGACTGGGTTCAAATTCCGATACTGGCAGATTTTATTTAATCTTTTAACATGTGGGGAAGGATCCTTTGGGATCTGGGACACTCCTGGGGCTCACCCAGCCTCTATAAAGTGGGTATCCAAAATAAAGGGGGGAATCTAGAGGTTGAGCAGTTGATATAAGACAAATCACCTCCTTGTTCAAAATTTATCCAAGAAACAGGACAGTCTCAAACAGGTACTCAATCCCAGACCTTTCATGAGTTGGAGTGGTACAGTTTTTTTCCCTTATATAAATGCAGAAGAAAATAGGTTTCATTTAGAATTGGGTCAATGTTATTTGTATTAAATTTTTTTTCTAAAAGAAGAGTTCTTAAATATTAGGACTTTTGTCAGCGTGCTAATATAGAATAGAATTTCTGAAGCGATCCTTTATGTATCAAAGGTCATTTTACCGCGACTCGACGTTAATTGTACGTTTTTATATGAATCTGGTATAACTGCTTGCATATTTGGTAACCATAATTAGAGATATTATTTGAGCTTAAAACCCTAAGGTCATCAATGCCTAATATTATTATATTATTTTAGTTATTTAGCTGAGCTATACCTATACATGTAGGCTGTCATCAATGCCTTTGCTTCAATTAGAATATCGAGAAGAGTTAAATCAAGTATAGTTTCCAGTGAAGCAGTAGGAGTGGTTCTCATGGTCCCAGTGATCATGATGCACCCGAGCCGCTGCACCGTCTCTAACTTCAGTCTATTTTGTAGGACTCCAGCTCTGTGCACCAGGCTATTGAGCCATAAGTTACCACAGGTCTGACTATCGCAGTGTATGTCCACCGTGCCATCTTGGGTCTGATTCCCCACCAGTAGCTGCAAAGGCTCTTACAAATCCACAGAAGTCTAGTGGCTTTCTTGGTGTCATAATCGATATGTTCATTCCAGTTTAATTTACTGTTCATAATGACTCCGAGGTATTTAATCTTCTTGCTAAACTGAATGATCCCTTTCATCCTAGGCTGGGTGAACTCCTTCAGAGCTCTTTTATTAGTAAATGGTACAATGACCGTTTCATTAGGGTTGATAATCAATCAATAGAGAAAAGTATTCTGGTTCCAAATCTTGACTTCTCTAACTGCGAATTCCACCAGGGTGCAGTTTGACCCTTTAGTGGTTGTTCTGCAGTTATCCTTGAATGCAGTGATAACTGTGAGCTTTAGTCAGTAGTTCGTTTAAGAACCCCAGCTGATAAGTGCTGGAAGCCAAAGAGGGAATTCTTTGATTAAGTCTATAAGGTTTGTCCTAAAGCCTTCCCAGTTTGTGGTTTTTTAAATAATAATAATGTCTTTATTTAGTCCCTATAGAATAACAACACAGGTATTGTAAGCTATTACTATATGTCTTAGAGTGAAAAATAATTACATTTAATTAATTATTACAAGTAATTTAATAAGTGAGAAAGAATAAAAAATGAACAAAAAAATGTGAATTACCTACAATAACCATATTTTAAGAACAGATTAGAAGAAAAGAAAGAAAAAAAAATTAAAATAAGTTAACAATAATTATATAAGAGAAACAATTTGTGGTTACATATATATATATCAAATTTATGCCAACAAAAATGAAGAAATATTAAACAATAGTATCAGAGATTTACATTTCATTCCTTTTTGTCCTTTTTTTTTCTTTTTTAAAACCTTCCCAGTTTGTGTTTCTGGGGTTTTTATAGGTTGCACACCATGAGGTTGTGACCTCAAGTTCCCACTTAATATATTTGTGATCAGAACTGGAAAAATCTTTCGAGGCATGCCAGTTTGTATTGTTTATCGTTCTGGTTGATCTGAAACTCAGGGTGAGGTCTATGACCTCCTGTCTGTTAGAGATTTCAAAAGTTAGTGAATTACCTTTGTTTTACTATATCCGGATTGTTTACTAGCAAAAATTCCAGAAGGGATACAAAATACCTCTACAGTTGGTATTACTGCTACCCCAGATATTATGGTGAGCATTGGCATCCGCCCCGATGATTCACATCGTTTCCTGTGTTTTGAGATAGTCAACTATTCTCTCAAGGCAGGTCGATGGGACTTTGTTCCTCATAGGGTAAGTGCAATGAGACTAGGACAACCTCCTGGCCCCCGAAATTGGTTGTTACTGCAACAGAATCTCTGGAACATAAGGGCTACATTGGAAAACAATTTAATTCAATTTTGGCAAGAATGCAGGCTCTGGGCCTTGGGAAGTTTGCTTGAATTAGTTTATATCTCTTCAGGCCCAGTACCTCAATCCCAATGTTTATCTTAATCCACTGTTCTTGTATAAGTACAATATCAATACCATGACTTACCGCATACTGCTGCAGAGTTATCTGTAACAGCTTAATCATCATAGTGATGAGGGGGATCACCCCCGGGGTGTGGTGGAGCTTTCTCCTTCCCACTACCCGGGCACGGTTTGCGGTATACGGTCCCAGCCGCGTCCACAGCCTGGTGCCTCACCCCAAGATCTCTCCTGCTTCCGTGCTCTGTTCGCTGACGCCTGGGTTCAAGCTTGACAGTGACAGATGCACTTGGGTCCGAAGTGGACCCAGGAGCGGAGACCCCAGCCGCCGACACGGCCGCACCCTCACCACCCGTTTCTCCCCTCACCTCTTCGTTAGCAGTCGCCTCCTCCACAGCCACTTCCTTTGTAGGCGTGTCTTTAGCTGCAAAGATTCTTACCTGTAGGTTGTGGAACCAATGGTAGATTCTTCCATTTCTGTCTTCTATGACCTTAGCCACAGATTCTGGTATGGATGCCACCATGTGCATCCCGTTTTTATGTGCCTTGCTACCAAGAATCTTCTATCGGTCAGTCTGCAGGGCCGTGTTTTGTTCCCGCAGGTTCTGTAGGCATTCTTTGATACCTTCCACTGGGCTAGGTATGAATACGCCCATCTTCTTGAAACCCTCAAGTTCTTTGGAGTCGCAAGTTTTCAGGCAGGCTCATCCTTACAATCCATTCCACAGGGAGTAGCCGTTGAAGTCGACAAGGGCTTGTTCAACCTTCCTCTTTCTCATTCTTTTCAGGAGCCTAAACATGAGGCCCCAAAAGTGACTACCCAAAATAGGGGTAAAATCTGGTGGTTGGGTGCAATACAACAATTGTCCAAGTAACAGTTGAGGGACTGAACCTCAGACCCTTCATGGGTTGTAGTGCTACAGGATTTTTTTTCTTATACAAGGGAAGAAAATTGGTCAAGGTGGAGGTTAGAGAAAAAAAATTGTAAGGTAGGGCTGAACTTTTTAATAAATTCTTTCTTTGACCTCCACCAGGATCATTTTATGATAAGTATGGAAATAGTGCATTACTAAGGACAATATACCTCGCTGAACAACCGTTGTTCAAGAAACAGCACAGTCTCCAATATATACTGAATCCAAGACCCTAAATGGGTTGTAGTGGTGCAGGTAATAATTAATTATTTAAGGCAAATAATGGTAGGATTCTGTATAAATTTTTTAGGATTGATTTAAGTTCTATTTAATTTATTAATGGGAAAGTATAAAATAAAATTTTGTCTTAGCAAATGATGCCGTTCTAGAAGCAATAATATTCAGTAATATTTCCTTGAAATTACACTTGAAAAATATGTAGCGGCAACACTGGTTGCCTTAGTAGCAGTGCTTCTCTCTGCTGAGGACCAACCATTGCCACACCTGGTTGAACCATTTGCCTTAAGCACTCTTTCATTAGAGGGGGATTACTATGGTGGCAACACTGCCTTAGTAGCAGTAGTTATAACCTACCGTTCTTAATATACTGTTTTGTATATAATTGTTACATATGATGAGTGTTATAAAAAAAAAATTAAATAAAATTTTCAACAGACAACTTATCTTTTTTATGTGGTATAAGACCCACAAATACAACCAAATGACACCATGTCTAAACAACACTAACAAATAATATTTTACACTCATAATTTGAATAAAATTATTCGTGTAATCGTTCGTGAAAATGAAAAAAGGCAAGAAAAACATAGGAGGTAAAAAAAAGGCAACTCCAGTTAAGAAAAAGGCAACTGCAGTTAAGAAGGCCGTTAAAGGAAAGAAGAAGCCCGTTAAAGGCAAAAAACCGACCGTGAAATCTAAGCCTGAATTCCAAAAAAAACTGGAAGAGCAAATGATGAAGAGGATCAACAAGAAACCAAGGCCCATGAAAGTCCTTCAGGAGAAGTACAAGGAGTTGATGGAGCGCTACGACAAGAGGGGCATTCGTCGACCCATTTACAGTGTTGTTAACAAAAGTAAGGGAATTTTCAAGACATTAGATCCACCGATAGAGCTCACTGGGAGGTTGACCAATACTCCCGGATCTGAAGAAATTGATGAGATCTTCATCGAAAGGAGAACGACCATGCTAGAGAAGCGGAAAGGGGATGAAGACGATTCTCCGATAAACATAGACACAAGTATAGTGAAGAAGTGTAACTACCTGAGGCTCGCCTTCGAAGGCCTGTTTGATCCTGAGAGGAAGACCACCATACGAAACTCTGGCTACCATGGTAAGTGTTTGGTTCGCTCTACAAGATATGTCTGTTTTTATTATTTCTAATATTCAAAGTGGAGTAGGTGGACTTTTATTGTTTAATATGTTTACAAATTGTAATGAGCAATTACTAATCCACTTTTTTAAAAATTATATTTACTCTCACTACAATTGAACCAGCATTGTGTTGTATTCTATCAAATATGACCATGATAACACACAATTTCCGTGTATTTTTTTAAGTGAGTCCAAACAAATACACTCGGCAGAAACCAGGCTGCAAGAAACAGTACTGAAAATGTTGAGGGGAGGATGTTGTTAATGAATTGACCATTCGCTTTAGGCTTGAGAACTTTCAGTTGGTGACATGAATTAATTTATTTATACTTTCTACACAAATGTGAAACCAACACATCCACATTGTATTGCAGGGATATTGACATATCCAAAAATACTTATAAAAAATCAACCTGAATTGGTAAATCGGAAGGGACCTTTACTCTTAGACGACAATACCGGACCTCAAGTAGTATTTGGTTCGTTACATCAGCTAGTCAAAAGTAAGCGTAGTACTTCTCGAAGGATGCGCAAAAATAAAAAAATAAATAAATAAAGCCTTTACCATTATAACCCGGGAAGGGTTTGGGGTTCAATTAATGGTAGAGACTGCAGGTACTGTTTCTAGGACAACGGTTGAGAAGGGAGGTGATTTGTCCTAGATCACCCTGAAAGGCCAGATCCCCCCCTTATGGGATCCACTTTACAGAAGCTGAGTGAGCCCCAGGAGGGTCTCTAGATCCCACAGTGTCCATCTATCCAGCTGTTAACAGTTTAAATAAATTATTTGCCACAGGTGGATTTGAATCCGGGACCATCGGCATGAAAACTTAGCGCTCTACCACTGAGCTACTCCACTCACAATAAACAAATATATATTATTGAAATATGTATATATAATAAATTTAATAAATATATAAATAAAAAAATCTATTGTTGTATTTTAGTCATAGGAAACTTAGGAGGAGAGGTATTGATATCCAGTGGACCACTTTTTGGATCATATAAACTAGCTAACTTTCATGTGCACTATGGAGAAACCCACGACGACGGGACCGAACACGCTATAAATGGCCGAAAGTATGTAAAACAAGTTATTAATAACTAATAGATTAATTATCTGACATTATTATCAGATCAGGGCATGATCGCTACTGAAAACGAGAATTTTAAGGAATCTTCGCAAGGGACATTTCGGGAAATGAAATTGTCTGAAAAGAAAATGGCCTCGTAACCTTCTTAGTTATATTTTATTCAGTTATCAGTTATTCACGAGAGATGCAGATTTAATCGTATTTTTTTTTTTTTTAGATTTACACTTGAATTACACATGGTGTTTTTACCCCATGAAATTCTAGTGATCGAAGAATCGTTTAGGATGGTAGCTAAGAAAGCAGTATTAGGATTGATGTTTAAGGTAAGATTATCTACTATTATTGTTATATCGATATAAAGTATTACATTTAAAAATCGTCCAAACAAACAGATGCAAAGCATAGAATTCGAAAAAAAAAACTTTTTTCGTTTTCGATTTATGACCATTGATTCAGGATTGAAGATGTTATATTGAATTCTTGAAACTAACGAACGTTTATTTTTGCTGCTATGGCTAATCGGACGATGCTACAATTGGGAGCTCTAAATTTTGCCTATCCAGGTTTAATTAGGATAGGGATTTTTAACGAGTACCTGACATCGCACAGGCTCGGGACCTCCGTTTAACGTCCCTTCCGAAGGACGGCGTAACTAAGGATTTTTTACTCCATTAAAAAAATCCTAGGGCCACCTGCCGGGCTACGAACCCGGTATTAACATTATTAACACTTTCTCTAGCTTCTTTAAAAATATTAACAAAACAATATTTGCTTTTGATTATTTAAGATAAGCATTGTACATTGATAATTTTACCTTATGTTTACAGCTCAGCAATAAACCATCCTACTACGACTTGTTTTCTCTCGTCACACACATCAACGAGAAAGGAATGAGTCTGGAAACTTCCAACAACCTCCTCTACGACTTCAAGGACGTCCTGTCAGGATCGGAATATTTCAATTATTCCGGAAGTGCGACGGAAGGAGATCATAGCGAGTACGAATGGATACTTTTCAAGAAAGTATTACCCATTAATAGGACTCAGGTAAGAGGTTAGAAAATCTAAATCCTCCTCGAGTATTTAGGTCTGAAGGGCTGAGAGTGTTGAGTGCCAAGGAAGATGTTATCGGGTGATGTGGTGTGGTTAGGCTTTGTGTTCTCGGAGGCCCATTCCGCACACCAAGTCCGGACTTAAGGACTTTACTGCTTCTAGCCAAGTACGCATGTTAAGATCTTTAGTCGACGGATTGAATGCGGCTGTGGAGTGGTAACGGTACTATTTAGATTGAAGTCGATCTTGAGGCTATAAATACAAGACTGTATTGTTGGCAAGCCAATGGTTGTGCAGGAAGATGATTAGCTGAGATCCAGCCCAACCGTCAACTTTTCCCTCTAGTTATGGTTAATCATATGCCATATGATGATTGGTTGTTAACAGTTTAAGTAATTTACCTGCTACAGCCGTATTTGAACCCGAGGCCTTAGTGATAATAATAATGATAACTGAAATATTCATTGAAACGATTATTTATACCTTATAGGCAAAATGGAAAACATGGAAAGGGCAAATAATAATAATTGTGCCTAAAACAATTGTAGGGAAAAAAAAGTTATATCTTTTTAAATAGATAAGGACTTTGGATTAGTTTTAGAATATATGAGTGGAGCGGAGTAGCTCAGAAGTAGAGCGCTGAATAATCATGTCGAAGATCGAAGATTTGATCTGTTAGCGGCCGGAGATGGATCCTGTTGGATCTAGGACCCTTCTGGCGCACATCCAGCCTCTATAAAGTGGATACCCAAAATAATAGGAGAAATACTGGTGGTTGAGCGTGATCTAGGACAAATTACCTCCTTGCACAACCGATGTCCAAAACACAGAACTGTCTCTATCATGTACTAAATCCTAGACCCTTCACGGGTTGCAGTGGTACAAGTTTAGATTAGATGAGAATATTAAAAGAGTAAATATAATGGTAAAAACAATAGAACTCTAGGTAAAAATAAGAAATCGACAACATTAAACAAGTTAAAGTATATAACTATTTCAACTATAAAGTTTTGATAATAATAAAAAGAAAAATAGGCCAAAGCAAAAATAATAAGTTTATTTACCTATAAAATATTATTAAAAAGACACAAACTGTCTTTTTGATTTAAACAAAAATTATTTTCAGATGCAGAACATGTGGAATTTAAGAAAATTTAATGAGAAAAAATCTAACGTGAAGCCAATCCAGCTATTAGGCGAAAGGTCGATTTTCTCACCAAAATATTTCGACCACAAAAAATGCCAGGGAAAAGAACAGTGCGAATGCTACGGCAATCTATTCAAACCTAAGCAAGGAATGAAAGTCAAAGTTTAAGTTAAGAATTAAACGTTTGTGAATATCAAAGAAGACTTTATGAAGTATTCAGTATCATCATCATCTGTACACACAAGTAAAAGTTAACAGTGAAAAGTGATAAATCGCAGGAACAGAGCCACGCCCGTACAGCTTACTTTACAACTTATTAAAGTCACTTACTTTGAATAGGACCCTCTTGGCGCACACCCAGCCGCACACGCAACTAGGTATCACAGAAAGTGGATACCTAAAATAAGGGCTATCCATTTCAAATATATTGCATTATTGAATTGAAAAGTTATTACTACATTTTGGTATAACATATTACATGTCATATTTGAGGAATGTCCTAGCTAAAGTAGTGATATGGATATATGTGGAGTCCCTAGGTAGGTTTTTAAGGCATTGGGCGATATAGAACAATATATTAGTAATATCTTAAAATTTATTCGTTAATTTGGCCACATTATTTTTTTACTTTCTTTATATTTTTCTATGTAAAGCTTTTTAATTTTTATTTTTAATAATAAGGAAAATAATCTGTACAACTACAATCCATGATGTTTCTTGGTTTCAGTAAGTGGTAAAGACTATATCTAGGAAAACTTTTGTGCAAGGTGGTTTCAAGGAGATCAGGCTCAACCATGTTGTTTAAGGTCTTTCCTCAATTAAGGCTACCTACTTTATAGAGTTTGGGAGATTCCCTTGTGGGTCTGTAGATCCAACATGATCCATCCGTGGCTGTTAACAGATTAAATGATTAGTCTGCCACACCCGGATTTGAACCCGTATTATTATTATTTATGTGTGACTCTTGTTTATTACCATGCACTTCGGCCTAAAAAGGCCCATTGTGCTTGAGTCCTAAAGATCCCTGACATAGGTCTAGACCTCTGAGAAATTTTAGATGGTCTTTAAATCTCAGTTCTTGAAGTTCCTTGTGTCCTCCAGGGCCAAGGTCAAATGTCATCTTTCGACTTAGTGCTATACATTCAAAGAGAACGTGCAAGGGGGTTTCGTCCTCCTCTGTGCACATTTGAATCCGTAACCTTCACCATTGCAACTCATCACTCTTATTATATTTATGTTGCTATATTTTGGTTCTAATTTAAAGCAGACTATAAAAAAAACAATGAATTTGTGTGTATATATAGAAAGAAAAGGAGAAAGAGTGAGAGAGATTGAAGGAAAGAGAGGTGGTGAGGGAAATATCTTATTTTGTAAGCGAGCGGAGTAGTTGAGCATGCAGAGTGATCAGCTGTTATGCTGAATTGATGGGGTTTTAACTCTTCTCTTGCAGATAAATTGTATAATCTATAAGCAGCCACTGGGATATACTGACCATCCTTGGGCTCGACCAGCCTCAATAAACATGGATCGCCTAATTCTGAAAAACTTGGCATTTAAGTGTGATCTCGGCCAAATCACCAAATAGCACTGTGTCAACCTTGTACTGAACCCTAAAATTTGTAGTGGTACAGGTTAAAGGTTAAACATATTTTGTAATAAAAACGATTTTTAAATTTTTTTTTTATACTGCTATTGCTAATCGGAGGAGGCTACAGTAAGACTCCTACATTTTTCCTATCCAAGTTTAATTAGGATAGGCATCTTAAACGAGTACTTGACATCGTACAGGCTCCCTGTTTTAGGTCCCTTCCGAAGGAAGGTATAAACCAGGGATTTTACTCCCTTTTAAAAAATTCTAAGGCCACATGCTAGGCTGCGATCCCGCGATTTTGGGCATAGTATGTTGTTTATGCCCTACCACTACACCACAGGTTGCCCTTTTTTTCCTTTTAAGGAAATAACTTATGATTGCATATATACGTTATTTTAAAAGTAATGATACTTAATATTTACTCATGAGAATAAGATTTATATAAACCTCGACGCCATCCTGGAAGTGGATCCATTGTAAGGAGCACGGATGTTTGGTCGCTTGTAAACGGAATTTCGTATTAGGGGGTAGAAAATTGATTCTTTGCTTGTCCATCCAAAGGTGATTGAATACCCAGTGTTTGGGAGAGGGAATTTTCAATTTATATTCATTGCCGTATCTTTTAGCAATATACATATTATTAGATACTAGCATACAGCGGATAAACGTTGTCACTTGCTTCAGCCTGAGCGTATCAGATAATATCAAAGGAATTTGAATGTGTTTTGGCTATTTTTTTGTATGAAAAGAACCTAGAAAATGATATGAAATTATTGGATTCAATTATTTAATTTTTATTCAAACAGATTAGCTGTATTAAAAAGAAACTTATATTTTTTATCTGTACCCCTGAAGTAGAGGAAAACATGTCACATTTTTGTTTGTTCAGGAGCTCCAATTTCGGAATCAGCCTCTATAATGTGGGTACACTCCATTGGGGGATAAATCTGGCGGTGATCTTGGCCTAATCAGCTCTCTGCACTGCTAACTTAGAAACAGAGAAGTCTAGGAAATCCTGGCGGTTGAGAGGGACCATCCTCATGCACAACCGTTGTCCTAGACACGGTACAGTCTCTACCGTGTGTTGAACACAAGATCCTTCATAGTTTGTAGTGGTACGGTTCAGGTTTGGTAAGACTATTAACAATGGATAAGTAAAAAAAAAATGGTGATTGATTCATTTATGTTTTTATTCTGGCGCATATCAGAATGGCTGATTTGGCGAAACGTTGATCGTTTAGTTATTTTCCAGTATTTTAAGGCTTTGTTTTTTTGAGTTATATCCTTCTAGCACTACAACCCTTGAAGGGACTTGGGCTCGGAACATGCTAGATGTTTCTAGGACAACGGTAGTGAAGAGATGTGATTTGGCCAACATAACTTTCAACTGCTGGGTTTTCCCCTGTTAATCCACGTTATAGAGGCTGGTTCAGCCCGAGGAGGTTCTTCAGATACCACAGAGTACAACCACGGCAATTAACAGATTAAACAACTTAACTACCACAGGAGCATTTTAACCCGGAATCTTATTATTGGCATACCAATTCAGCTAGCTCTACTCGCAGAAAGCATTAATTTCTGATCTAGATTCGTTTTCGTGCTTGTAAGAGTCGATTCACGAAAAAGAATTTTTTTAAATAACCGAAAACCCGGTTTACAATTACAGTTGTTAATTTCAGTAAATACATACATATTTTTAATTATAGAGATAAAAGAGATGGAATCAGTACAGAACAACTTTTGGGATGGGGTTTCTTCGAGATAACTCTCAACCTGATTTTTTCTTCTGTTGAGGGTATCTGCTTTATAGAGGCACCTATAAAGATACTGTTTGGACTCCAGGATTGTTTGCAGATTCACACAGTATCCACCCTGTATTGCAACTACTGGCTGTATTTGTCTACTGCTAATGATATATATGTTTTCAATGTATTTATTCAAAATTTACATCTGTATACAGAACACATCAAGTAAATATAATGAAAGATAAATCATGTTCAGACACAAAGGTAAGTAGAGCTACTACCCAGTGGTAGTACTCAAATAAAAAGTTCAGCTTAGAAGATCCCGAGGCCATCTTCTTTTCAGACGCCTCGGAGAATTGCCAGGAATTGAAGAGGTTGCGAGGTTTGAAACTAGTGGATTTGAATGGGGATGAAGTTGGTCATGAAAAGATTGATATCGGATACGGGCCAAATCAGCAATAAATGGGACATTAGGTCATTATGGATTACTTCGTTCGTAACAAAGTAAGGAGCATTGAGGATTTTACGAAGTATTTTGGATTGTAAGAATGAATAGGAGAGGAACTCGATGGCTTAGTGGAGCCCCAAAGCTCTATTCCGTAAGTACCGGGTCTTTACAGGAATCAGTGGGATGTTATTAAACGAGACAGAAGAGCAGGAAGCCGTTGGTTTACGACGAAGGGCTAATGATATTTAAGTTTTTTTAGTTCTCGCTAATATGTACTGATAGATAATTAATTATTATCGATTATATAATGTATTTTTTAACATAAAGCTGACTTTGTTATGTTAACAACTATCTCATATCTATTTATAGCCAATAAACCTTGGCACCTTCCCGTCACAGCGGTCTCTCGCCGGAGACTCCTGAATTATTCATGTTGGAGGGGCGTCAAATAAACCGGGTCCCGTATCAGGCCCACGATAATGGTTCGGCAACGCAGGGCGAAAACATTATACATCTTCCTCTCTAATGTCGAGCATAGCTCACCAAAACTGGAAGAGTATTTTTTCCCGACAGTTGGTTGTATAATTTCTGTACTAGGATCGATTTCATGCTTGTTGGAGTTGATTCTTGAAAAGAATATTTTAAAACCACTGAAAACACAGTTTACAATATATGTAGGGTTATTATTGACTTGAAGTATTATTTTAACCCTTAAAGTGCTATGGAAACATGCATGTGTCCGGCGAAAACTGTGGGCGCGTATTTGCGTCTGTTGAAAGTCATTATCCAGTTTGGACATATGCATTACAAATTTGCGGCATCGCTAAACAGACTCACAGAAAACGACTACAAACTTTCCGATAAAAAATTCCTAGACTTTTCGGAAAAGCCTCTCAAAAGGTTTGGTATATAAATAACAAAATTCTGCTTAATGACTTAAAATTATCAACGATCGTCGTACATAATATACACGCTTTCAAGAAAAACTACACGGACGTTCAACCCATTAATAGGACAAATTGCCACGATTCTCATCAGAACACTAAGAGGATACTAAAAAGAACGTGGATGAGGTATCTATTATAGGAATTTAAATCAAGCCACGGGAGAGTACTGTTCTGGGTACTGTTCTTCTTCATGCCTCATGTTATTTTGTTCTGACAGACAATCTACTGATTTCAATTTTTTCTATTTGGCAGGTGTGGATATAAATAGAAAAGGAAGAAAGAAAATCGTTATCGAGTTATATCCTACTATATCTATATATTATAATATCTATATATATTATATTATAATATCTAGGATATTATATACTACTATATCCCTGAAATTTTGATTAAAATATCAATTATAACTTTATGGGAGACAGATATAGCTTTAACTACGGCATTAAATAAAAGACTATGAAACCATAAGTTATAACGAAAAGTTAGTGAAAATATTAAAGAATTCGAATTAGTTAAAATATCCTCATATTTTAAATAAATTCTATGGCAGGTATTAATAATATACTGTCCGATAACAAGCTTTGCGATTTGCCAAATTTTAAAAATATTCATAACTTACCTGATCGAGCATGGCAAAAGGTAGATTTGGATTGGTTGCTAGGCAACCCCGATAAATTATTACATTAATGAAAGCAGGAACTCCAACATTATTAAAGAGGGACAACTCAGGGGTAGTGTCTGTGTCTGAGTTACCGTGTCGAAGGCCTTGGGTTCTAAAACCGGTTGATGGAGTTAATTTATTTATTTAATAATCGTGGATGGATCCTGTGGGATCTGGAGGCCCTCCCCACTCAGCTTCTAAAAAGAGGGTACCCTTAATATAATGAAAAACCTGGCGGCTGAGCCAAATCCCGGACGAATCACCACCCTGCACAACCGTTGTCTTAGTAACAGTACCTGCTATGCACTGAATACAAGACCCTTCATTGTTTGTAGTGGTACAAGTTTTTTTAAAATAGAAATTAAAGCTGGTCTTCGTTTCATATAATTTTACTGATTAAAGGTTAAATTGTTATTCTTCTTATATTTTTTTTCATTTACGAACTCCAGCTCATCCGGAACAAACATGAAAGCATAAACTTATATAATGTATTATGTTATTATATATCATCGTTCTACGAACTTTGCCTTAGGCGATAGATCAGTAGCAGATGTTAGAAATATATTAGGGATCGATCAGGGCCCAACTGTGGCTAAAGAGTCGACATCAGAACAGCTGCTTCGATGGTGGAGGGGTTAGAAATTGGGGGGAAGTTAGTTTGGAAATGGCCTAATTACAAGATGAGTATTGAGCTCCTTCAGTTCGAGAAACTTGGTCAGGATGGCTTTGAATATTGGATACTTTCATGTGTAATGTCTGTCTTCAAAGGAAAAGTTATTTAGTAAAACAACTTTCTAAGTTCAAAACATATTATTAAAAATATCTACCCTCGTTTTCTATAGAGTTCCCCCATGTTTCATCGAATTTTCAATCATTCGAACTAAAATAATCAGGGTTTTGTGATGAAATAATGTCCGAAATGCGTAATTAGTAGCTGTTCAAATTTCTGGAAATCGGTTGGAGATATGTCTGGTGAATAAAGTGGGTGTGAGAGGACTTTGTAATCCAGTTTCTTCACTGTCTTTCTTAAAGTAGAGGTTGAGAGCGTTGTCGTTTAAGAGTACAGATACCTTCGGATTAACCAATACAAGCAAAGGACAACTTTTGGAACGACCTGTGTTCTAGTGGTTGACAAAACAACCTACTTGATTAGGGAGTACTTGATTATGCGTTCCTTCGAAAGGGGCGTAAAACGGGGGTCCGGAGCATGATGTCAGGTACTCGTTAAAAATCCTATTTCTAATTCCTGAATTAGGGTTCCCAATGTAGTATCTTCCGATTAGCCATTGCATCATTAAATGACGTTAAATAAACAAACAACCAATGCAGGTTTTTAAAATAAGTTTTTGTTGCATACGGCAATATGCCTGTAGTATGATGTGAAGGTTTCACCTCTGGGTAGAAAGGATATCTCAACTGTTGAAAATTTGGTGTTGGCGTGTGTCCCTGTGTTTCGCCGAAACTTACCCTTTCCCGAACGCGGTGATGTTGCAGTTTGGGCGACCGAGTGTCCAAGTTCAAACTCATAATAAAAATTACACAGTTAAAACTTCTGGTAACTGAACTCGATACTAGATCACCACCCTGACCAATAATAGTTATCACTTTAACGGAATCCTCCCGCCTACACCTCGGTCTACTCCTCGTATGTTTACCAATCGGCTCTTTGTTTTTGTTTTGAGTTCCTTCATTATTAACAACTTTAAAAGCTCATCTCATTTTTCGCTATCACATACCTTATATTAACAGGTTGGATACTCTTCATTTTTAAGAACGGAAAATTACGTAGGAAAACGTAGTATTCCTATTTATATGGATCTCTAAAAATATAAAAATGTTAAAAAAGGCGTTTGTTTTTTACGGTTTTACGGTAAGCATCTTCTTGAAAAGGAAATAAAATTAAAAAAAAAACCTCGGACATAAAAAACACAATATCTCTCCCAGTTCTATTCACAAATTAAACGCCATTGTAAGAGGAATATAACTCGAGAGGTTATTTATTTCTAATTTAGTCGCTTGTTAATAATTCATTTCGGAACATGAAAGACGGAATAGCACTGTTGAAATTAAATCTTGAGGGAGTTCCGACTGGTGGAGTCATTTCTCGCAACGGAAGTTGGCACTCCTGTGTCTTCTTTGAAATTTACGTCAATGTTTTCCAGGCTGGGTAAAGTTCCCAAGAATGCAACCCTGTTCAATTTGGTAGAATGTATTGGTGACAGAATGGAGTCATGATGGTAGTTCATCCAACTTCAGAGTTTGCAGAGTTCAGTTTTGATGCATCAGGAAACAAAAAGTGGTATCTCTTTTTTTTTTATTGAAAACTTCTTAAGCCGCGCTAAGCGATTTTTTTAGGTGAAAAACTTATGGGTTCGCGTCACCAACATGAGCGACATGCTCGTGACGTATTGCGCGAGACTGCTGATGTATTGCGGCCTGTGTATGAGTTATATTAGTTATATTATTAATCTTTGACAAATACCTGACACCTCACTGACATGGAAACTCTATTTTTCGTACAACCCGAAGGACGGCATATATAATAAGGATTCGTTTTTGTACGTTATGGTTCAGCTCCATACTTGTGGCTTACAAGAGACCTGCAGTGTGTGTCGAAACGTCGGTTTCTAGAAAATAGTTTATCACTATCTAATCACTATCTCCCATGTTATGCATTTACATTTGGATTCCAACACATTAAGATGTCATACATCACCAGAAACAATGTTGGCTTTTCAAAATACAAAATTTCGCTATTTTATTTGCTTACATAAAAAAAAATGCAATAAAGAGTAGAATTTCGATATTTTTTCTTAGTCAATTATTTTCATTTAAAGAAATACTCGAGTTTATATTCGATGTTATTTTTGAAAAAAAAAATTAATATATATAAATTTTAAAGAAAATAAGATATTTTTTAGACTCACTTAATAGCATTCTAGATTGCTATATCTGAGAAGCCCTGAAAGGATTTAGTTACAAGAAAATAATTGGTAGCTTTTCTGGGAAAACAAGGAAAAAATTATGCATAGTTAGCAAATATTTCAAGAAATTCCTTGCTTCAATTATGACCATTTTCGAAATATGACCTATTCGGAATAAATAAATAAATAATAAAAAGGCTTAGCGAACCCGATGGCTCGATGCCGATACCACCAATCTCTGCTTACAAAGCTCTGTCCACGGACAACCACCCAAACCCAAATCCTTCAGATCACTCTTAACGGAATCTTCCCACCTACGTTTCGGTCTACCCCTCACACGTTTCTCAGTCGGCATAGCGCTTTTTAACTTTTTAGGAATTCGTTCGTTACTCAGTCCAGCAACTTTACAAGTACACCTTGAATAATATTCCTATCACTTGAATAATATTAACCGGGTGCATGGAATAAAACTGTCATCAAATAAGTTAATAGGGTGGCTTGACACATATTTTAATAATTTTATGAAAACTATTTACATTATTTGTTGGTTTAATAGCTCTGTTCGCCGAAGACCTGGCCATTGTCGCTCAAGACCATGATGATGCAGAGTAAGTGCTACGAAAACTGTGGGTGACGAATTAACCGATGAAGCCTTAAGATAAACTTCAGGAAAACTGAATACATGCCCATTTTTAATCAGGAGGACATCGTTGTTGAAGGAAACATGATAAAAAGTGCAGGCAATTTTAAATATATTACAGGCAATTTGGTGTGGATATGTCCACACCAAAAGCAACACATAGGAGCATAGTATTTATGCTGCTTGTTTGGAAAACTAAGCCCTGTTTGTTTCTAAAAGTTTGTTAAGGTCACTCATTGTTTACGGTTACAGAAACAAGAAATGAAGAATGTTCATTTATTCAACAATGTTCATTCATTCCTCGTGTATACATCGAAAAATTGCGAGAACATGAGGATATGGGATCGGTGAAGAGAACGGATTTGTCCTGACTGTGAGGCGACCCCTGGTAGTTCAAGTGCTGTCACGGAGAAACGGATGACCCGGGTTTGAATCCTGGCCAGGGCAAATCTTTTCTCTTTAAAATAAAAATATTTAAAAATTTCTATATTTTTATTTTGAAGAGGAAAGATTTGTCGCGAGCCCCTGGAGGATCCTAGATCCAATAGAATCCATCTCCTAGCCGCTAACAGATTAACCTTCGACAAGGTAACACAGCGCTCTACCACTGAATCATGATTAAATATGTGACGGGAGTGCGGTGAAAACGATAGTTTTAGTGAAGGTAACAAAACGCTTGGTGACCAAAGAGGTTTGTGTGAAAGGGACTTACCACTGCCTTAACCGCTTAATTTATTTTTTTTCCATTCTATATTTAGTACGCACCCGCTCATTAATTAATATTTATTTTTTAGTTCATTATTGTACAGTTTTTATTTATTAATATTACTGTGGCAAACCCATGAGAAACCTATCCCTTTTCTGTTCAGTTACTGGTTGAGTGCAGAATTATTGAGTAAATGTCTTCGTTTTTTTACTTTTAATTTTTACGTGATTTCGACCTGGATTTGATACGGCTGCTAATTAAATTTTTTTAAATTATTATTATTTATGTGTGACTCTTATTACTAATAATAATAATAATAATAAAACATTCACCTAGATCTTTCAAGTGAAAACTTTTTTCTTACAAAAGGTAAAGAGTTAAAAAACTGGCAATGAATCAAACTTCTGTAATACTTTTCTGAGCTCGGGGATAAAATACTTTCAAATTGATTTCAAATCGTCTCTAGCGAAATAAATCAAACTCCTGGAAAAGTATTTCCTCGATAGTGAAATTGATATTCTGATTTTCTTGATAGCTAAGTTCCCTGCTTCCTGGGGCTTAATAGAAGTTGCAGAAAACCGTTTCACACCTCTGGTCCACAAATAAAAACTTTGCTCCGCAACTTCGCCGGTTCGGGCCCGGTGTAAATGGCACTTCGCAACAGTCTACTCACGTCCCCCTACGGTGTCTACATCGAGTTGGTTATTAGATTCGGTTTTCGGAGGACACTGAGTCTTATTTTATGGTGCAATAAATAAACAAATAAACGTCGAATTGCTCAGCTTTGGTGTAAAGTAGGACTTAAAATCGGACTTTTTTATGGCGAGAGATTCCGAACTTATTTTCTGTGAAACAAGGGAAAAACTACTCATCACCAACTTGTACTTTTTAGTATCATATCGCTTCTTCAAAAGAATGACATAACTAAAAAAATTGGCATATTTGAGTTAAGTCTTCAGTAGCAATTGTATTGGTTGAAGCTTTTTAATTCAGAAACGACATATCTCGTATTCCATTTAAAACAATTTTTTTTTTATTTTAACGTGGATGCTACTGGACTAAATATTTGTAAATATTTCATTAATTTGAGAAAAAACTTTATCCAGTCAATTTTTTCTTTTATTTTAAAAACGTTTCGACTTCTATCGAGTCATTTTCAATTCTGTTTACATAAGTATATTTATTCTACTTCCAAGTCCATTACTATTTAAATAATCATATTTATAAATCTGTAAATTATCAACATAAATAAAAACAACAATCTAATAAATACAGAAATTGTAAAAATATGTCCTGAAAAACTGAAATTAAGTATAGATAGTTGTCAATTATATTTTAATACTTTTTTATAGTTGTCAATAAATATTTTTAAAATTTTTCTACTTGGAGTATAAATGTTCTCCATGGTCAATCTAAAATCTTATGGATTAAACTTTGGACTGTAATAATAATCTATTTTATTTATACCTCAATACTATTTTAAATTATTTCCTAAACATATAAAACATCCTGAAGAGCTAACAATACAAATAAGCAAATTATTTTAAATTATTTCATTTATATTATATATTGATCTGTTTTAACCCTTTATTATTATTTTTTTTAAACTATTGAATAATATGAATATTGAAAATTGGAAACAATGTTGTGAGGTTCTTGTGACAGTTTATGCTATCTGTGTTATCTATAAGTGTAGACTTCTTATTTATTTATTTCTTTTTTAACTTTAAAATAACAGATGAATACAATTTACTTATTTCATTAGATTCTTTTCTGTCATTCACTACATTGTCTATTTTGTCATATACAATGCTTCCACAAATCTCCTTTTTATCTTATTTTTTTTTCTGTGCAAAATGCGTGGTTTTTCAAAATCAAATGTATGTGATTCGTTTTTTGCAATGTGTTGAAAGTGCGGTGTTTGTTTTTTAATTTGGTTTTAAATTATTTCTATGGTGATAAAATCTATTTTTCAGAACTTAATAAAGGTTTAAAACAGATCAATGTATACTATAAATAAAATAATTTAAAAGGCAGTGAACCCTGGATCTTGGGCAAAGTAGCTTTGTTATGCTAATCACTACACCTCCTGACATCAATTAAACCAATTATTATTCTATAAAAAGCAATTGTAACTGGACCTTCTGTGGCTCACCCAACCTCAATAAAGTAGTTACCTTTAATCGGATGGAAAAACCTAGAGTAAATCACCAACTTGCTCAACCCCTTATTTGAAAACAGGACAGTCCCTAGCATGTACAGAACCTAACACCCTCAATGGATTGTTGTGATTCAATTTTTTATGTTTAATAAACATACTTCAAGAATTTATGTATATCTATGATAAATTAGATAAAATAGGTTTACCAGTTACATGCTTGTACAATGCACAATCAAAATGTACAATTTTTATTAATTATTTCGTAACTTAATTTTTTTTTTTAATCGGAAATGTGTTTCGCATGAAGAGAGCATAATATTTGTATAAAGAGTATAAATTGAAATGAGAGAGGAGGACCACAGGTGCCCCTTCTGCTAATAAACTAATTTTATATTTTTTATAACTCTGAGGTTTAAATTGTTTGCTTAATTTTAACAATAATATTATTTAAAAAAAAAATTGTACAACAAATTCTTTAAACAGTTTACAAGAGGGTTAAAAGAATATTCTTGTAACTTTTCCACCCCTGTCTGAGAGGAGAATTTGGAAAGACCCTGCTCTTCCAATATAGTGAATGCTTTACCCCTTAATAATGGATGCACATGCCTATGTCTGTAATCTGGGTTTATCTTTTTAATTTTGTTGTTAAAGGTTAATTTCACTAAACAAATTGAAATTTCCTAGACTGTTTTTTAATTAATATTACTCAAGTATAATTTTTTTTTTTTAAATTTATTTATTGATATTTACAACTGTATTACAATTATACAACAAGTAAATAGAATGCGTGTTACATAATGACATGAGAATGACAAGTAGAGAAACTACCCACTGGTAGTACTCAAATTAAGTATAATTTAAAAAATAAAAATAAAGTAGTGCTCCCTGAAGCATGTAACTGATAAAATGGAATACTTGAAATTTTTGAAGAAACAGAAAAGAAGACAGCAATCTGAATAGGTAATTAATATTTAAAAAAAATTATGAATGTTTTGAAAATATTACTATGTTATATTAATAAATTTGATATGATTTATGATTTAAAATACAAATTTTAAAACATTTTGCTCCCAATTGTTTACTAGCACATAACCATTGTTTTTATATAATCCTTAATTACCAAACAGATGCTTTCTAATAAGTTAAAATATTAGCTCATATTCATCAGAATTAAATAATTATCGATTTAATGTTAAATTTCTTCACACAGATAAAACTGTTTTATTTTTTAATAAATTTTATTCCATTATTAATGGAGAATGGAGATAGTTGGAGGTGCAGTCAAAAAAATAATACCAAATAAGTACAAGACTTATATTTAATGTGTCTGTATTGTTTTTTTGACCGCACCCCCCAACTATTTCCATTCTCCATTGTATCATCCAGACAATTATTTTCCTCTCATATATTATTATAACTGTTTTCTTAATTCTTGTTATTTTATATATATATTTTTTTTTATCTTGATCAGAGTTCACTTTTTAGTTTATATTTATTTTTAAGTATGGATGTAAATTCTATACAATTCTTATTATATAGCCTCTTAGCTAGATTAATAGTCTAGTAGTATTATTTTACACATGTTTTATTCTTAAGAGACCTGGTCCCGGAATAAAATTATTTTCCTATTCTATGTATAATAAACTGCAGGGAACAATTATCACTATACATTTGAAATGACAATATAAAATTAGCAAAAATGTTTTTAAAAAAAACATATCCCAGGAGAAAAAAATATCTCAAAATACATATATATATATATATATATATATATATATATATATATATATATATATATATAAAAAGTAAAGAATTATGTAAATTTTCTTCTGTGATTATTATAGCTTTGTGTTTAAATGATAAGTTATAACAGCACCAACTTTATCTCTACCTTAAATTTTGATGAAGTCATCCCTTGTCACCTGTGTCTCAAGGTGGCATGATTAATGCTTGAAAACGAGAGTTAAAACTAATTTAAAGTAGGCAACAAAGTTGTAATGAACTTTTCAACCTGTCATGTGCTTAGCTCAGCTGTATTGCCAGCGAGTTGCAGGAGCGCTTTGTTGTTTTCATAACTGTATTATTCATACTGTTCAACCGAACTACCATAAACCAAAACTTCCTTTATTAAAAGAAGATCATATTAAGCATAATTTGATGTAAAATTAGTTTTAAACTTATAGTAATTTATAATAATTAAAAACATATTTTTTTAAATTACATAAGGTCATGTTAAAAATATGATTATTTGTATTAAAAATATATTAATTCAAATATTTGTTTTTATCTAGCCTTGAGGCTATTATTTAAATATACACTTGAATGTATCACGTTAGGAAATACAATATAAAAATATAATATTAATTTTACTAAAAATAAGTTTAACTTATTTTATTTGTACCAACGGTTTGACCTAATATTGAGACCATCATCAAAACTAAAACTTTATAAATTCTGTGTTATCAAAGAAAATATTAGACTAAGAAGTAAAAAAAACCATTCTCCAGTCATAATTATTTATTTTCTCGTCGTATTCGTCTATTTTATTAAAATTAAAGAAGAAATAAACAAAGAATAGCCTACACTATAGATAACTATAACATAACCTGTCACACATAACTTCACATGTTATTTCTATCATATTCATATTATTTCTAATACTCCCAAAAAACTAAATTTCAAACATAAAATATTAAAAATAATTTAAATAAACAAAAAAAAAATTAAAACATTTTTAATGAAACTCCTATAGATTTACAATTTTAATTTCTTCAAGGCAATATCAAGGTGTTTTTATGAATAGGGGAAGTCCAAAGTAAAAGGCAGAGTGAAAAATGACCATGGAGAAGAATATATCTCAAAAAAAATTTTATATTATTGACGTCTATATGAGGTATCTATACTTAGATTTTCGGTTTTTTTTAGGACATTTTTAATTTAATTGTTAATAATTTATGTTGCTGTTGATATTAGTAAATTTATATGGTGAATTGCAGAAAAATGGTATAAATCAAGATAGACAATTAAAGAATTGATAATGACCCAAGGGGTCGAAACGTCTTTGTAGAAAGCGAGAAAATAAATAATTATGACTGGAGAATGGTTTTTTTACTTCTTAGTTAAATATCATCAATTACTAGTCCAGTAAAAACCTATATCATAGAAAATATTAGATATTATTTAAACAGAAATGATAGTACCGACCAGAAATAAATACAACAAAAAAAAATTTAATTATGAAATATTTGATTAGAAATAACTAGAAAGAAAGAAATCTAGAAGATAATAAAAAATAGTTAAATTACAAGAGAGATTGTTTTATTAGAGAATATAATAAATGTCATGTTATTGATGAAAGAAAAAATGCCAAAATTGTTAATTTTAAAATTTCTTCATTTAAATAAATTTTAATATTTTCAAAACTATATTGTTTCCTTTCAATAAAATATTATCAATGTACTTCAACATTATTCTATAGAATGACACATAGCAACAAATTAAAAAAAAAAGTTTTAACAATCGGTCAAGGCTTTTGTGATCTGTCTACAACAATTAAGATTAAAATGTAGGCAAAAATTAAAACAACCTATGCCCTCATGAATTTAGTTGACTGATAAAATACTCAGAATAAAAAATAATTTTTCAATAAAAAATATCAATACATATAATTATTTACCTTGATTAGATAAGTAAGAAAATATTATAACAAGGGTCGAACATGCTTATGAAACAATATGTAAAATAAATATTTTTATTTTTTAAAGAGAAAATAAAAATATTTATAACTCATAAAAAATGACCAATAAATATAAAAAATATGTAAAATATTTCATGATAAACTTAATCGCTATACTCCAAAACTTAAGCAAAACTATGTCTCAAGAATGAAGAAATAACCAAAAGAAAGTTTAAAAGTGGTTAGGATTAAGATATATACTAGAATAAAATGTTTTTGAAATTAAAGTATGAATTACCAATGAAATGCAACCACATATGATATAATATATATCACTATTTATATAGCTTAGCTTGTACCTAGGTAAATGACTGGGTGAACAACTCTATTTGCAATTTATTAGAATCTATTTAAATTTTATACTAAAAAAAATGCTAATGCAAACCAATTCTATACTATTTAAATTAGTATAGGTTTAAATAATGTTACATCAAATCTAATTTTGCTTACCATTCCATATTAGTAAAGAAAGATTTAAATCAGAAATTAGTTTTTCAGCTGCATATGTAAGTTTAATGTCGACCATAATATCTTTGGATGGAAATGAATAAAAAAAAAAAAGTATTTTTGTCATTTATTTGGTATTCTATTCATATTTTATTAATAATTACACTCACTCACTATTTGGTGCTGAGTCTTTGCAGGACCTGGGTCTCTGCCACCATTCTTGTCCATTTCTCGCAGTCTCCAGTGAGGCTCCTCCGATTTCTTGCCCGAATCCTTCTCAAATCTCCATCCAAATCATCCTCTTTATTAATAATAACCCAGATAATAATTTCAGTGCCTGTTAAAAAAATAAATTAAGAACAGAAAAACAAAGAAATTGAATGTAAAACAAGAAATAAAAATTTATATATAATAATAGGTTCAGAAGTGTATAGGTAATTAGCAATAGCAATACAGTATAATTAAATTTACACTAATAAATAATGTTTAAAGCATAGGTATTATTAAACTAAGAATAAAATAGTATATATCTAATGTTATTATCTGTATTGAAAACAAACTCCAAGGACCCTACATGAGTGTTGACTGAAACAAATCTACTCAACTAAAGAGATTTTTTAACTAACATTTTTTTTTTTTAATTCACTCCATTAATAATTACTAATCAATGAAATTTTATAATTCTGAAAATGAAACAAAAATATATGTGTACTTTACATTGGAACACCCTTAATGAAAAAACAGTTACAAGCCCACTATATATATAATTATTACTTATAAATCTATTTAATAATAATTTACTATTAATTTTTTTCAGTTTGCAAAAACTATAAGAAATTAACATTGATATTTGTAAAATTATATAGATAGTATGAAAAAACAGATCTGTTTGAACATATTGATGAAATCAGAAAGAGATAGATGAGAACATTATTTTTTTAAAGGAATACTCTAACAGCTGCCAGACTGAGAATCTAATTACCTTTAACAAAGTTTACCTTCAACAAGATGGCCCCACTCTTCCTATCTCTGTAACTTCAGTGTGTCTTTTACTCTTACACATTCCAGATCATATTTTTCTAGTGATGTTTTAATTTAAATATTTTTAATAATGAAAGTGTTTCTCATTATTGAATAAATGTGTTTAATTATTATATAGTCTTCAGTTTAATAAGTGATGGAGGAAGATAATTTTTGGATATGGCCATATTGAAAAAGTTGATTTTGGTAACTTGATAATTATTAAGGCGTGCGTGATTATAAAACGTATAATGGTTTAATTATATGTAGATAATGAGCATTAAAATGCAGTTAATATTATAGAACAATAAAAAAAATATTAATTAAAAATATTTTTATTTGTTTAATTTTAAATATCTCTAATTGATAAATCTAGATTAAAAAAAAATTATAAAATGTATTTTTTAAATTTCTCACCTTAAGTTTGATTTTCGGTTTCTTGATTATTAGTTCATTAAATGTAGTAACTATCCTTGTATGATTCTTACATATTCTTAACCTATAACAATAATTGTAATCAAATAAATTTTCATTGACAAATAATGTGCATTCGAAAAATATTACATTCCACTGTTAAAGTTCAGATAAAATTAAAATATATTTAAATCACAGCATTGCCACATTATTAAACTGAATATTGAGTAATCAAAATTACTTATTTTTAAAATATATAATAAAATCAGATTGGAACTTTTTACATCGTGATATTTGGATTTTTATGTATACCATTCAATTAAAGCTGATATGTAAAAATGAAATGTAAAAAAAAAAAAATGATTCAATAATAAAAAAAAAAATCGTTCTAAATTAATGGATGAACAATATGAAAATATTAAATTAAAGCTATCCATAAAGTGTTTGTTTAAAAATGATCATATAAAATAAAATATGTTTAATATTAAACTACAGTTTAATCTCCTATTAAATTATAGTTTAATATTACTGAAAACTTCTAAAATGTTTAGCAACTTTCTCGTTTAAACATGAATATTTTAAGTACATAAATTAATATAAGAATATATTAAAATGAAATACCTGAAAGAAAATAGCGAGAATTAATAACCGCATGAGACGACTGCATCAGCCATACTGGATTTTATGGAGACTATGTTTTTGGATTAGTATTTGGCGGGAGCTTTTAGCCAATCATAATCAAGCATCTACTGTCTAAGTCAAAATAGTTTTCCCAAGATCTCTTTCTCAGTAAGTTAGTTGATTCTGGTGAGGTTCGGCGTGCGTCGAGTGATTAGTTTTATTTTTAATTATTGAAAGGTTTGTGTGATAACTGTGAAAATTATAAATTATTTTACTTTCTTAATGTTAGGTTGTTATGTGATTTGTGTTCTGTGTACGTGTTTTTTTTCTCGAAACTTTAAGTTGTAAAGAACAATACAGAAAGTGAATTACTAGAAGGAAGGCCATATTGGAATTGTGAGATATATTTCTAATTATACATGGTGATTCTTAATCTTCTTCTTTTTTTTAGCTATTTATAAAAATATGTTTTCCAGTTTTTTTTAATAACACTTACTATTACAATTCAATTTTAATTATCCCTATCTTCCTTTTTAAAAAATAATTTTAAGCAAAGCGTATATGGTTTGAAATGGTTACTGATTCCATTGCTCTTAATTCCTTAGAGTTCTTACATCGTTTTAATATTATTTAAAAAAATAAACTTGATTGATTGCACTTTGCTTAAATATTTGAATATATCAAATATAAAGTTTAAAGTCCTTAAGGCTAATAAGGACAAGTAGTAATTAGGAGTAGTATGAAGTATTCTCCATTTTTATTCATAAAAAAGAATTATTTAAATTACAATATAAGTAAAATATTTAAGCAATTATTAAAGTTTATCTTTTGATTAAGCACCCATATTTTAGGTTGAGTATTTTCATTGTTTCATATGTGTTTTATATTTTTAATCGTTTTTTTTTTACAGGTATATTTTTAAATGCTGATTTATCTCTATAGATATATTTTCCTTTTAAACAGCTTGATATATTTTTAGAGAATTAATTCAGTATAAAATATATTTATTCAAATATTTATTTATTTATTTATCGTTAGTTACTTTTATTTAATTTATTTTTGTAAGATATATAAAAATTTTAGCGTTTTAAGTTCTATAGATATGGAAAAAAGATCAGTTTGAGCGGTTCTTAAGAAACACCGCCGACTGTATATCTGCCATATGCATAACGAAATATCTGATATATCTGAACGTTTAGATGTTTTCCAATTAAAAATAATTAATTAATTCTTTATTGCGTAATATATTAATTTTTTTATTGCATGTTGTATTTCAAAGATGAATAAATTAAAATAATACACGCAAATTAAAAAATACTATTCAAGATATTTAATAAAAAATCAGTTTCAGGGAGGACGAATACAAAGAGGGGGGGGGGCGGTAACTAGTAATAAGACGAGTATATGATTTTTTTTTTATAGTCTTATTATTTCATTATTTATTCAGTTATGTTAATTTTGTGTTTATTACATCTAATTCCATATTACACTTTTTGGTGAATAAGTTCTTAGTTGTAACTTCTGAAATAGTAGTCGTTCTTGCAAACAATTCTCAGAATTCTATCATTATGATTGACAGAACAAAATATTGAAGATTAAATATGTTTCCCCCGGAAAAATGGGCATTTTTCAATCTTAGTCGTTGATTTCTAACTGAAAGTTATTTTGATAGTGTTGTTTGGTCTTGTCTCAGCTAAATAGTCTATTTTGTCTTTCTATATATTTTCACATGATGAATTTCTTCATAGGTTTATTTAAAATTTATATCTTTACAAACATATTATAGACTAGAACTGCCAAATGAGCTATAAAAACATCTTACCTTTTTTTTTTTTTTTTTTTAGTTTTTCAGTACGCGTCTATCTGACAGAATCTTTTCTTTATTTTAAGTTCAAATAACTTCAAAATATATTTTAGTTACCAGTCGTGAAATATTATTGAATATACCTTATCTGCACAGATTTCAAATGGATGCATCGCAGATGACCCGAGGTTCAAAACTCCTGGAAGCTTTTACTTATTGATTCCGTGCTTAAGCTGTCTTTGTCAATCTTCGCTAAAGTTCGCGCAACTTAATGAGCTAGGCTCCCCTCATATGGTAATTACGTGCACGCGTATAACCCTGTCGGATTTTAGAATATTTATATTATAAACATTCTAAAATAAAACAATAATAAAGTGAATATAATAAAATTACACTTTTCGAAACGTCGGGTACTTCTCTATAACTCAGTGTGATTTTATATATAATGGCTTAATTTTTTAAAATTAAATTAGTTAGTATTCATATATAATTTTTAATTGGTTTCATTTCATTACTATTCATTAGTTAATATTACTGGTGAAAAACTTGAATTTTAATATTCTCCTTAATTAACATCCATAAATGGATGTACCATTTTACAGTAAATAAGTGCATTATTATAAATTATGGAAGTTCTAAAAAACTAAATATAATAATAATAAATATTTATTGACAGAAATTATACAAAAGCAATTTGTCACATATTGTATTAAAACTAAGTGTAAATAAAAAAAATGTTAAAAATTTGGTGTACCTACATAAATCATTTTCTGCCTATAAATACAGTAAAATATATATATATATATGAAAAACCGAAAAATTTATAAAATAAGTCTTATATGGGATACAAATTTAAAACTTAATATATATAATAAAAAATAAAACAACTAAATCGCTAAAATATACTATAAATATTTAATTAATTAAATAATAATTGAACCAGTTTTAGTCTAGTTAAGAGGGCATTGATGGGAGAGAATCGTGTGTAGAGCACTTTGTTTCTATGCAGAAGATCTTGGGTTCAAACCCGCCTGTGACTGATTAATTATTTAATGGAGAATGGATATAGTTGGGGGGTGCAGTCAAGAAACTTCTATATCCATTCTCCATTATATCATCCAGTCAACTATTTTCCTCTCTACATAGATTAATTATTTAATATTTTAACAATCGTAGTTATCATATCGTTATCGTAGTTAGACTTCGCCCAGGCTCTATGAATTGGGTACCCTTAATTAAAGGGAAAAAACAGGCAGTTGAGCGTGATATAGGACAGTTGACCTCCTACAAAATCGTTATCTTACAAGAAATACAGTCTCTATAATGTTGTGGATCTAGGATCCTTCAAAGGTTGTGTTGGAACAAGTTTTTTTTTTGGGGGGGGACTGTAATAACTACCAGCAATTTTCATCCTTAAAACCAAACAACTAGTGATAGGATTTTTTTACAGTGAGTTTTCATAGTAATGGATTAAAGAGTCATGATTAAGCAATTCTATGAATCCTTAATTTATTGAACTGAACAATCCTGACTAATCAAGAGTTCAAATCCGTTTACTTATATTTTTGAATGCTGATGATTACATAGGTTTTAATAAATTTGACCAATTATAGCATTCCTCACCTCTAGAAGCCATTAGGCACAGCGATGATGGCCCGATGAATGATATTCATTTAGCTGGAACAAGAGGAGCGGTGAGACTACTTAGAGAGCGGGTTTGAATAGGTTTGGCATCAATTGATTCCAACTTCCTCCCTAACATAAATGGGTCATCCTGAGGGAGGGAACAATGAAGTCGGGAGAATTGATCTCACTTCTCGACGACCCTTCGGTTGTGGAGTATGATATGGAGTATGATGGTGCTGACTTGGAATCCACAGTCGGGATTGTTACACAATAGTTGATTATTTATTTAACATCACTTTATGATGCTACGGCTAATCGGACGATGTTACATTGGGAATCCTAAATTTTGCCTATCCAGGTTTAATTAGGGTAGGGATATTTAACGAGTACTTGACATCGTACAGGCACGGGACCCCCGTTTTACGTCCCTTCCGAAGGACGACATAACCAAGGATTTTTTTACTCCCTTTAAAAAATCCTAGGGCCACCTGGTGGGCTACGAACCCGCGATCTTTGGCTTAGTAGGTTATTATGCTAGCCACTAGACCACAAGAAAATTATAATATTCTATTTTAAATTATTCCACGTTTAACGGATTGAACTATTCTTTCAAGAGGTTTGGAAAGGTTAGAGAGAATAGAGATAGGGCGGAAGTCATTTGAATTTGAGGGATTGGATGATTTGTTAATATGATGGACTATTGATTTTTTTCCAGGAGGAAGGGAAAACTGCATTTTGTAGGAAAAAATTGTAAATGTAGAGAAGAGCGGGCAGAATTTCGGGAAGGCATATTTCTAACAATTTGACTGGTATACCGTCAGAACCTATGAAATTAGAGTGGGATTTCATTAAGAAGGAGATAAGGATAGTGGATGATATGCCAGAGAAATAAAAATTGTTGTAGTTGAATGATGGTACTTTTGAGAAATTAGGGGAAGTAGATTGTGAGTTTTTAGTGGAGGAAGACAAAAAATGTACGTTTAGTCCATCAGCTGAAACCGGAAAGACTACAGGGGAAGGGGATTTATAAAAGGATAGTTTCCGAAGGAGTAGCCATTTGTATTTAGAATCGGCGCGGAGGAAAGGGCTTCATTAAAGTATTTGGATATCGCCTACCTTAAACTATATATTAAGAGCGAATTGGTTTAGTGATAGAGCGCTGAGTTGCCATGCCGAAGATCCTTCAAATCCCGCAGTTTGTCAGACTGCCAAAGATGGATTCTATGGGATCCACTAATGACCCTCCTGCGGCTTATACAGCCTCTGTAAAGTAGGTACCCGAAATACGGGATAAAATCTGGCGCTTGAGCGTGATCTAGGACAAATCACCTCCCTGGACAACCGTTGTTCAGTACAGTCCCTAACACGTACTGAACCCAAGACCCTTCGTGGGATTTTTGTTGCTATGAAAAACCAATATTCTAATCTAGCTTAATCCATGTTTAACGTTCCGTTTTGTATTGTATATAAACAAACATATATATTATATTAAATATACTAAATATTAAGAGCAGATTGGCTCAGTGGTAGAGCGCTGAGTTGCCGAGCCAAAGCTCCTGGGTTCAAATAACGCTGCTTTGCAGAGCTTTATTAAATCCTTTAGAGTCGGAAATGGATAGATTCGATCCACATTTGATACAACAGAATAAATAAATATTCTACAGATTGAACTTGGGCTTGGGAGTTAATATGTCTTGTTCCTTGCCCAAGAGTTTCTATTCTCTCGTTTTGAGGGGAAATTAATTAGTTATAGTCACCATTGTTCATTGCGTGTAATGGTGATGCATCACGAAGCACGTGTGCTTTAGATCCATTAGTACTTTATTAAATTAAAATGAGCTGATGCTATAATTTTGTCACGAATGGATAACATTTGCTGCGCAATAAACACAAAGTGTCGCTCATCTGACACCACCCAGATCAACCTACGATATATTTATAATGTTTTGACAGACGTTTTAGTTTCCTGCTTCAGTTTAGAGACTATAGGATTTGTTTCTGGTTGAAACTTTTTTACTAATGTCTTTTGAGCTTTAGCTATTCAATATTTTATATAAGGTCTTGGCTTCAGTACATGGTTGAATCTGTATATATGTTACGGTAAATATACACTCTTGGGAAATGTGTATATTTACCGTATGTTTCAGTACATGGTTGAATCTGTATATAAGTTACGGGAAATATACACTCGTGGGAAATACACACTTTTCCCGTAAAATGTGTACATTTCCCAAAAAGTTAGGTATATGTGAACTGAATATAATGTATATGTACGTTTCCCGGCAAATGTGTACACTTGCCTTCACGTTTTGGTAAATGTATACTCTTACCTTCATGTTTTAAGAAAAGTTGGAATACAAATAAATTAAAAATGTTGTTGCAGTAAAAAAATATTTATTTAAATAAACATAATACAAAAGGCTTTAATAACAAAAATGATAAAATAAATAAATAAAAGTAAAAAAGGTAAATGAGAAACAAAACATACTTTTCTTTGCATATTATATAATATGTCGTAGGTTATTATCCCAATATTCATAAATACAATTTTCGTCCTAGTTTTTCAGGACTAATACGATGGGAATCAAACAAATAATAATAATAACATACTTTTCTTTATTATAACAGTTAAATTTTATAAAACTATAAAGGAACGTATAGAAATTTCATAATGAAAAAAGTTTTATTTATTTGAGGAAGAATTGCTATTGTGGCACTTGGAATTACATAATATTATACAACTGCATTTTCGATTTCGCATTTTGTATGCTCACATTTACCAAAACGACATGGTCATTGTGAATTCAATGTACATTTCCCTTCTTTGAAATTGTAAATGTTAGTTGAATGCAAATTACCCAAACGAGGAGGCAAATGAGCACTTTTACCGGAAAATGTGTACTTTGCCGCAATATCTACTTTTACCGTAACAGATACACTGTTTGTAGGACAACAGAGGTGATCGAGGAGGTTCCTTAATCACGGTCTACCGCCAGTTGACACCCCAATTAAGGGTATTAACTTTATAAAAGTTGGGTTAGCCCCAGCAGAATCTCCAGATCCCATAAGTTTCATATATGGGTGTTCAAAGATTAAATAATTTGGTACCTGTTCCGCAGGTTTTCGCTTCGAGTTATGTTACAAGTTTTAACTGTTTATTCGATTCATTTTTAGTATTTTACAACTTATTTTGATCTTTAGTATGGAAAAAAATGATAACTTGTACTTTTGGAAAATATTAGAAGGCAAATGAATGAAAAGTTGTAACTTGTGATTCAAATCGAAGTTACAACCTGCGGAATAATTACTTATAATTTATCAGACACGGGCAGATTTGCATCAGGTATCGTCGGAATAGCAACTCAGCGCTCTGCACTATTAGCTATCCCACTTCCTAAATAGAACGCGTTAATGGTAAGGTTGAATGATGAGTAATGAACAACAAGAACAAACCCGCTATTTGCATAGATAAACTCTTGAAGTTTTTTTAAGCGACTGACATTAACGAAGAAGGTTGTTAAATTTCCTTGGAATATCGTTGAGAAAATAGGATGGTGATTGATTATAGATGGTTCCTGGTAAGTTGGCTGAGTGAAAAAGTTTCCAGAGAATTTTCAATGAACAAACGATCACTTCCTCGACCGAGAAAATGGATAATGTATGAATCGCTCATCCACAAAATTAGAATGACATAATTTCCAAAGTACTTGATAGGCTCCATTTTTCTTTTTTTTTCATTCCACTTTTTTTAAAGCCTTGAAACTTTTTATTAAATTTTTATTAATTTTAGAGAAACAAATGTGATAGGTTTATTTCATGTATCGGAAATATTAAAATTTTTTAATCCAATAAAAATCTTGGATGAAAGGCTGCAAATTTACAATTCTAATTGGAACGTTGTTTACAACATTCCTATTGAATACAGAGAAGATTATTTTATAAAAAAAAAAAAAAAAAACTGCACCACTACAGCCCATGTAGGGTCTGGGGTTCAGTACATGGTAGAGACTGTTCTGTTTCTAGGACAACGGTTTTGCAGGATGGTGATTTGTCCTAGATTACGCTCATCCGCCAGATTTCGCCCGTTATTTTGGGTATCCACTTTATAGAGGCTGGATGAGTTCCGCGAGGATCGATCTCCGACTGCTTAAAGCTTAAATAAATGTCAGCCAACCATCTCTGTCAAGGGGAGCGTAATGCTATAATAACATACATAATGTTCAAGAATTGTATAATCAAATTAAGTAATCTAAATATGATTTTTTTTTACCCTAACAATTATATGAAATTGCTGTTAATAATAAATAAGTTATTATAAAATGCTAAAGTACTAAGTTACCCTCGAGGGTAGCATAGGTCAATAAGTGAAGCTTTTCAGATTCGGATGAGGCCGATAAATTCTTTAATCTTTTGACTGCCATAGGTGAACCCAGTGGGATCTTACAAGTACTCATGGGGTACAGTTTCTATACAGAACAGGACAATCGTTTTCTTAGATACAGGACAGCCTCTACCATGAACTCAGGAGGACATGGTATATTATTTCCAAGGTATGTTATGTTCATGGGTTATTGTTTTACAATAGAATAGAATAGAAAAGTATATATATATATATATATATATATATATATATATATATATATATATATACTTTACAGTAATATAAGGCTATAATAATACATTAACAATTGTTAATGACACCAGTTTGTTCCCATTACAAATGGGAACAAACTGGTGGTCGAGTCATCACCTTTAAAAACTAGTCTTCTTCAAAACGAATATACATTCGCTACCATTAACTGAAACATAGACCTTTCATGGGTTGTAGTGATTTCATGTAAAAATTGCTGTTAAAACGGAATAGGAGGATTCAAAATTTATTACTCATAAATAAGGCCTAATCTAAGCATGGGGCCTGAGGTTTAGTGATTAGCATAACAACTTACTATGCTCAAGAGCGCGGGTACGCAGCCCGGCAGGTGGATTTTTTTAAAGGAAGTAAAAAATCTTTAGTTATGCCGTCATTCGGAAGGGACATAATCTGGAAGTACCGAGCCTGTACAAAAGATCCATATCCTAACTATACCTGGGTAAGCAAAATTAAGGACTCCCCCCGTAGCATCGCCCTATTAGCTGTAGCAGTATTAAGCGACACTAAATGAATAAACAACAATATATTAAATCTAGTTTTCCCTCGAACCACCTGGGATTACTAGAATTATTCCATTTTCAGGGGAAAGGTAAATATTTATTGAAGGAGTATATATGTAGTAAAGGGGGAGGGGGTTCATGAATTATGTGTGAGGGAATATCCCATCCCTAAAGCTCTCTGGGGAAGATCATTTGTATGAGACGAGACCTGGGTTCGCTAGGCCGGCTTCTATTTGTGAACTGCTCAATTCCATCCTCATAACAGCTATAGTATTGTTTTTATTGTTATCATTATTATTGTTTATATTAGGCACTCATTCGATTTGTACAATCTATACATATTATAAAATAAAGTCCTCGGCCGCATTTGTTCGCGGTAAACTCAATAAATACTGCACGGATTTTTACAGGTTTTCACCAATAGATAGAGTGATTCACCAAGAAGGTTTAGGTATATAATTTGTCGAGGTTTTGTGTAAATGGGCTGTAATATCGATGGGTTTCACAGAAGACGCTGCTTGCCTAATCCTGTGCAATTATCTAACGTGTAAGATAATTGCTGTAACTTGTAACATCATCAAGTCCGTTATCATACATTTTATACCTTTATTTTACTAGTTTTTTCTTTATTCTTCATATTCCAACCTTTCTGTATATGTAAATATCCTCATTTTTGTTTCTTTTGTTTAACTCCTCCTTTTGATTTTCCTTTATATTATTATTTTGTACTGTTCTATCCATTCTGTACATTTATTTTCTATTTTTTATTTTATATGCGTTATTTATAATTTATCATTTCTGCTCATTTTCTTTAATTTTATTAAATCTGTCTTACTTTATTATATCTGCCATTATTTTCATTTTCTTTTCATTAACAATAATTTTGTTATATCTGTCTTTATCTTAATTTTATTATATTCTGTCACTATTTCAATAATTATATCTGTCACTATTTCAATAATTTTGTTATATTTGTCTTTATCTTAATTTTATTATATCTGCCACTAGTTTAATTCCTTTTCATTATCATTAATTTTTTAAATCTGTCTATATCTTTATTTTATTATAATCTGGCTCTTTTTTATATTCGTTATCTTCTATCTTCATATCTGCCACTATTTTATTTTTCTACATTACTTGTCACCATTTTATTGTTACTGTACATTTTTTATATTTTTTTTACATTTTTTGTTCTGTTTGTTTCTCTGTTAGCCGTGAAGATGACCTACACTGTAGGTCGAAACGTCGGCACATAATATAAGTACTTCACTTATTCTGTGTTCTTATTGACTGCACCCCCCAACTATCTCCTTTACACGTGTAAGATAATAAATTTGTATATAAAGAAATGTTTGGTTTTGTTTTTATTTTTATGATTTCTATATAATAAAGTACATTAGCTGAGATGGGAAGAAAGAAAATCAAGACTCCCAAAGAAGCTTAACCAATGATATTCACGTGGTCCTTAGTGGCCGGTAGGTGATAAAAAAAAAATACAATACACAAACAAATTATGTAGGCATAATTCACTCTTCTATCTTCCCATATACGCCTCAGACGCTTTCCAGTTGGCACAGCAAATGAATGAATAAAATTAATTATTAAAATTCACCTTTAATAATATTAGTAAACGTTGTACATTTATGGGGAAGAAAATGGTCCGGGTGGAGATTAACAAATTAGGTTGTGACAAACCTTCAGGAATTTTTTCAAGTGTACATTCCATCTCAGGCGTTTTTTTCAATACCTTCCAGAATGGTTCTTTCAGCCTACATCTTTTCTCTGAAGGTCACATTTCTTACTTTGCCTATTCTGGATATTCCCGCCGCTCGTTTCCAGTAGTCCATTTCTGCGGTTAGGAGTTTTTTCCTGGGGTTGCTTTTTAACGTCCAAGTTTCTGATCCATATGTCTTACTGCTTAGTAATATAATATTGTATATATTTTTGTTTCGGGGATAATGTTCTATTCCATAATACCGAGTTGAGCATTAATATGGTATATTTACGATTATAATACAATTGGGAAAAACCATTATGCAAAGCCTTATGTTTCAAATCTAGTAATACATCCACTTACCAGTCGACATTTCGCCTATTCAGGCATTATCAAGACACAAAAACAAAAAAGGGTTATGTGAATCACATTTCGAAGAAAAAGGTGCAATACATCCCAACGATCAACACCCCAAACAGGCTCCAAACATGAGACAGCACCCCACCACCAAGACGTTCAACATACAACTGACATAAAGAGTTTTGGCTCTATTTTATTGGTATATTTATGATAATTATTATTAAAATGGGAAGAGTCCTTTTAATCAAGGAAAATTTCAAATACAAGATTCTTAATTGTAGTTTGAACTTACTTCTTCTGTCTCAATTCATTTTAAAAATAATAGGGACAAATATAAAAAAATATATTTGTAAAAAAATAGACTGAAATGACGCTGTTTAATTTGTTTAGTAATATTTTATGAAAGTTATATTATTTTTAAATTGCAGTACAACTATACCTGGAAGTATAGTAATCCTGTAGTCTACTTTTTAATTGTTTTCCTTAATAAATGCTTGTTAATCTAAAGTTTTACTTATAATACTTAAGATACTTAGCAGTTATTACTAATATTATAAGATGGGGCTTTGAAGGGAGCTTGTAGCAGAAGTGCAGAGTCATTAATTAAAACTTGTAATGCAATTTGAATTAGCCTTCTCAACTTGAATTAAGTTGCCAAAGTGAGAAGACGTCAATACAGCCTTCAACTTGAAATAGCATAGGCTTCATTTTCTTAAATAGGAAACTCGTTTGCTATTTGAAGGAAAATAGTGAAAATTATATTCCAAAGTATTGAAATATTCAAGAATACAAAGAATATCTAGAATCCGGCAGGTTTCCTTCCTAAATGAGAGTACCAACTTTATAGAGGCTGGGTGCACCTCAATAGGGACAGAATGAATAGTTTACCTACCGTAGCCTATCCCGAACTCAGGACCTAGAGATTGGTAGCTCAGAACCCTACATACTTCTAAAAAAATAAGTACTTTTCCCATATTAGATTACTGTGCGAATTACGTGATGGACCTAAAAGATTGAAGACACGAATACTGATTTATTGGAATTAGTGACACTAATTAATTTATTATCGCCTGACGGATAGACACTGAGGAACAAAATGAATCAGGGTGGTACCGTCTACATGCCCCGACTTGTCCGCACAGTTCAAGAACATTTATGCTTCCTAGCTCAGTTATCGAAGCAACTGTACCGTCTTCGCGCTGGATTCAAAACTGCGCAGTTTACCAATCTACATGCAACGTTTTATCTGCAACGTGTTGAAATGTGCAGATAAAAGGTTGTGCATAAAGTAGCGTCTGGACCAGCCTTTGTATCACTGAAAACGTTTTAAATACATATTTGGTAGATTCGATGATATACATAGATTCGATGAACTACATAGATGTTTAAATATCCTGAAATGCAAAATTACTTTCAACAATAATCAATATATAAGATAATGGAGTGGAGTAGCTGAGTGGTAGAGCGCTGTGTTGCCGGGCCGAAGGTTCTGGCCTCAAATCCCGCTGGCAAACTTTTATTTAATTTGTTAGCAGGCGAAGATGGATCCTGTGAAATATAGGACCCTCCTGGCCCTCCCGTATGTAATTTACTGTAACTTTACAGATTGCCAACTGGTTTTATTGACAGTGTGGATAAATATATAAATAGAAAAATAATTGATGAATTTAATTTATCTTAAATGTTATACAATATCTTGTTATGTAAGCCGTGTATGTGTCTCTTACCCCATAAAAGAGATTTGTGTAAAGTAAGCGGACAAAATACCTAGAGATTAGCAATTCTAGCGAGAAACAAAACGGAATGGCATGTCACGAAGATGCTGCATTATTCACCAGTACTACCAATGATTTCACTTGTCTACCTCCGCTCTTAAATATTTATCAAGTTTGAGGAAGAGAACAGGGGGAGGAAGATTTTGAGGGACGGAGAACCCTAAGGACTTGAAGCTATGAGCTATACCTCTCGTCCTCTGAGAGTCCTATCTCGAAAATAGTGGCCGGGTCTTTGTCTTGCCTTCGCGATGTTTTCCGCACTTCGCTACTCCCCTACTTCAGGAAGATTTATTCGGCTATTTCCCCTTCGAAATATAACCACTATATCTTTGTAGGAGAGAAGAGTACTACAGTACGTAGGTTGCAGGGCTACTGATTTCAAGGTTCAGAGATCGATATCGGATGTGGCAGATAAGGATCTGTTAAGAGCCGATAATAAATAATCAGTGGTGCTCACCCAGCCTCTACAGTGCTTAATATGGAAAAACGCTGAGCATAATCTCTGTATTCAACCTACACAACCGTTGGCTTAGAAACAGTAAATACTGATAAAGCCGAAAAAAGTGGGTTGTAGTGGATCATTTTTTGAATACTCTATTGAATTGTTTATAAACTATTAATAATTTATATAATCTTTAATACATATGTATATTTTTTGGACGTAATTAATGATTGTCCTGGATTCGGCTGGTCGGAATAAATTTAGATTCCCTCTTTAGAATAGAAAACTCACCCATCACGCCATGCTTTATGCGCAACTGGAGCTTTGCTCATAAATACATTCGTTGTACCGCTTTTGACAGTTAGATGAATCATGTAGCCTTTTTGAAACAAACGGATATCCTATTAAGGATGCTCATATGGTGTACTTTTTTATATCCCTGCCTGCATTTGTTTTGTAGTTTTTAATTTTCCGCTTGTGCAATTTAGCAAAGTGAATTTTGATATAACGATTTCGTTTCCGCCTTTGCACATAGCTATTAGCTGATTGCTATTTAAAATAAGTAATTTTTCATCTCTTATTCTGACAGGGAGCGGAGTAGCTCAGGGGTAGAGCACTCAGTTGCCGTGCTGAAGTCTCCGGGCTGACATCCCGCTGCTGGTAGTTTTATTTAACCTGATAGCAGTCGGAGATGGCTCTAATGGGATTTTATGGTATCAGCTTCAAACACTGTGGGTACTCAAAACAGGGAGGGTGTGAGGCAGTTGAGCATGATCTAGGACAAATCACTACCCCCCACAACCGTTGTCCAATAAACAGTACAGTCTCTACAACGTAATGAACTGAGCTGGGGTGGGGTGAACCCCAGGAGGGTCCTATAGAGCTGGATATTTGACCCAGGACCTTCATCACTTCAACTCAGGTCTCTACCACTGAGCCACTCCGCTCCCTCCTATTGCAATGTTGGTATTGAAATAATTTTAGTAGTCATTAAATTTTTTTTAAAAGTTTGATACTTTTTTTATTTTAACACATGTCATTATTCCTTCAAGTTCAAAAATGATATAACTCAAAATATGACTTCATAAAAAAAAAGTTGGAAATTGAATATCAGATATGTCATTCCTGCATTAAAAAGCTTCAACCAATAACCAATTGATATTGAAGGCTTAGCTCAAAAATGCTAATTTTAGAGTTATTTCGTTGATCTTTTTAGGAGCGATATCTATTTTTTTTTACTGTCATATTTTGAGTTGTATTATGTATCAGCTTGTAGTTTTATGTAATGTAAGTTGAAATAAAAAATGTACCTAACTTTTAAAAATTTTCTAATGCTTAATAAAACAATTCAATACTATCATTAAAATAGGAATGCTTTGCTTCAACAAAATTTTATTTTTTGACTAACATGATTTTTCCATTACCTCTACTTAAAAAATAGTCATTTTAGTTATGACGTTCTTTTAAAGAAGCGTTTTATCGTCGATACAAATGCAGACTATGGAAAGTTAAAAAACATTTTCAGTAGAGTGAAAAATCTGTTTTCAAGCTCAGTCAAAATCAGTGTGTACCTTGAAACGTATTTTACCTTATTCTCATTAAATGTCGTTTTGTGCCTTATAATTTCTACCAATACAATTACTACTGAAAATATTGAAAAAATTGACATGTTTGAGCTCTGCCATTGTTCTTATCATTTTTTTTTCTCTGTTGGAAGTTTTGTTATACGTTTTTTCTTTCATTGGAAATTATGAGTCTCCACAGATAAATTTAAATTTGTACAATTGTTTTTAATTTGAGACTGGACTATTTGGTACAGCATGTAATTTTGTGAATTACCACTAGTGCCAAACCTAGCTTCCTCTTCAATTCCCGATGATCCTCCGAGGCGTCTGAAAAGAAGATGGCCACGTGACCTTAGTTGAACTTTCATTTGAGTACTACCAGTGGGTAGTTTCTCTACTTGCCATTATGTGTCTCTTATCCTGTTTACTTGTTGTATTATTGTAATACAGTTGTAAATATCAATAAATAAATTTTAATTTTTTTTTTGTGAATTGTAACAAATTAAACAAGAAATAAATTTTTAAAAAATGTTCTAATGAAAGAGCGAAAAGTAGAGTCTTTTCAACACACTTGTAGCTTTGATACTTGATATAGTAAATTAGAAATTCTATTACAGCATTATTATTTTTCAAGTTGCACTTATCAAAGACGACATTATAAACGGCTTTCATATATTGAAAATGGGAGGCATATTTGCCCTGCTATGGTGAAATTGAACCGGACTGAGTGGAAAGAGTCCGAGTCAATAAGTCGGTGTGGAAGGGACTTGGCGAAACCTGATAGCGTATAAGCATTAGGTATGGCACTCCAACCATCTTCCTGTTTGCACTTCTCTAAGGTTACCATTTGGGTCAATGGTCTCCAGTCTACGGCCAGTGTTTGCCGAACCATTAAGTCTCCTTGTATCGTCCAACGGGCAACACAAATTAAAAGTATATAAATCTTCCCAATTTTAAATTACTGAGTAGTCCACATTTTTCAATATTTATCTTTTTAAAAAAAAATGAACATGTGTATTATCAGTCAACACCAATCCAGTTATTGCATCCCAAAGTCTCCAATCCCATACCTTACATCGTAAACCAATGACTTCCTGCCCTTCAGTATCCTTTAATAATATCCCACCGGTGCCTGTAGAACAGATCCGATACTTAAGGTTGCACCTTGACAAACGATTAACCTGAAATCCTCATACAAGACTGAAAAGACATGAAACCGCTCGACGTTTCAGGTTACTTCAACACTTACTAGACAAACGCTCTAAACTCCCAATTAACTAAAAAAGACTCATCTACATGACCATCACACGACCTATTAGGACTTACGGAGTAGAGCTTTGGGGCTCCAATAAGCCATCGAATTCCTCTCGTATCCAATCCTTACAATCCAAAATCCTTCGTAAAATCCTCAATGCTCCTTATTTTGTTAAGAATAAAGTCATCCATAACGACCTTAATGTCCCTTTTGTTGCTGATTTGGCACGAACCCGGTATCTATCCTTTCATAACAAACTTCATTACCACTCAAACCTTCTAGTTACAGACCTAGCTTCCTCTTCAATTCCCGATAATCCTGCGAGGCGTCTGAAAAGCAGATGGCCACGTGACCTTCTTAGTTGAACTTTGATTTGAGTACTACCAGTGGGTACTTTCTCTACTTGTCATTATCATGTCATTATGTATCATTTATCCTATTTGCTTGTTGTATTATTTTACTACAGTTGTAAATATCAATAAATAAATTTTAAAAAATGTATTATTAATGGGATAGGGAGCTGGTGGCAGCGGAGTAGTTCAGTGTGTAGAGTGCTGAGTTGCTTTGTCGAAGGCTTCGAGCTCAAATCCATCTATGGCAGATAAATTATTTAAACTTCTTTTTAACAACAGCGGATGGAGCCTAAGCAATCTGCAGAACCTCCTGGGACTTAGCTAGTATCTTTAAAGTGTCACCATTAGGAGAAAAATCATGCAGTTGAGTATCGCTCCTTGTAAATTCGAAAATCTTGTATGATATATAATGAATCGTCTGGAAATGAAAATCGATAACTGTTAGTCGAGTCTTTAGCTTTTGATCTGAGATGTAGTCTGTGCAATCTTTACCTTATTCTTTATTCGAGAACCGGAATCAGCTGCTAGGTTACTAAGTTGGATTAAAAATTGTTAGCCTCTATATAAAACTCTAAAACTCTAAAACTTTTAAATGCTAACTTCCTTCTATTGTTCAGCGTCTATAAAATAGTTGCCTTTAGTTAGGAGAGAAACTTGGCAATTGAGCGCAATCTCGGACAAATAACTTCCCTGCCCGACCATTGTTCTAGAAATAGTACAGTCTCTACCCTGTACTGAGCCCATAACACTGGGATTATAGTCATAGCTTCTTTTTGTTTTTTTTAGCTGCAGGGACTTAATAGGAGTATTGAAAGAGGAAGCGCTGTCTACAGATCTAAAGGTCTCTGGTTCCAGGCCGGCAATGATCATTTGGTTGCATGATCACATAATACAGTCCTAACTTACTCTTCATGGGTTGTAGTGGTACAGAATTTTTTTTTTTTACATAAATAAAACTATAGTACTACATTTTAGATCATTACGCAGTATAAAAGGTATTAGGTATTTCCCGGGGCGGTCCTAAGATACCACAGGGTCGATATGTTCTTTACAGAATAAATTGTTAGTAATAATAAAAATTAATGTTAAATATGAAAAGTATTTATTGAAATTAATTATGATAGTAAAACTGAGATTAATGATAAAATATTTCTAACAGGTTTATAACGAAAATAATACTATAATAAATTTAAATTTAACTAAAAAAGCAGGGATTTTGAATTGGATGTAAGATGCAAGATAGATGGAATACAGTTAAAATAATATAATAAATTAAAGGAGAAAAATATAAAGTAATGCAATTTTTAATATAATAATATTCAGTTATTATATGAGTTATTATTATATAAATTATTATCAGATGTAGAGAAGAAGAATGGACTAGAATAGAAAAATGAAGTAAGAAAGAAGGGAAAATATATAACAAGAAAAGATATTCAGAGGAAATTTGAGCCAAGTGCTAACTAAATAAATATCGAAAAGAATTCGTAGGACAAGTGTTGCCATTATTAAGTGTTGCCAACTTTCCAGGTTCATGTAAACTGATCTTTAAATCCCATTTTTTTAGGGAATAGGCATTGTTGTTAAAAACAACTATATTTTGATTGATTTAAAAAATAAAACTGCTTTATTATTTTAAGTCAATGTAATTATTGTCATCTTGTTTTGATTGCTTAAAGACTTAGGTCGATTTAAAAGCAATAATATTTCTGTGAACAAGTCCCTAAGCCAACGACAGTTCAGGTAAGGCCTAGAAAACAAAGTTACGAAGACAATTAAGAGCATACACTTTATAAAGGCTGGGTAAGCCCCGGGACGGTCTGAAAAAATATCACCTTACTCCCCAACTGTTGACATATGAACAGTTCAGTCTCCACCATGTTCGGAGCCCTTCATGGGTTGTTGTAGTGTTATGTTTTTTTAAAAATAATAAATACTTATCTGCCATAGTTTTGCATACTTACCTTCGGAATTATTAAAAATATATTTGGAGCAATAATATGACGAAAAATAACAAGAAGGTCATATATGTTTACGTTATGTTACCTTATGTTATAAGGTGTCATATATACAATTGAAAGCATATTACTATATTGAGCAGAGACATGGACAATAAGCGCTGCTCTAGCAAAAAAGCTACTTGCTATTAGGAGAGCTGCTAAGGTAACCAGACTAGAAAGAATGACGAATGCCAAAATTAGAGAAAGAATGCAAACCCAACAAAATGTCCTCAAAAATATTAAGCAAAAAGTTTTGGAATTGTATCATAAGAATGGTCATCTCATAAGAATGAAGGAAGAACGATTGCCCAATTCAATTTTCAATTGGAATGTTGAAGTGAGGAAATGGCGAGGAAGACCATGGACCGATGAATAGGACAGAAGGGATTGAGGAAAGTATGCTTGGTCATAATCTGAGGAAAGAAGATTTACAAGATTAAATAAAATGGAAAAATGAATTAAAGGAAAATTTTAGTTGAAGAAAACTTCAATCTGAGAAAAAAAGGGGAAAATTCATGTCATGCATTATTCATGAACCACATGACCATAATAATAATAAACCTCATGCCCATAATGGGACCCTAAAGAGATGGGCCCGACAAGTTTCAAACCAACCGCGGGAGGGAAAACCACAGAATGGTTGCCGCAAAAGTTTCGAAGTTGATAATCCACTGTTTTAGAAGTCTCCGTGTAATGTTGCCGGGACTGGTCGCTGATAAATGAGTTAACTAACGGAAGCTAACTCGGCCGGGGCTCTCAGAGAGTTGTCAAGATTGACAAATCGTCGCCTCATAACTACAGTTTTATAAAGTAAGGTGTTGTTCATGTTTAGTAACAAAAAAGGTTATTGTTATTTTTTAATTACAGAAATTTCAAGTGAAGTATGTATGGATGGATGTGTGCATAATAGGAGCGGGGAAGCTCAGTGATATAGCGCTGAGTTGTTATTCTAAAGGTTTCGGGTTCAAATATGGCTGTGGAAGATAAATCATATAATCTGTTAACAGTCGATGGGACTGTGGGATCTATCCTGTGGCTTACCCACCCTCTACAAAGTGGGTACCCTTAATTGGGGGAAAACCTGGCGGTTTAGCATAGTCTCGATTATGCCATTTCCCTACAAAACCTTCGGCTTAGAAACAGTACAAAATCTACCAATGGACCAAGACTGTTCATGGGTTGCAGTGATACAGATTTTTTTTATGTATGTATAATGCAGCCAACCATACAATTTTTTTGGTTGCGTAAGCATTTTTGTGAAGATGGATGTTCTAAACTATCTCTCTGTACCTGAAACTGCTATTCAATATTGCCATGAAGGTGGAACTATTAAATCTGATTACTTATTTCTTGACTTATTATGTATGTGCCGACTAGTAAACGTCTGAAAGCTAGACCGAGGCGTAGATGGGAAGATTACGTTTAGAGTTATCTGGTGGGTATTAGTGGGGATAGTGGTCCATGGACAGAAGTATGTAAGCAGAGGTGGGTGGTATTGATATTTATTTTTTAATTCTTCCAACGTTTCAGCCTACGGTCTTCAGGGCAAAGAGCGGGTGCATTGGCTGTGGTGACTTCAGCCAAACCATCTGACCACCTCAGCATAGGTCTCACTCTTCTTCTTTTTCCATGAATCGGGATAGTGAGGAGTACTTTTGGCATTTCTCCATCTTCCATACTGGCAATATGGCCTGGATACCTTAAGCGCCTCAACTTCATTATTCTTACTAGGTCAGTGTCTTTGTAGATACTGTACAGTTGTTGGTTCGAGCATCGCTTCCACTCATCACCAATCTTTACCACCTCCAAAAATATGACGGAAAATGTTTCTTTCAAAAATCAATACTTTTCAGCAGCTGTTGAAGTAGTTCAGCACTCACATCTATAAGAAGCATGGGCCCTACCAATGTTTCATAAAGATGGATCTTGGTCTGTCTCAGTATCCGCCTGCTTAGGTGTTTCCTCAGTCCATAATAGCATCTGTTGGAAGCAGTAATTCTTCTCCTTATTTCTATATCGGGATTATTGTCCTTGGTGACCACAGATCTCAGGTAGGTGAACTCTTTTACTTTAACCGATAGCGACTCTCTCACCTTGTTTGGGAATTTATTCTGCTACCTTGTCGTTATAAACTCCTTAACTTCTAATCCTAGCCTGCCTACTGTACCTACCAGTGCCAGAAAATCATCGGGATCGGCCTGTAGAGAGTACCCCACAATGTTATAAATTACATTTTGTGTATTTCAATTTCCGTTAATGTGAAAAAGTTATCAGAATCAGAATTATCAGTGTTCAGATTATAACAATCCCTGCAGACCGGCTAAAAAAGTACCAAATATAATTAGCACACTCAACTAGCCTGCTGTGAGCGTGTAAATCTTTATTTTTTGTATCTATTTATTAAAAATTGGTTTTATCTATATTCATTCATATGAATAGAATATTATAAGTGTAAACTGACCAGCCCTGCTGTAATAATTTACCAAGGACGAATAAAATGAGGAAAGGCCATTGAAAGAATAAGGGAGAAAATATATTTTTGGGACAAAAGGCCCTGACAGTGTTGATTTATTGTAAGAGGGAAGGAAAAGGCTGATGATTTCGGTTAATTAATCTCCTTTAGGGGGAGACAAAGTCGCCAGTAGGTGAGCCCTCCATCCATCTCTGCCCCGGATTGTGGAGTCACTCCTCTCTCACGATATTTTTCTCCATTTTTAAAAAAAATAATAATAAAGGTGTGGGAAGCCATGTTTCTTTCAATTTATATTAGAAATAATGCACTATTATTATTATTAATGCATAATATAAAGTTATTAATAATATGTATACTGATTGCGTAGACTACTACGCAACTACTAACTTGTAAACACTAAACTACTAAGCCCATGATCGCGGGTTCGTAGCCCGGAAGGTGGCCCTAGGATTTTTTAAAGGGAGTAAAAAATCCTTATCTACGCCGTCCTTCGGAAGAGACGTTAAACGGGGATCCCGAGCCTGTAAGATGTTAGGTACTCGTTAAAAATCCCTATCCTAATTAAACCTGGATAGGCAAAATTTAGAGCTCCCAATATAGCATCGTCCGATTAGCCATAGCAGCAAAAAGTGACGTTAAATGAACAAACTAAACTAAACTGATTGCGTAGAATATTAGGCCCAAAAAAGGATGAGCCCGCAGGAGGATTAATATTATTCATGTGATAGCGTGACGAAGATCAAGATGGGCTTGTAAAGTTGCTAGACTTAATAACGTACGAATTCCTAAAAAGTTAAGTGCTTAGAAGACTGGAAAGCGTCTGAAGGGTAGACCGTGGCGTAGATGGGAGGATTGCTTAAATTTTATATACTAAATTCGTAACGTTGCATATTACATTTAAATATTTTATTATGACCTTCAAATATAATATTTACGGTAATCATTTACTTTCGAAAAAATAACATCTTAGTAGGTGGCTATGGCAAATAGATCTAAAATATCCAAATCTCTATTGATCTAAAAAAAAACAGTGAGAAAGATCTAAAAAAGTAGTTTTTTATTTATTTCATAATTAGTGTCAATATTGTTGACAGTAGATGCAATTTTATAAAGAAATTGGAAACTGGTGCAGTCAATGTCAGATAAATTATTTATTTATTAGAATTGAGAAGCAAGCACCGTGTTAATATTATTCAAGTGGTAGCGTCACGAAGATTATGATGGACCTGTAAAGTTGCAGGGCTTAGTAACGAAGCTGTTTTTCACTTCGGTTAATGGGCACCCTTAATTTGGTGGAACTTCGTTGTCTAAGTACATTTTTTAAGTTCAGTACCATCTCTACTATGTACTCAACCCAAGACACTCCATGGATTGTAGTGGCACAGAATTTTTTTACTATTCGCAATTGCAACTTTATTTAGAATTTTGACATATCCGTGTCTTAAAATGTTGTATTTTAAGTTTTTATACATATTTAAAAAATCTACTGTGGCCGGTATATTAAATTTAGATTTTTGTCATTTATTTACATACGGAGATAATGCAAGGGATATACTTGACTGAATTTAATTAACGTTCATTAAAAAAATCCTATACAGTGATGACAGTAATTAATTAACCAGGTAAAATGCTGAAAATAATTATACAATGGTTTAATTACCTGTTTTGATAATACTAACAAACAATAAGAAAAGATTACGGATTGATACTTTTTATTAATTCATGGTTCATATCTCCTCCGCTCTTTATTTATATCTCAATTTATTAATAATATATGAAACTCATAGTTTATTCTGTGAAGTTTACATATTTTTTGTTAACTTGTATTGTTTTTTTTTTTTTGGTTGAATAACTTTATTCGGATAGATCTACTTTGTTTTCTCATCTATTTTAGAATTAGTTCATAAGGTTTTTATGAAATTACTTTTTCAGCAAAAAAAATCGGTTTATTAATGTTTATATTATAGCATATTATTTGAAAAAAAAGTTTGTTATCTCAATATTCTTAAGATTCTGAAATGGAAGACTCACACAATTAGAATTACGTTACGTGGCTAACGTTTGTAACATTGAAAACATATTTTTTTCGTTCTAAAAATTACGTTAAATTTGTAAAATATATTTTATTTTATCTACTTTTCTAGTCTCTGTTAGTTAATTTGTTTTGTGATTATTAATTAATTTTACAATTATCCATTTTGGTAAAGTGGTAATCGAGATTTTTGCGAAGAATATAAATTTTATATTCTTTAGAGTCTTATAGATATAAATTTGAAGATTAGGAAAAAAAAATCATGATTTCTCCAGACGAATACTTTCTCCTCGTTGTAAGAGAACTCATAAGATATAAACTTGCTCACCCTTTTGTTATTTGTTATATAACGAAATGTTGTATAACAAAATTTTGCATAACAAAGTTGTTATATAACTGATGTTTTGCTGCTAAGTATCTTGTCAGCTTAAAGAAAAGCATATACGTTTTATAAGTTTATATAAGTTTTATATTCTTATAATTCAATGTTTATCCGCCCAAGTTGTCAACAGCAGAAACAAACCCTGTGTGTTTACATTTAATCTAATTCTGTCTGCACATTGTTCCCCCGTTTGTTATTGATCAGTTGAAAATATAACGGGTTCAAGCAAGGTAAACCAACGGCCCTTCCAACTTGTTTGTCTAACTGCATTGTCGAAAGTTTGTTTTCAATTACTATAGGCAAGGCAGGACAAGAAAGGTTACGTGTTTCTCTAAAAGGGCGTGTGTCCCCAAAAGAGTTCTATGAATTATTCATTATGTGGCAACCCTTATGTCCGTAACTCATTTTCAAAACAAAACAAAAAATAACTGTAGTACTACAACCCATGAGGGTCCGGGAGTCAGTGCATGATAGAGGCTGTGCTGTTGCTTCGATAACGGTTGCGCAGGGGAGGCAATTTGTCTCTGGATCACGCTCAAACGCCAGATGTTCCTTATTTATGGTACCCACTATATAGAGGCTAGGTGACCCCCATATACTCCAGAGGACCCTAGATCACATAGGATCCCCGGTTTAAATAAAATTTTGCCAGCGGGCAGGATTTGAATCCAGGATCAGGCCATGCCGATAAGAAAACTCAGCGGTCTACCACTGAGTCACTCCACTCCCTGAGTCATTTATAGTTTTATATATTTACTGTATATTTATTTAAGACAACTCTATGCTGCTATGGCTAATCGGACGATGCCGTCGTAAAGTTTGCCAATCCAGGTATATTTAGAATAGTGGCCTTCTATGAGTTCCTGGCACATTATAGGCCCAGGACGGACATTTTATGGCTCTCCTGAAAGATCTCATAACCTCGGATGTTTACTCCCTTTAAAAAATCCTAAGGCCAACTACCGGGGCAATATACAGCGATGTTGGGAATGAAAGGCTACTATACAGACCACTGCACCACAGGCACCCCAATGCTTATAAAATGAACTCTATGGTACGAACAAAATATTCGACTTACAAATAAGCTAAATTTTAATAAATAATACAACATAATATAGAAATTTTATTTTATTAACACCCATCAATCAGCTCCTCTACGAACTAAAATTTTAAAACAATGTGAACTGTTTTTAATATGCTTTGTTACGTTTATAAGAACGGCTTACTCTACGTAAAGATTCGATACCTTAATAATTAAATGATACTGTGAAGACACTATTGTTTAAGTTTGCTTATAAAAAGTACAGTCTCTACCATGTATTGAACCCTAGATGTACTGAATGATACTGAACCCCATTCCATATGTTGTGGTGGTACTGGGTTTTTTTCTTATATCAAAGGACTGGCATTATTTCTTTGTTTCCCTCATACAAAGTATAAAGTACATATAACAATACTGTACTGAATACTACTATGCTTTGATTGATTTTTTATTTACATTGTTCTCTGTTTTTAACATAAAACATTTATTTTTATAATGAAGGCAAAATGTCTATTTATGATTTTCATTTTTTTTTAATTTTAATTATTAATTTTTTTCAGAATATTTAAGATATCAGTTATAACATGTTTAAAAACCAATAATAATGAAATATTGATACATTTTTTTCCTTCAAGGGAATTTCAATTAAATTAATGAGTGTAGACTGAAAAAATAACAAAACGTGCGCCCCTCAAATCAGTACAGTGTTCATTTCAACATATCAACAAAAAAATAAAAATAATTTTAGAGATAAGGGAAACAAAAAAGATGGGAAAATATTTTGTTTCAATGTGTATTATTCCTGTATAGTCGACTCTTCTTTATTGTGTGTATACATGAAGAGGTTTTTAACTTGGTTGAGATAACAATAGTTAAAAGAGAAATTTATCGTACACAATCTTCATTCTCTATTGAAATAAATTCAGATATGGTAGGTCCTTTTATTCTGTTTTAATTACGAACAGGCTGAATGTTGTCTAGTTTACTATCCGGAGCTCAAAATAAAATCTCTATTCACTGTATTTACCTAAAAAAATGTAACATTATGCATCATGAAGATCTTGAGTATAAGACGGAATATATTTTTTTTAAATATGTTTTATGGCGATTATTAAAATATTTTTATTTTAAGGATAAAATATTTGTCCTGGCCGGGATTCCAACCCGGGTCCTCCGCATCTCTAGTCTCCACACCTCTGGAAGAATCTTTTCTCTTCAAAATAAAAATATTTAAATCGAATATATTATTCATTACAAGGACAACGATTGTACAGGATGGTGATTCGTCCGAGATCACGCCAGGTTTTTCTCTAGTTAAAGGTACCCATTTTATAGAGGCTGGGAGTGCCCCTGGAGGTCTGCAGATCCTATAGGGTCCACGGGATCCTCAGCATAACAAATCAACACTCTACACACTGAGCTACCCTTCTCCTTCACTTCATTCAACTAATTCTCAATTATTGATCAACATTACATAATAGAATTATAGATATACATATTTATATATATGTAATTGTTTATACAGGTATACGAGAGTGGTCTGAAAAGTTTCTTCCGAACATCGCCCAAGTTCACCAAATGGTGCTAGACGACCGCCGAATTTAAGTGAGAGAGAGTCAAAAGAAAGTGTTTGCTACATATTAAATCAACATTTAGAAGAGAAAGCTGTCCGCACGCTGACCTGTGGATGGTCAAGCAGTTCAAACCGTAATTCGTGGATTCTCGCCATAGCAACCGCTGAAGTGTGAGACGGTACGTTGTCTGATTTTATTTTTCTGCAGATGTGGCCGTTTTCCCGCAAGTTCCGCCTTCAGCTTGTCAAGTAATGATGCGTAGTATGCTGCTGTAATGGTTTTTCATTTTTGAAGATAATCGATTAAAATAACTCCACGACTATCCCAAAAAACAGTAGCCATCACTTTCCCAGCCGAGATAACAGTTTTTGATTTTTTTGGAACCGGTTACCCCTTTGCCGTCCGCTGTTTGGACTGTATTTTTGTTTTGGACTTATGATGGTGTATCCAAGTTTCATCTACAGTAATTAATCGGCGCCTAAACTGCGCCAGGAGCGTTGGAAATATTCATGCGGCACCCAACGTGCGGACAGCTTTCTCATCTAAATGTTGATTTAATATGTAGCAAACACTTTCTTTTGACTCTCCCTCACATTAATTCGGCGGTCGTCTAGCACCATTTGGTGAACTTGGGCGATGTTCGGAAGAAACTTTTCAGACCACTCTCGTATACCTGTATATACAATTACATATATAAATATGTATATCTATGATTCTATTATGTAATATTGACCAATAACTGAGAATTAATTGAATAAAGCTAAGGAGAAGAGTAGCTCAGTGTGTAGAGTGTTGATTTGCTATACTGAGGATCCCGGATTCAAATCCAGCTGTTATTATTTAATCTGATAACAGCCGATTGATGGACCCTAAAGTTATTCTATCCATTCCTAAAGTTGATTACATTATTAGTTCATTAGTCCATGTTGTTGATATAAATAAGTTTATTAAACATTATCAACTTATTAACTCTACTCATTTGTGACAGTTTTAAATTGTTTAAATTAAAATATCATTAGTGTATAATAATGTACAAATGACTCTTAGGAGCTTGACAAAAAAAATAATGTTTTAGCAATTAAAAGTTAATAAGAGGACTTATCAAATTTGTGCAGAACGCGCTATTATAAACTTTAAAAGCTTAATTAAAATATAAAAACTCGAGATGATAAAAAAAAAAACTAAGCTTTTTAATTCTTCAATGCTTTAATATTGTTCCTTAATGGTTCTGGCGCTTCTTGACATCTAAAAGTGCCATCAAGCATTAAGACAATTATATATATAAATATATTCATTAATTAAAATCTAATAAGTGAAACATTGCGTCCATGGATGGAATAAGAGAATGTAATATTATAAAAAACAACAAAAAATATACTATTATGACCAATGAAGGGTCTGGTATCAAGCACTTGGTAGATCTTGTACCTTCTATAACAACGGTTGTGGAGGGAAGTGCCTGAGACAACTCTGAACCATCAGTTTCCCCCTCCCCCAATTAAAGGCACCTTTAACTTTATAGAAGTTGGGTGCGCTCGAGGAGGATTTGTAAATATCTGAGGATACATCCTAGTTAACAGATTAATTAATTTATCTGTCACTGCAGGATTTAACCCGGAAACTGCAGCATAGCAACTCAGCACTCTACATCAGCTACCTAGTTTTCCCATGATTATATATTAATATACAAACATGGTAATAATGTAATAATGTAATGAATGAATGACAATAAGAAGAAAACTTCTTCATGACACAAAAAATTCTATCCTCAATAATGTATAGATCATTCCGAAATCCGAATTAATTAATTCGGGATACAATAATAAAAACAGATCGATAAAATACAAAATAAATGCTTATTTTATTCATTGGTAATGATAGTATTTCACAGTATTTAAAAAAAAGGATTTATGAATGCAAATAGCAGCAAAAATTAATATCCTTTTTTCCATTCACTTCTGTAGTTCAATTCTATCAAAGCTTCTGGATAAAAAACAAATACAATAAGATAAAATAAAATAAATAATGTTTTTTTTACAACATAATGAATTGTATCTTTTTTTATACTACGGATTTTTTTATAATATAAGACGTAACAGTGATATATTTATTTTTTAAGTAATATTTGTTTAAATAATATTCTAACATAACATTAAACTATATAAGTATTAAAGAAAGCAAGGAATGAGAAGGACTAGAAATTGGCACGTGGTCCCTACTTGTCCAAAACGAAGGGAAAAAAATATAAAAGTATTAAATTGTATGTAAAATTAAATAATAATTTTTATAAATTTTAAGTTAATAATACTTTATTAAATAGTATTTAATTAATTTTACAATATTAAAAAATTAATAAAAAATGGACACTCATTTAATTCATTATTAATGATAGTAAATCATTGCTCGTACTTAAGTATGAATAAGATAATATGATCGAAAATTAACAATGAGGTCAAAGATTTAAAGAAATAAGATTTCTCAAGAATAGGAGAAAACTTTATCGAGTAGCCAACGTTTCGACCTACTTTGTAGGTCTTCTTCAGGGCTATATGCAAAATACAGACAATTAAGAAATGGTACAAATATATTAAAACATAGTAAATATAAATAATCAAAAGTATGGTGAATACAGGTAATCGAAAATAAAATGATAAATATTGCACAGCAAGGTAAATATAAGGGTTAAAATATATGAGTGTATAGTATAAACAGTGAAGTGCAAGGAAGGTAGTAAAATACATAATGAAGAATTAAATAATAATAAAACGGAAAGTGTTGAAAAATAAAAAAAAATAAGGTAATATAAATAAAAATGAAAACTGAATATAAAATGGGAAATGATATATGAAAAAATGATGTGTGTAAATGTAGAAAATGATGAGAAATACAGTATGAAATGAAAATTATAAAAAATCCAGAAAATTTTTTTTAAAAAGAAAATACAGTATTAATATTGATAAGTAAAAAGAGATCTTACATAAATGTAATGACTATTAATTACATAAAAGAAAATACAGTATGTTTTAAATAAAGTAAGTAATAATAAAGTAATAAAAATACAATTAGGCTATTTTGATGGGGTGTCCCACTGCTACTTCGACGTTAAACAGTATGTGTGTTAAGCTAGTGTAGGACTTATAAAGCCCATAGGTAACTTAACTTATCTTTTCACTATTTTCTCATCCTCCCCCCCCCCCTTCCTCCTCCATTTTATTTTCTTTCCCTCATAACCATGAACATTGCAATACACATAATACCATTATTCTCACTGCTTCCATGCTAACTATTTCTGTAAGGCGTTTATTTATTTATTTCCCAGCTCTAAGTATCATTTTACGACATTCATCAGGGTTCAACTTAACTCACTATTTTTATTTTTAATTATATCTTTACTCATCCACATATCTTTGCCTTTTTACACGTATTTTATTGTATTTTTATTACTTAGTTTATTTAAAACATACATATGTAATTAATAGTCTTTACATTTATGTAAGATCTCTTTTTACTTATCAATATTAATACTCTACTTTCTTTAAAAAAAAAATGTTTCTGGATTTTTTATAATTTTACAATTTTCATTTCTTACTGTATTTCTTATCATTTTCTACATTCACCCATATCATTTTTACCATTTTTTACATTTCCCATTTTGTATTCAGTTTTTATTTTTCATCTTTATTACCTTATTTTTTATTTTTCAACACTTTCTGTTTTATTATTATTTTATTCTTCATTATTTATTTTAATACCTTCCTTGCACTTCGTTGTTTATACAATACACTCATACATTTTAACCTTTATATTTACCTTGCTGTGGAATATTTATCATTTTTATTTTCAATTACCTGTGTTCATCATACTTATGATTATTTATATTTACTATGTCTTAATATATTTGTACCATTTCTTAATTGTCTGTATTTTGCATATAGCCCTGAAGAAGACCTACAAACTAGGTCGAAACGTTGGCTACTCAATAAAGTTTTCTCCTGTTCTTGAGAAATTCTTTGACCTTTACCCAGTCCACTTTCTTCCACATATATTATCAAGGTCAACAATTACCATTCAGTATGGTTTTAGTTACAATACTTATATACTTTTTTTAATTAACGTAAAATGTTAGCTCAGTAAAGTCCGAATTAAGTCGTAGTTGACTCAGTATTCCGTGTCTCCATGAAGCCCTCTCCTCTTGGAATATCATGGCGTAGATACCTCCCGAGGCTTTTAGTAGTCCGGCAACCACCTAGCATCCTTTTACCTGGACAATTAAGCCAAGGACAACACACAAGCAGGGAAATTAAGTTATGTAAAGTGCGGGGCTTTATCCGATTACCGCTTGGCCCCTTTCACGTACCGACGCGGTACCTCGTCGTAGCAACGTAGTCAGTTTCATACCCCCGTAGTCCGAGAAGGCTTCAGGTATTAAAGACATTAATTAGTTAGGCTATTAAGGGGAGAGAGTTTCGTTAATGAGAGTGTTTTTTTTCTTCTTTGCCTCCCTTCTCTAATTATCATTAAGTAAATTCAACTCTCTTTTAAGTTGTTTAAGTTGTACTTTATAAAAACATCCAAGTACGATCCTTAAACAATGGCAAAGTTTTAGGTTCTACTTTTCCTTTTCTTTCATAGAAATATGAATAATCCTTCTATTGTATAAACAAGTTTTACTTAATACCTTATTGACTAGCAACGGATCGAATGAATTTTTTTGTTTAGTATTTTGTCGTACTCAATCGTTAAATTGAAATAATTTTCAACCAATTTCAATAGGAAAAAATCAATGATACGAATATCTTATATATTAAAAAAACAAAAAAAAACTGGACCACTACAACCCATGAAGGGTCTTGTTCAGTACGTGGTAAAGGCTGTACTGATTCTTGGACAACGGTTGTGCAAGGAGGCGATTTGCCCAATATTCCCCCCTTTTATAACAATTTTTAATTGAGTTTAATAATGTCCTGTCAAATGATCTCTTCCATTATTTCTATGTATAAATATATAGAAAAAACTGTAAATTGTAAATATCGAACACAGTGTATTCTGTAAATATGCATAAAGACTTAAAATACACCAGGGTAACACAAGGATATGTTAAAATTCTATTTTATGTTGTAATTTCTTATAGTAAAAAAATCTTGTACCACTACAACCCATAAAGGGTCTTGGTTTCAGTACGTGGTAGAGACTCAACTGTTTCTAAAACAGTTATGCAGGAAGATGATTTTCCCTAGATCACGCTCACCCGCCAGATTTCCCCCCCCTATTTTATAGAGGCTGGGTGAGCCTCAGGAGGGTCCTATATTCCATAGGATCCAACACCGGATGTTAACAGATTAAATAAAAGTCTATCAGCAAGGGGATTTGAACCCAACTCAAGTGCTGTGCCACTTAATACAACACTCCAATATCTTATATAAATCAAATATATTAATTTTGTAAATAGTATTTTTATACTTCGGGATATTTCAAAAATCCTAGGATATCATTGAATCCACACCACTTTAATATATAAAAAACGTTTTTAGTGATGCAATATTTTATAGTTGTTGCCCAGCAACAGATCTAGGAACTACTTTACGTTTAGTCGTTTGTCGTTCTCGAACAGTTTAATTCAAAATAAAAAAAATTGAAATGGCAGTCATGACGACTGCTGACAGTAATGAGAAATCAAAACTTTGTAATAACTGCGTTCTTTATTGAATTTATAAATAAATTATAGTCTGAATTATTTAAATGTTAAATTTCTAAATTTAAAGTAACATAGCCTGGTTTTCACATATACTGGCCCTCCGAACATTAATTACATACATTTTTAAGTAGTTTATTAATTTATAAACACATATGACGAATTGAATACCTAAATCGAGATATTTAATATCTCGATTTAGGTATTCAATTCGGCCGAAATATCGGTCAAACGCTGGGTTTTCTCACAATTATTTGTATCCATCCACTTGTCTGAGTTCACTTATGTTTACGTAAGGACTAACCTCGATAGAATATCGATTCATTGGTGGTCGCTAAATATGTAATTATCTGTCACAACCGGTATACAACCTGCCATTTAGAGATTGACAGCAATACTGTATTTTCCCCACTGGGATGTTCCATTCCCTATGATATTTATTTATTTTTTAAAATTAATTTATTGATATTTACAACTGTATTACAATAATACATCAATTAAACAGGCTAAGTGATACATAATGACAAGTAGAGAAACTACGGTAGTACTCAATAACAAGTTCAACTAATAAGGTCACGTGGCCATCTGCTTTTCAGACGCCTCGGAGGATTATCTGGAATTGAAGAGGAAGCTAGGTTTGAAACTAGAGGGTTTGAGTGGTAATGAAGTTTGTTATGAAAGGATAGATACCGGTTTCGTGCCAAATCAGCAACAAAAGGGACATCAAGGTCGTTATGGATGACTATATTCTTAACAAAATAAGGAGCATTGAGGATTTTACGAAGGATTTTGGATTGTAAGGATTGGATACGAGAGGAATTCGATGGCTTAGTGGAGCCCCAAAGCTCTACTCCGTAAGTCCGAATAGGTCGTATGATGGTCATGTAGATGAGTCTTTAGTAGTTAATTGGGAGCTTGGAACGTTTGTCTAGTAAGTGTTGAAGTAGCCTGAAACGTCGAGCGGTTTCTAGTCTTTTCAATCTTGTATGAGTATTCCAGGTTAATCGTTTGTCGGGAAGTAACGGATCTGTTCTACAGTCACCAGTGGGATATTATTAAAGGATACTGAAGGGCAGGAAGTCATTGGTTTACGACGTAAGGTAAAAGTTAATTTTCCAATTTTTACACTATTCTTCAAGATCAGTGGTATGGGATTGGAGGCTTTGGGATGTGATAACTGGATTGGTGTTGACTGATAATACACATGTATCATCAGCATACGTGGTAAGGATAGTATTAGGATGAGTTGGGATGTCAGTTGTATAAACTGTATAAAGGATAGTGCCAAGGATACTACCTTGAGGTCCCTATAATATAAATATGTATTTGAAAATATATTTAATAACAATTAAATGAGGAATCTAATACTATAATCCAACCACTTTATATTTTTTTAAAACATTCTTTATCTACTCAAACGCATATCTGCTCAAATTCCTCACATATCCGATATCCGATGGAGCAAGGGCGGAGAGTTTTCTGCTATGCCTGGTTACCTTCACTTTACTTTGAAGGGATGGAAAAAGTTGGATTATGCGGGAAATGTTCGTTATAAAGGAGGGTTATTATATATAAAATAGATTGTGAAATATTAACTATTTAAATATGCTACTACCGGAGCGGGATAGCTGAGTGTGTAGAGTGCTAAATTGATATGTTTAAGTTCCCAGGTTCTAATCCGGCTATGGTAGATAATTTACTCGTCCAGTCTCTATAAAGTGGTCACACTTTAATGGGAATAAAAACCTGGTGGTTGAGTTTTATCTCGGACAAATCATCTCCTTAAACAACCGTTGTCATGAAAACAGCACTGTCTCTACCATGTATTGAAGCCAGGACATTTATGGGTTGTAGTATACAGTTTTTACTTGATTTATTTTTTATGGTAGTACACTTAACAAATTTCAACAATTTACTCTTTTTGTTCCTTTGATTCTTATTATTTCACGCGCACTCAGTCTATAGTATTATAGATGCAAGATTATTGAAACTATAAAGATGAGTGAAAAAATTAAACTGAAATGTGTAGCTTTCCTTAGGCTTGAAGTATATGATTCATTCTTTCCCTAGGCAGAAAACTATAAAACAATTGTTAGTTGGGTAGTTAAAGTAAATGAATCGACAATAACTAGAATAACCTAAATAAATAAAGGATAGATCGATATGAACTTCGTTTCCTCGATACTTAACTAAGAAGTTTTCTTATTATAATATTCTTGTTATAATTAATTAGAATATATATTGTACTGTTTCGGGAGTGGGGTAGCTCAGTGGGTACAGAGCCGAGTTGCTTATTCAGATTCAACGGTTTCTGATAAATTATTTAATTATCTATCTTAACTAAGTTAATTAGTTAACAGCGACGGATATGGTTACAGGTATGGATAGATCCTATGGGATCTACATACCTGGGGCTCATCCAGCCACTATAGAGTACCTTTAATTGGGGTAAATCTCGGACTGACCACCTCCATGAAAAACCAATGCCTTAAAGTACATTCACAACATTGAATAGAGCCCAAGGCCCTTTATAGGATTTAGAGTTAATTTTATTATTTATTTTACTGCTTACTGTTCTTTAGGAATGCGAAACTCGTCCAACTACGTAATTATTGGAACAACACATAAGGGTTTTTCCTTCTGTCAAGTATTGCGTAGCTGCATGAATCAGCGAGATTAATTATAGAGATACGCATCGCCTATTCGCGTGATCTGCACAACTAGTGAATGTAATTAAGGTGATGGAGTTAATTGGCGTCCAAGGTTTTCGTGATGGATAACGAATTAATCACTAAAAGGATATTCTGGGTAGAACTGTGGGGGGGGGGGGAGGATCTTTCATTTGGCCGAAACGTTTATGGGAGGGTCTTTGGCATTTGTGAGGTAAGCGTTCAGTAGCTATAGTATTGGTTGACAGTTTTTAATTCAGGAACGACACTTCCCTTTATCACGATATTCTCTTTCAAGCATGCTTTTAATTTTTTTAATATATTTTGTTTAGTTTTTTTAATATTGTTGTATCGCGGATTGACCTTGAATATTTATGAGGATAATGACATTTTTCAAGCTTTTAAAACTTTTCTAATGCTTAATAGCACAATATTAATATCATCATTTGAATAGGAATGCTTTGCTTTAACAATACCCACAATACCCAGATACGACTACAAATACCAATACAATTGCTACTGAAGGCCTAACTCAAAAGTGCCAACTGTTGATCTTTTGGAGGAGTGATATCTGATATTCCATTCCAAACATGTTTTTCTATTTTTATTAAGTCGCATTTTGAGTGATATATGATATTCTATTTTCAATATGTTTTTTTTTTTTTAATAAAGTCATGTTTTGAGTGGTATCATCTTTGAACTTGAAGTTTTGTGGGAATAATAACATAAGTTAAAGTAAAAAAAAAAAGATTCAAGCTTTCTAAAATGTTCTAATGGTTAATAAAAGCATTTCAATACCATCACTACAATAGAAATGCTTTTATTTACAAATATAGATGAGAATATGTGCTTCAAACTGATGTCATAATCGTGCCCCCTGAGTTGGTGTCTCAGAGCTAATTACAGTTTTTCAAGCGTTACTCCAGATTTTTTATTCGTCTTATTTAATCTATCTTATTCTCTCTCTCTCTCTGTCTCTCTCTCTCTCTCTCTCTCTCTCTCTCTCTCTCTCTCTCTCTCTCTCTCTCTCTCTCTCGCACCATTTTTTAAATTAGTACTTCATGCTTTTTTTTTATGATAGCTTTTAAATTACCAAATCAGAAACTCCCATCCCGTGGTTTTAGCGAAGCAGGACCTGACCTACCTGTGGCCTGGTGGAGATTACAAATGAGCTCAAGTTAAGGCAAGCCCCGGAGGTCCGAGAGAAGTTAATAACGCTCTGAGGCTAATTTAAGCGATTCTCATAATGACAGTTATTTCACGTTGCTCGGAGCTTTTATCGCTAATTGTTCCTTGTTTGGGAACAAGTTGGCCCATGTTGTTTTGGTTTCCACTCCTCGCCCGATAACTATCCTCCTCTCTTCAACTTCTGCTAGATCCTCGCTCCCCTTTCCCATTTCCCAATCTCGTTCTTCACAGGGATGCAAAATAAACATTCCAGTATTTCTTTGTGTTCCTTTGATATGCAGAAGGTTTATTAGGAAATAAAAGCACTAAATAGTTCTTTTAACCGAGTAATTTAATAATAGTTAATAGTTGAGGAAAACGTTTTAACAGTTTATTACTAAAAAAAAAATAATTAAATAATCATCTGCTATATGTGAAAGTATCTGGAACATTAGGAGTACCTACTAAATAGGGTAACGGACATAAAACAGGTAGTGTCCTTTACCTTTACTCTGAAGATAGACAACTGACAGTGCTTGGGAAGGAGCGGGCAAGTCAAGAGGTAGGGAAATGGGTTGGGCCATTGGGAAGCAATGGTCGAGAAATAGCCAGTCACATATAGCGCCCCCTTTCTTTGTAAGTAGTTTTATAAGTTATCTTGTAACCATATTCAGCACAAATAAATATAATATTCAATAATTATTTTTTAATAAACAACTCCTGATCAGTCAACCACGTCAACCTTAGAAGTGAAGGACATGTCTCTTATTAATTGATAATATAGAATTACCATATCTCAAATATAACGATCTCAGGGTGGTATCCCATTTTATTGTTTCAATATTGTTCAGATCAAAAGATCTGGCTTTTCGTTGAGATCATTGCTTGGCCAGTGAAGCCAATATAGCACATCATTGTCACAATTATCATTATTTACAATGGATGGTTAAAGAGTTAATAATTTATATAGTGCTAGGTACTTTCATCACTTTATATATATATGTTTAGTTCACACTATTTTGACATTATGCAGCATTATCAGAAATAAGTGTTGTTTTGAGAAGTTAGGGGGCGGATTTATGTTTAGTTGGCCTTGGATTTCAAGGTCCTTCCTTCGAGCTATGAAAACAATTAATTATTTATTCTGTTAGTGAACGGGGTGGCTCATTGGGTAGATTGCTGAGTTGCTGTGCTGAAGGTCCCGAGTTCAAACATAGATGGGGCATTAATTATTTAATCTGTTAGCAGCCAGGGATAGATTCTATGAGATCTGTAGAATTGGGCTCATTCAGCCACTTTTAAGTGGGTATTCTTAGTTGGGAGAAAAACATGGTAGTTGAGCGTGTATTGATTTTGATTGGAAGGAGAACCCATGGAAATGAACATGTGTGGTAATTAATATTGTCAAATCCCGTGTTGCCGTAAGGCAAGGAAGGGTGTTTAAATAAATACTGAAACAATGGTACATAATTAATGGGGAATAACGGTGCAGGTTTTTTAAAAGTATTTTTTATTCATCAGCAGGCCCATCTGTGGGATCTGGTTGGCATCTCATGGAGCTCAAGCACCCTCTCTTAAGAATACCCTTAACTAGAGATAAAACCTAATATCATATATTTTTTTTTTTTTTGAAATGACAAATGCAATCCATCCGAGCCCAAATAACATAATTAAAACAAGAAAGTTCAGGATCTTTTGTATTTTAAAAGTGTTTTGCTCCTTAGGAAGTTGAGTAGTTAAGTAAGCTGAGCCGTTCTCGAATCCGGTTGTGGCATTAAATATTAATTATTTAATGCGTTAATGGCAAGAGAGAGGCCATGCCGGAAACTCATAATTTACCTGGCTCACTCAAACTCTATATTCTTAATTGGGGAAAGATCTCGCTGACCAATGTGTTCTTGGCCGAATTACAACCCTGTACAACATTTAGCTTAGAAACAGGACAGTCTCTGTTATTTACTGAACGATCTTAATGGGTTATAGTCGTACAGGTTTTTATTTTTTTATTCTTACCTGTACCTCATATGAAAATTTATGTGCCTACTGTTTTAAACGTATGGTTGTTTTATATGTGTGTGTATATATATATATATATATATATATATATATATATATATATAAGGGAGCGGAGTGGTTCAGTGGTAGAGCACTGAGTTGCCATGCCGGAAATCCTGGTTCAAATCCCGCAGCAAGACAGTACTTATATTTAATCTGTTTGCGGCCGGAGATGGATTATATAGGATCTAAGACCCTCTTGGGGCTCACCCAGCCTCTATAAAATATTATAAAAATAGGGTGCCCAAAATAAAGGTGTAAAATCTGGCGGTTGGGCGTGACCTAGGACAAGTCACCTCTTTGCAGAACCGTTGTCCATGAAACAGTACAGTCTCTACCATCTACTGAACCCCAGACCCTTCATGGGTTGTAGTGGTACAGGTTTTATACATATATATATATATATATATATATATATATACACACACATACATATTTTTATGAAAGCTATGTAGGCATACTAACATTAGTCATAGACATGGTGGTTTTACATGCTTGTGAATAATCTCCGTACTTTATCCCTAAGTCCAGAATGACGACATTCTATTAACTTTGCCACAAGAAGAGGCTGATGTATACGAGACTTGCTAATGGCTCGAGGTTCGAGCAGTTTAAAAATTAACGCCCTCCCAACACAAACCCTCCCAGAGAGGACCTCGTAAAAAACTTTACTTACACCAACACCTCTGTCAAGAACCGAATTTTTTTATCGTCCTGCAAGCAATTTTCTAGCTACCGCTCCTGAAATATTAATTTTGAAAAAGCATCCTGGCCCATAAAACTCGGGTGTTATAGGTGAAAATGGCTAAAATGTCAACTATGCTGTTATTAATGTCTCGGAGGAATATTTAACACCAATTTTTCCAGTTTTCTTCCGCTTTCGCATAAAACCGGCACCACAAGGGACCATAAACAGTCTTGGGTCTAATACGTCGTAGTGGCTGTACTGTTTCCTGGACAACCGTTGTGCAAGAAGGTGATTTGTATGGAATCACGCTGGGCATTCTCCCCTCCAATTTCGGGTATCCGCTACGTGAGTACCAGAAGGGTTTCCAGGTCCCAAAGTATCCCCGGGTGTTAATAGATTAAATATATTATCTACTACAGCCGGCTTTAAAGCCTGTTCAGTAACAAATTAAAAGCAAAACTTAACAACTTCCTAATCAACTATTTGGTCGTATTTTTTTCAAAGACATTAAGCCAAGTCTTGAAAAAGGTAGACCTTGAAGTGTTCTAAAAAACAAATTGTATCACTACAAACCAAGCAAAGATTCGTATTTTTGTGTTCTTTTAGAAATGAAGAAGTGAAAAATAAAAAGATTTTTTATTACATTTAAGAATTGATATGATGGACGCTGAGTTGCTATGCCGAAGGTTTCGCATGACATGTAGACATGTCGGGGAATATATTGAAAATGATACTATCATTAAACTTTCTTGATATCCATTTTTGAAATAGAGAGAACTTTCTTGAGTGCGTTTAAAATTGATGTGAGAACAGATTGTAAGATTCATAAAATTTTAAAAAAATGTTTATTTATATTGCAATGTTATACAAATGCCGTTTTGGGTCATATTGCATGCTTATAATTTTTTTAAACCCTCCCCCTTAGGAGTTCACGTGGAACCATAGATGGAAGAATCTCCCATTGAACGTACTCCTAAAAGAAGTCTATCAACTACAGTCGGTATTAATCTTCCATCACTTAGATAGGACGACAGTTAGACATGCATACATTAAATTGATTCCTTGATATCTGTAACATAAGCCACAGGAGAAACTCTTCAGTTCTGTGCATATATATACTTTATATTTATACATGAATGTGGGGTTTCCAGGCGTAGTGAGGAAGCAAAGAGAATCATTAGATTGTTATACAGTGCTATGGCATTACAGTTGCCTTGTGACATCAAAGGTTGTTGAGAAGCATCCGCAAATATCGTTATCTTTCTTGAAAGCATTCCAATTGTTCAAAACAAGCGCTCCGTCTGAAAATGTTTTCCTTAATCCAAACGATAAAAGGTATAAGTTCCGAACCGAGTTGAAACTGAGAAAACTTTAGCGGTATAACAATGGCGTCCAATTAGAATCGTGAATTGAAGTTAATTTAGACTCCTGCCATAAGGAATAAATGATAGGGATATTGAAATGATTAAATCAGACCGATGCGGCCGAGGGAGAGTTTAATATTCGGCCCCAGTCCTCTTGACTCCTGTTGAGGGAATACAGAGGTGCCCCCAAGTAAATAATGTTATCTTCCTTATTCGACCCTCTTTTACTTCTTTTCTTATCACTATCAGGATAAAGGGGACAGCTGAGTGATCTGAGTGATCTTCAAGAAGAAGAAAGAAGAAGTCAAAAACTAGCTAAAGTTCTGTACCTCAGAGGTAAATTATCATAACTGACATTTTTAAAACTTTACAGGAGAGCAGTCTTAATGTTAAATTTTCCTTTTTATTGTTGTTCACGGTTTTCAATGTTAGTTAGAGGTCATCTGTTTAGCCGCGGACCGGTACTACCCGCCAGAAGGAACAAACCGATCCTTGCCTCTTCGATCGGAACTATACTTTACCGCCAAAATCGAAGGAGAGGGGGGGTGACGCTTGGAGCGCGGCACTTGCTGTTGGAACGCAGAGCTTCGCAGCTACGACCGCTCGCCGCTTTCAAGCCGATATTCTTCATTGAGAACGTCCAGCGTCCAGGAGGTCTTGCAGCCTGTCACGCACCAGGAGCTCGGCTGAGACACCAGATGAGAGGATAGTTGGTAAAGAGATAACACAAATCGTGAGTCCCATTTCAGTATCATAAGGCCTCAAATCGCCGATTAATACGGCTGCTGATGATCAACAACTCATTGTGTTATATGAGACCAAAAGACAATTCACGCTAATTAATCGTATTAACCCTTCAGGCCGTGATCACTTAAATTCTTCATTATATCGTTCATATTTATTTGTTATATCTTGGCCATAATGCTAGCATGGAGCCATCTCTGTTAATGTTTCTTACCGCTCCTATTCAATGTTAATTTTTAGTATTAGTAATTAATCATATTTGTTCATTAGATCGCTATTTTGCATGTTTAGTCTGTAAGTCCTTCTTGTATAATTGCTCCCATTAAGTTTAATCATTTATCAATTATTGCTTAGTTAAGAGAAAGATATTCATATGTCCTTAAAATTAATAAACGCTATGTTAATATCTGAGATTTCATTCAAATTCCCGTGGTACTTCCATTTGCTTCCTATTAAATTTCATTCAGTCTAATCACGCCCTAACATCATCATTGATCTTGATCTTGATGACCTCTAATTATCGTTGACAACCGTGAACAACAATAAAAAGGAAAATTTAACATTGAAACTGCTTTCCTGTAAAGCTTGAAAAATGTCAGTTACAATAGTTTACCTTTGAGGTACAGGGTTGTAGCGGCTGTTTACTATTTATTTTTATTTAATTATATCTTAATTCTATTGCTTTGAAATAATACGATCTAACTCTTTGGAAAGTCATTTAATTTCAACTAATAACACAGGTATGCGAAAAAAAGATTGTAGCATATTTAAGTAGTGGGTTTAACAGTATTTTTTGTGCTGATTACGGAAAAAATAGTGAAAAAATTCCATCAACCCTAGATAAGTCACAAATTATTTTCGCCTATTCATCAAAAAGGAGTTTGAAAGCTGTACTTCTTTGCAATGGTAAACGAGATGCAAACTATAAAACTTTGGGCTGCAACATGAGTGTCCAAGTTCATTTCCTTCACTCACATCTGGACTACTTTCCAGAAAATCTTGGGGCTGTAAGTTAGGAACAAGTAGAACGGTTCCAACAAGATATAACAGAAATGGAGCGCAGATACAAAGTCGATGGAATGTCAACATGATGGCAGACTACTGTTGGATGTTAAAAAGGGAAAATTCACAAGAACACGGCCAAATAAAGTACCATATGAAGCTATGATGGAAAAAGAAAAGATTTTTACAAAGCATTATAATAACTTACAATACATGTGCATCACTTTTATGCTCACTTTAGCTAGGTATCGTTGTTTTTTTTGCTTTTACTTCATGTTAAAAAAATAAAAACAAAACAAAATTTTCCGTTTTTTGTACTTTTTCCGAAAACTTTAACGTTTAGAAAAAAACCAATGTCATTTTTGAAATCAGCGAAAAAACTACATTAAGATCAGTTAACTAAACCAAAACAATTTTTTAAAAAAAATTTTTGCAGACCTGTGTTCTAAGATTATTTAACGTCACTTTTATGATGTTATGCCTGGAGGATGCTACAATGGGGGGGGGGGGCTCTAAATTTTGCCTATCCTGGTTAAGGATATTTGACTAATATGGATAATATGGATTATTAGTTAACAAAACTTTTTTTATGGGCTAGTTGATTGTGGAAATTATATCTGTTATTTGTCTGCAGTATCCTTCATTGCTTATAGACTGATAACACCTACCTTCTTATTCATATTAATGGAAATTGAAATATAAAATTGATGACGTATTAATTAGTAATTTTTTAAATGCTAATTTTAGACACCTACATACTCATTTCTTTTCTCTCTCTCTCTCTCTCTCTCTCTCTATATATATATATATATATATATATATATATATATATATATATATATATATATATGGTGGTTGTTTGTTTATTCATTTAACGCCATTTTATCCTGCTATGACTTATCGGGTGATGCTACAGCCGGAGCTAGAAATATTGCCTATCCAGGCTTAATTATGATAGGGATTTTCAACGAGTACCTACTCATAGTACAGGCGTGGAACCCCCGTTCAAATTCACTTCCGAAGGCATAACTAAGGATTTTTTACTCCCTTTAAAAAACCTAGGGCCACCTGCCGGGCTCCGATCCCGTGATCTCTGGATTAGTAGGTTGTTAAGGTAATCACTAGGCCACAGGTCGCACCTTAAAATAACTTGTTCTTGTGGCTTTATATCTACAACCTAGGTAAATAAGTGGCTAAGTCGAATTTTATCCAAAACGAGTTTAACATGCATAAGTAAGTGGGACCCTCCCAAATATTTTGATCTTTTAATTTAATTATTATTTTTTTCCATGATTTTATTTCTTCTTTTTCCTTTGCCTTATCCGTTTCGGACGTTTGTTGTTGAAATGGTGAGCTTAATTTTGTTGGCGGCACTTCTAAATAATCAGACAGTTGTGAGAGTTATGTGACAGGAGTGCCTTCTCCTTCCTGATCCCCTCTTACTGTCAATCTTTCTCTACATTACCAGCTTAAAGTGGGTACCCTTCATTGGGGGGGGGGGAAGACCTGACGTAGTCTCGAACAATCACTTCCCCGTTAACTAAGGGTAACTGAACATACCCCCTCCTGTTAGGAGGGAACTCCTAGGGAGGTTGCCCTAGGGCGTGTACTATAAATGAACTTGTGTTAGGAATTTGTGTTTAGTTTCTGTTAAGGTGTGTATGCATGGTATACTGAACTGTGGAAATCCGTCAGGACGTTACTCCCCAAGTAACTTCATCCAGCAGTTACCCCTTGCGGGTTTTTCGTTACCTAGTTTTCTGTTTTTGATCATGATTTTTCAGTTGAGTTCAGCCCCAGGATCTACCATCCAATACATAACATCCTCTAAGAATATAATTTTTAAAACTTCCACCAGCGTTTGATCTTTTGATGTAAAATATTCATTAGCTTTTGACGATATTTATAAAGAGATCGACAACATTTGCATATCGAAATTTTCTTCCCAAAGCCAAAACGGAAAATTTTTGGAAATGTAAATGTTACCTTTGAAATATGGTTACTGAGGTTAAATTAACTAAGCGGTCGTATTCCAGGTCCGTTACATATTGGTAACATAAAATGGCTAGTTTATTATTCGCGGCTATTCGTAACAAAGATAACGTAACTAGACAGGAAAACTGACGATTGTATCTTCTAGAAAATTTAGAATGTTTTTTATGATTTCTTAATTTTTAGTAAAATAACTTCCAAATTTTAATTTTTCTTTTAAATCCTCCTAAAAACACCTTGGTTGAAATTTCCAAGCCTTCATATGTTATCAGGAAACTAATTTTCTACACTCAAACGTATAAATGTTGCAACCAATACGCTTTAATAATCTTACACAGTTCTTTTCATTATCTTTTATGCCAAAAAATAAAGATTGCCATCCTCATGTCCTTAAATCTGTATGAATTTACTTCATCCATTTATAATTGTTGCAGAGTAAAAAAATTCCTCCAGGTTTTTTCCCTCAATTTGGAGAACCCACTTTATAGCGGTTGTATGAGCCCCAAGAGAATCTTTAGATCTACCACCGTGAATGTTAGATTAAATAATTTATCTGCCACAGCCTGATTTGAACCCGGGACCTTCAGCATAGCCACTCAACACTCTACACTGAGCTAATTCGCTACCTAGATATTATATAATATTAATAATAAAAAGTTTAAGTAACCCGAAAGCTCTATACTGATAATATCAATCGGTGTTAACTTCTATCTACGGATTGGTACCCATAATTATATCCATAAGTTCAACACCGACGGATTAAGGGGATTCGGATTAGCAAGTATTCGAAATTAGGAAAAATCAGACAATATACTAATTTTATACCATTAATCACTAAAAGACATACCCCTCTCTTCTCCAAAGGTTGACGTGGTTGTCTGACCAGAAGTTGGTTATTAAATAAAGATCCCATTTCATTTAATTGAATAACATTATATTTATAATGTGCTGTTCACACACTTATAAAACTGCTTGCAAAGAAAGAAATCGGGGCCCTATTGCTAGACGTGACAGTCTACAAGTTGAGCTGCCAACTTCTTGCCTATAGCAGCCGCTCTGTCCCTTAAATGTAAAGGTACCAATTAAACTACCTCAAGGTACCTCAATGCCCCTTAGCCTATTTATCTAAGTATTCCTAATGTTCCAGATAGTGTTACATACAGCAGTAGTTTATAACGATATTATATATAGTTGTTTTAAAAACCTCTATCCAATGATTAATCCCCATAACTATACCCAAAAGGTCAACATCGGCGGATTATGGGGACTCGAATCAGTAATTTCGTTTCGAATTGATAATTAATAATAAATACTCTATGAATGCTAAGAAGGAATACTAATCTGGCTGAGCTCAGTGTGAGAGTCCTATTGACTACACAAAGGGAATCTAAATCTGTCTGCTGGCGTCGATAAAAGATGTTTGACATGCCGACGATCAAATATTTATAGGAAACGTCTATTTTGCCACCAAATTGAAATTTATTATTCAAAACGTTATCGTACCGGAATAATACGATCCCCATTCGAGTCGAAACTTGGCAGGTTCTAGCGTGTTTGTTCTGTTGACATGAAGACAAAGCCGTTGCCTTCTATGTCTTTGTTTGCCCGGTTTGAAATATCAACTCATGAAACTTTTATATGGAGGAGTAATCAATCTGTTAGAACATGAGTGGAAATAATCCCGAACAAAAAACTTAAGAACTTTTTTTAAAATAATTTATTCATTGAAATATACAGCTGTATTATAACAATATAACAAGCAAATGGTACATATTGGCATGAATTAAGACAGAAAGAGAAAATACCCAGTGTTAGTACTCAAATAAAAAGTTCAGTTAAGAAGGTCACGAGGCCATCTTCTTTTCAGAAGCTTCGGAGGATCATCAGGAATTGAAGAGGGTGCTAGGTTTGAAACTAGTAGGTTTGTGTGGGAATAAAGTTTTTCATAAAAAGATTGATATCGGATTCGGGACTAATACGCAACAAATGGGACATTAAGGCCATTCTGGATTAATTTGATCGTAACGATGTAAGGAGACTTTGGATGACTTTATTTCTAACGAAATAAGGAGCATTGAGGATTTTACGAAGGATTTTGGATTGTAAGGATTGAATACGAGAGGAATTCGATGGCTTAGTGGAGCCCCAAAGCTCTGCTCCTGAAGTCCAGATGGGTCTAAAGATTGTCATATATATGAGTCTTTTGTAATTAATTGGGAAATTAGAGAGTTTATCTAAAAAATGTTTAAGTAGTCAGAATCGGCGTCTTAAGAGTTTAAAATAAAAGGAAACATAAAGTATTAAAAAAAAAAGAAACATTTGCGGATTTATGTTTTTTTATGCACCAAAATGCTTGCATGATTTTCCTGAAAAATATTTTTAGCTCCTACTTGTAAGTTTGTAGTTGCAATTTCATATTTTGGCTTCACTTCTCAAATTGCCCGGATTAGCTTAATAGGTAGGTTACATGTTACCTAAACTATAAGTCAAAATCCGTATGATCCTCCCGTCAGTGACTCAATGCTCCCACCTACGTCTCGGTATAACTGCTCTGAAGAGACCTTATATGATCTTGAGACACTCTTATGGCTAAACCATTCCTTTATCTTGCGATGTCTGAAGATACAGCGTAATTTTTATCATATATTATATGCATACCGACATACTCAGACTCATACTGCATGTAAATCAATCATTTAAATGTTCACTTATAACATAGCCGATAATTAGATATTGGTATGAAGTTAGGTACTTAATCGCTTGATAGCCGTGAGTCACTAATTACATCACTAATCAACATGTGATTAGGATCTGCGGTAACCTTGGATCAACTACTTGATGGATTACCTAGCGTTTCACAGATATATATCTAACAAATAAAATTAATGTGGTTTTGAAAAATATATGATGGTGAAAGGAGATTAGGCCGAGGACAATTTACAAAAAAAAATTATTTTCATTGTTTGTAAATTATTTACTTTTTTAATATGAGTACCTTCAATGGAACGCTTCTCCATCCAATCTTCCCCATGAATCCGTTAGGGTAAGTTTTCTAAAATCACTTCTATATGCTACTAAATGGGCTTTGTATAAAATCTCAAATAAATATTTATTTTTATTATTTTAGTATGTACTTTTCTAGCTAGAAACTTTTTTTCTTTTTTTTATAAATTTATTCGGTATACATACTAATAAGAAAGGATTTCTGAGGAAGTTCACAATGCTGACTATAAGTTGATATTGCAAGAATTTTCTGAGACATGATATAAAAATAATTGCTCAGCTCATGAACCCATGTATGCATAAGCGAGACAAACAACAGATTGTTTTTGGTATAGTGTATCTCCAGAGAGTTTATTGATGTTAGGATACCCTCCATGCTTAAATAAGCTTATTACATGCCATTTCATGTGATCATAGATTATAGGATAAATAAAAAATACTAAAATTTAAATTATTTAAAAATAAACAAAATATGAAATAAAATTAGTATTTTCAGCACAGAAAGAAGGTTTTATACAATAATTTATATAACTAAAACATCAATGAATAAGTTATAAATGTAGATCATTATGTTTAAAGACAGTAATTAATAAAAAAAATAACATGAAAAACTAGTGAATTGCTCTTTTTTTGTTGTTGAGTTGATCAAAATCAACGTCTTTTAAATGATAGGGGGTCTGTTTTAAATTTAGAGAAAATAGTATGTTCTGTCTGAGGCGAAGTCCTCGTTTGAGTATTATGTTTTTTATCAATTTAATTCTTTGTCTGTCATATCGTGAACAGTCATACAGTATGCGTCTGAAAGTGTGGCTCTGTCCATCTTCATCATACGCGTCTGTTGTTATAATGTTAAACCGTTTCAAATACTGTTTTGTGTTTCCGTGTTCTCTTAAAACTTGTGTTAATTTGAGCTCAGAACTGTGTAATTGCTTGTAATATTCGAGTGTTATCAGAGGGATGTATCTGTGTAGGCAGGGTGATTTTGTAGATGAAGTCCAAATTATGTTGCATTTCTTAATTGTCTCTTCTGTTAGCTGTGTCTTGAGGTAAGACGTTGGGTACTTACTGTAAATATAAACAATATGTTTAGTGCTATTCGCTATCAATATGTATATATGTATTATGGATTTTGTTGTATCTATCTAGGGCTCGTGAAATGCGTGTCACACAAAATAGTTTCGGCATTGCACGCGAACGCTGTCATAACACATAGGATGTAATGATGATGTTAGAAGTCAGTCTTGACTGCTCTGTGTCAAGTTATTTTGACAGAACTTGCTGATTTTCAGGACTTCGTTAGGTTTATAGCTTCGTTATGAAATTTATTACCTTAATTAAGTAAGTAAGCAATCATAAGTGTATAAAGTTACTACCTAATGGTTCTGTATGGCAGTATTATATTTTTCTGCACTTATTATTTTTTTTTAGACCATTTTTGTATCACGCTACAACTTTATCAATCTATCTTCTTTATCCAATAATCCTTCATGCATTCACTGGTACGTTTTTTTCTAATCCTCTGTTCAGCTTTGTCCAACCTCCTTCTATGGTATTGTTTCATCCTGAAATCCTTCACATTTTTCACTCTGTTTCCCAATTCTAGCTTGTGAGAAGCTCCAATTTTCAATTTTTAAAACCTCTCTTTACTTCTCCAGGCAACGTTATCGTGGTTTTCTTTTTGCAAGAATAGTAAAATATTTTGTTCTGAGTCAATCTGCAGACAGATATCCGGGGAATGTCCGTCTATTCATCAGCATAATATCCAAAATTCTTTTCATTTTCTGGGAGATTTATATATATTTTTTTTTTAACGCAGTTTTTATCCGTTGTCAGTCTGAATTACACCAATTATAGAATTATTTTTCTAGGACTTTAGTTCTTAAAGAGATATTCATAGGCGAAGAGGCATTCCGTTTTTACGACAGTGTTATAATATCTTATTTTTGCATTAGAGGAGATGAACTTCTTTTTTTTAGAATCCGATCTCCGACAGCTGCCTTAATAATGCTCCAAATATTTTTCGTAATATTTTTCGCTCAAACTCATGAGAGCTATTGTGCTTTAGTGAGATCCCAGCATTCTGAAGCACATGTTAGAACGGGCCGTATCAGGATTTTATATATTCTTGTTTTTGTGGTACGGAACAAGGGTTTGCTTTTGAGGTGCTTCTGCAACCCCAAGAAAGATCTATATACCGACATTTATCTTCTTTGGATTTCTTGTTGCATTTCATTTTTGGCATTTATCTGGGTTACCAAGATATACTAATTCTTTTACGTTCTGAAAAGATGTAGTTTCCTAATTTTATGGTTGTTTCCCTGTGCTCTTGCTCATTCCTTTGCCTCGTAGAAATGTATTTTGTTTTGGATTCGTTGACATCGAGTCCTATTTTAGCAGCTGCATTAGTCAGAGGCATAGGATATCCAACATCTGCTTTCAGTAGTCCATTCTCCTCTACAGTCTTTCCCAGATACCTGAATTTTTGAGCCTTTCGATCCGCCTATCTCGATCCCTTTTTTGATTAATAACACTGTCCAACAAAAAAATATTTTTGTAATGTTTCCTTCACTTCATGAGTCAAATCTTACTAATTTTGGGTTGAAAAAAACGAAAATGACAACGAAAAAATTTTATTAGCTCTAGTTTCTGTGATACACCATGGGTCAAAATATATAACGTTAACAAATTGAGGCAAATCAGTAAATTTTAAACCATAAGTTTATCAACATTATAAATTAATTTGGAGTTGAAAATTAATGGCAGAATACTTGGCAGGTTGGATATTATTACCATCATGTGGATTTCATTTTTCTTTTGGCCTGTCTTTTGTAGGTGAGTTCTGGAGCATCCCTACACACGCACCAACAGTAATCTGCAAGCATTGATTCATTCCAACGGCCCTTATAACTTTGTTCCATTACAGAAATATCCTGATGGAATCTCTCACCGTGTTCATCACTGACCGCACCACAGCTAGGAGGGAAAAAGTCTAGATGAGAGTGGAGGAAATGAATTTTGAGAGACATGTTGCATCCAAGTTTATGATATTTTTGTAGAAGTATCCTCGCCAACTGAACATAGTCATCTTCTCTTTTGTTCCCCAAAAAACCTTTAACAACTCCCTTGAACGCATTCCAAGCTTCCTTTTCTTTCCCCTCCAAAACTCTGTCAAACGCAGGATCCTTCAGAAGCTCCCGAATTTGTGGCCCAACAAAAACACCTTCCTTAACTTTTGCATCACCTAGGAAAGCAAATTTTTCCCTCAAATATGTAAAGGCCTCTCCTTCTTTGTTCATGCCTTTGACAAAGTTTTTCATCAAACCGAGTTTTATATGTAGTGGTGGAAGAAATATATCTTTCGGGTCGACGAGAGGCAGGGCAACAACATTTTTTTCACTAGGGCCAAGATTTCTTGCAGGCCAGTCTGTTTGAATGTAATGTGATTTCCTATCCCTACTGTCCCACATACATAAAAAGCAGCTGTATTTAGTATACCCCAGTTGCATTGCTAAAAGTATAGCGATGACCTTTATATCACCACAGATTTTCCACTTGTGTTCAGCATATTTGATTGAGTGGAGGAGGGCTTTCATGTTTTCATAAGTCTCTTTCATGTCAACTGCATGTTCAACAGGAATAGAAGGAAGACGGTTACCGTTGTGAAGTAATACAGCTTTCAAACTAATCTTCGACGCAGGCGTACCAACATCCAAAAACTAAATTTCTCGACAAAGTGAAAGCTGAGCATTAAAAAATGACATGTTACTGTACCTTGAAAACAAGAGCTAATTTGTCATTTTCGAGGTGATTTTTGAACTCAGGGGGTGAAAATACATAATAACTGGGTATTTTTAAGCCCGAAACAAATTCATTGTTGTTCAGTGTAATTGATTCACGATGGGAGTGAATTAAACATTTAAGAATAAATAAGAAGTGCCGTTACGAAGGTGTAGTGTAAATTCTGAGAACAACTTGTACCCTTGGTTGCTTTTGGCTTGTATTTTTAATAATTCATCAAACGAGCATTGAGTGGAGCTTACAAAGGAAAAGGCCGGGAATATAAAAGCCAAATCGATTTTCTCCGCGCTAAACTCGACTAAGTGCTCCACCCTCTTGTCTGCTTTGCCCTTTTATCCGAGTCACGCCATAATTGACATTTTTGAAATTATTATATATTGTAATAATTAATAAAAAGGACATTGTTGCTCAGTGTGTAGAGTGCTGTGCTGAAAAAAAAATACTCAAAGCCCCGGTTCAAACTCGCCTTCAACAGATAAATTACTTAATCTGTTAGTAGCCACAGAAGGACTCTGTCGGACCCTCATAATGCTCACTAAGCCTCTATTAATGGGCAATGAGTTCAGAGAAAATGGTCGTTGAGCGTGATCTAGGACAAATCACCTCCCTGCACAACCGTTGTCTTAAATACAGTATACACTACCATGTTCCCTCTAGTGGGTTTAATGTGACAATTTTAAAATTGTCATTTTCACTTTTTTGGTTACTTTAGTCGAGCACAACGTTTTGTTGTGTTCCTGCACAGGTTAAGAACCAAAAGAAGAAATGCGGCAGAGTGTCGTGCCAGACAAAATTGCTTGACTAAACGAAAAAAGAGAAAAAGTAAGGTATTGAAATTTTTGAGTGTTAGTAGGGCATAACATTGGAATAAAATAACCATTAACTTTCAAATCGATTCATATAAGATTTCTTACCATAATTTCTTTAGTTAAATTGAATACTACAGTAATATATAACTTACTTACTGATGGGCGCAAGGACCTGGGCCTCCTCAAGGACCTTAATCCAGTCATTCCTGTCCCTTGCTGGTTCTCTCCATCACCTTACTCCAAGGAACTTGAGGTCTTCTTAAACATCATTCAACCATCTCATTCTTTGTTTTCCTCTAAATATTTTCCCTCCAATTCTTCCATATAGCAGACGTCTTAGCATCCTTGTTTCTGGCATACCTTTTCAGTCATCTGTGACGGGATTTTGTCACAAAAAATACCAAGTCTGGTTTCCATGCATTTTGCGGAGCTATTCTTGGATCGCCACGTATCGTTCTCTCTAATTGGCCCATATATCTTCCTGAGTATTTTCCTTTGCAAGAAATTGAGTTTCCTTAGCTAATCGATTCATATAAGACAATTTCTTTAGTTAAATTTATATCATTTATTTCAGTAATAAATGATACGTAATATTAAGGTCGACAAATGGCATGAATGTTGTTAATCACAATAATTTCAAATTAATGTGAATTGAGTAATATTCTCATAATCTCTTATTGGCTTTCTTTTTCGGATCTAATATTCTAAGCAATATCTTAGATTGATTGCTACATTCGCGTGAAATTTAAATGTAAAATATATCAAGCCCAGAAAAAAAGGACCTTGATTCTCTCCGACATAAGAAGATTCAGCGAAAGATTAATCATGACGAACTTAAATAAGAAGAAAAGTAAAGACTCTGGATGATGAAGACAAGAAGATTTGCATGATTTGTTGAATATAATATGCTAAAAGGGGTAATTCAATATGGCTGCCTAATGACGCTGAACTCGGCCAAGACAGCTGACTGATGGAACAGCGAATTATTGAAAGGACTCTATTCCATAAATCACGGGGCACACTTCGCTATGTGTGATCGATCAGTAAGGAGTAGCTCGTTTTAATCTCGATAGTTTTTCTTCTAATAGTTTTTTTTTTAACTAAATCATTTCAGATGAAATGTTCATTTACATTACTTAAATTAGTGAACTTCTTTGGTTTACGTTTACAGATAGTAATGAGCCTTTAATATGTAATGAGCAATAATAATATTTCAATAGAGCTCAAGATGATAGTGTCGTTGTTTGTTCATTTAACGTCACTTAATATTGCTATGGATAATCGGACGATGCTGCAGTACCTGCCATTGTACAGGCTCATCCCCCGTTTTACGTCCCTTCCGAAGGACGGCATAATCAAGATTTTTTTTGCTCCCTTTAAAAAATCCTAAAGGAACACGGCGGGCTACGAATCCGTATTTTGGGCATAGTTGGTTGTTATGTTTACCACTACAACACAGATTGCCGCGATGAAGGATGTGGATCTGGCAAATAAATGCTTTTTGAGATAAACTTACGTTTAAAAAGAAAACTTTAGTCGTGGAATACGAGAATATTCCACAAAACTCTCGTTCCCAGTCCTTCTATACGGTTCAGAAGCATGGGTCATGTAAAATTGCTTCAAACCTTTAAATGCAAGATTATACTTTGAATATACCTATTAGAGAGGGGGTAGTATGGTGAATACGTACCAATGCGGAGCTGACAAGTCTGCTCCAGGCCCCGGACGTGGTTTAATTAAGTTTAGTAGGTTGCGCTGGGCTGGCCATGTGGCTAGAATGACAAATGTCGAAGAGTACATAAGAATAGTGGAAGAAACGGCTCAGGGCACAAGAAGAGTAGGGCGACCCAAGCTATGATGGCCGAATAGGGTCAGTAAGGCCTCCAGGAGCCTGCTATAGGTTCGAAACTGGAAGGCCGCTGCACTGAACCGGGACGACTGGTGGAAGGGTATCGAGGAGGCCAAGGCTCATTGATGGGTTGTAGAGCCACAAGAAGAAGAAGAAGAAGCAACAGTTGTAATAATAACAGAGTAAGAAAACGGTCCGGGTGGAGGTAAAAAAAAATCACTTATAAAGGGAAAACTGTTTATCGAAAAGCCAACGTTTCGACACACATTGCAGGCTTCTTCAGGCTAGTCCGATCAGGGGTTGACACCAGACTGGATATAAAAAATATAATAATAACAATTAATCTTTTCTTTTTTAATAATATTGACTATCACTATAAATGTCGGAACATTGTTTAGTATGCCATCACTAAACGTGCTATTAAGCGCATTAAGCCGTAGCAGCCACACCAGCATCAGGAAGGAAGCCTAGCCGCCTAGCCACCAAGGACACAAGCTATTCTCAACTCATTGGAGGAACACCTGCACAGCAGCCAAGCCAATCAGGTAAGGGACCGCTTCCCCACTCCTCTCTTACCCCCCACCACCTTGCTTACCTCCACCCCACACCTGAACCACCTCTAGTGACACAGCTCCCCTCGGTACCATCAGCTTAGCAGCTGGCACCAGGACAAGACCTCACCCTCTCCTGCCTCTTCGAGAAGTTCAACTTGATGATGCAGATGATGACACAGATGATGTCTCAGATGATGTCTTTGGTGATGGATACCAGGCGACATGACTGAACATCTAGTCATCAATTATAACATCAGAGGCCTTCTCTCGAAGTTGGCCGAAGTTGAAATCCTCCTACAGCAGCACCGTCCATCGGTGGTGGCGCTGACGGACACCATGCTGCCCTCCTCAGCTCGAATAAATTTCCATGGTTACACAGTGTACAGGGAGACCTGTGCAATGGGAACCAAGGCAGGCGTCGCCATCCTCGTCCGAAATGATGTACCATCTAGGAGGGTTTCTAGTCCAGTGTGTTCAACTGCCGGCACTCATATAGTCACTGTTGACGTGCGGTTCAAGACCCGTTTCACGTTCAGCTGCGTCTATAGGAGGCCGAGAGCTGTTCATAAAGCTGTGAGATCGTTGTTGCAACACGCCCAGTCAGTCAGTCGCTATATAGTCCTTGGTGACTTCAATGCCAAACACCCTGCCTGGCTATGTATCAACCATGACCCACTAGGGACGTACATTACCAAGACTGGACTAGTAGCCTACCACCCCGGGGTTCATACCTTCCGGCATGATTCCCTACCCGGATATACCTCAACTCTAGACCTCCTCCTAACCAGGGATCTGCACACCATAACGGGCTGTATAGCGCTCCCATTCGGTCTGTCAGATCATCGGCCGATTGCATATATTTTCGGAGGTAACCCCGCAGCCCCGACTGCTAGCAAGTACCTCTTAAGCAAGGCCGACTGGAAAGGATTCAGGGCTAGCATTGAGGAAAATCTCCCCGTGATCGATCGCCTGAGTACAGAGGCTGAGGTGGATAGGGCGGTGCAAGTCATCACCACTACCATACTGGACTCAGCAAACCAGCATATCCCGAAGTTTAGTCCGCAACCCAACGCCATCAGGAAACCTCCAAAGCACATTCTTGCCCTCATTGGCCAACGTAATCATCTGAGGAACATTTTCCAGCGCTCTCATGACTATGTGTTAAAACCGGCCATCAATGCGATGACCCGGCAGATAGCCAGCCTCATGCGAGTCTGGAAAACTTCCCTCTGGCACGAACAGTTACTTAGGACTCATGATGACCACCGCCAGTTCTGGCGACTCGTCAAAACCTACGTAACTAAAAAAAGGACAGTGCACCTGACTTCCGGAGACGAACTGATGACACCGGGGGAACAGGCTGAACGTTTGGCTAAGGCATACGAGGCGAGTGATGCTGCTCGGCTGGTAAATGCTCCACCAATCCCTGAGGGACCACTTCCCTGCCCCAATGAGAAACCCATTTTTTCCACCTTCAAAGGTCTTGAATCGGTACTACGGCGCACTAAAGGTAAAAAATCCTCTGGGCTAGACAACATCCCTTATGTCATGTTGAAGATGCTCCCTAGAAAAGGTAAAGCCTTCCTATTGAACATCTTCAACACCTGTATGAGAATCTCATACTTTCCTGAAGCATGGAAAAAAGCCGTTGTAGTACCACTACTTAAGCCGGGGAAGTCTGGTAAACTACCTGATCACTACCGGCCGATCAGCTTGCTCTCTCATATGAGTAAAATTTTCGAGAAACTTGTCCACCACCATTTGCTGACCCACTGTAGAGAGGAAAACATTATCCCCCCAGAACAGACTGGTTTCCTTAGAGGTGTTTCCTGTGACCATCACCTGGCAAAGCTCCAAGCGCACACCATAGAGCAGATGAACATGAACAAAGCCACGGCCTTTATATCCCTTGATTGCACTCAGGCCTTTGACAGTGTGTCTCACACACTGTTACTCCGACGCTTGGAAGAGTTTAACTTCCCAGGCTCGTTATGCCGTTTAATCCGAAGCTATCTTAGCCGAAGATCCTTCGTCGTGCGAGTCGGGGAAAGCTACTCGACTTCTAGCAACATCACCTGTGGAGTACCACAAGGGTCTGTACTGGGGCCACTGTTGTTTGTGATATTCACAGCACCCGTGGTCTCGGTTAAGCATGAAGGAGCGGTAGTAGCGGCCTATGCGGACGACATAGGGATTTATGCTTCAAGTGCCAACGCCCGTCATGCCCTTAAAAAGGCACAAAAGGCGTCGGTGTCAATTATTGATGATTTAAAGATGAATGGCATCAGGGTGAATCCGTCTAAGACGGATGCCATCGTGATGTCATTTCAGGAAGGAAAAAAGCGCCTCCCGACGACCGAAGTCTACAGCAGTTCCAGAACTCCATCCTTAGGCGTATAGTTAAAGGCACGTCGCTCCAAAGGGCGCGTAATACTAAAATCTATGAGGAGCTGAAACTCCCGTCTATACCGAACTACATTAGCCGGAGGCACATCAAATTTTTTGATGGGCTGAAGGCGTGTAGCAACCCACTCTTTAGAGACATAGTTCCCCCTCCCAGACCTGGGAGGTGGCAAGGCAGTGTCCCCTTGGTCGACGTGCTCTCATTGGCCTAGGGATGGGGTGAGGACTCCCTTGTCCAAGCCTTTCTTCCTTTCTTCCTTCCTCTCCCCCCTTTCTTCTTCCTATCACCTAATCCCTTAAAGCGGTCTCTCCCTGCTTTGAATGTATAGAATCAGCGGCCTTGGCCGGTTTAGAGAACCCGCCTTCAGCGGACTCATTCTATGTATTGCTTAAAATACCTCCGGGTAGAAAAAGTACTATAATTATTTCCGTATATATATATTTATGTATTGTATATATTGTAAATATTGTTTATATAAATAAATGGAGATTCGAAACAAAAAAAAAGTATGCCATCAAATATAATCATGCAAACACGCGATTTTTGTGTATTTTTTATAAGTTTAAACTAAAACGCTTATTGAATTCCATCGCAGTTTTTATAATTAGACACAATTACATATTCACCATCTCAAAAGTAATTGAGTAAATTGAAACTTCAGACAGTCCCTTAAAGAAAAATATAGTTCTTTATCTGTTTGAATGTATGCCAACACTTACCCGGAAACTTTTAAAGAAGGAATATAAAACCGTCAACGAAAGAAACGCCCAACTAATTGCAAAGCGGGAGACATTGAGGTATTTTTCAATAGATTAAGAAAAATCTAATTAAAGCCCTAAATATTCATTCCTTAGTTGGGTGGAAATCTAAATTTAATTATATCTGGGCGTTGAGAAAGGGAAAAGAAAATTTGTAATAGTCGATTCATGTCTAGGTTCTCCTGCAAGTTCAGTGTTTTCCAGTCGGAGGGGAACTATTCTTTTACTGCATTATACAGTCTGTGAAACTCTTATAATTTCTACTCACTTTTTAAAAAGAGACTTGTCTGTATCCTTGGCGAATGCAAAGAGATTTTCCTTGAAAAATTATTCTCTGGTTAAACTAATAGGAGAGGGATTGAGATTAATCACTCTTAATACTTAATATTGGGTCGTTTCATATGAAATTACGTTTTTATTTTTTTCTAAAACTCAAAGGGATATTAGTTAATTGTTTAACAAGGTCCATCTTTACAGATCGTAACAAGCTGTTATTATTAACTCTCTCTTTTGATAATAATTACTAAAATTGATCGAACATTGTTTAGTATTCCATCAAATATGACCATGAAATCATATTATGTTCTGTTTTTTATGGATTTTAACTTGAACACTCGGCAGCCCAAGCTGCAAGAAACATTACCACAGCGTTTGGGGAAGGGTGTTGTAACGAACGGATCATTCGCTGTTGATTTGAAAAATAGTTCATTTATCCTTTCTACTCAGAGATGAAACCATTTCATCCAGGTCGTACTTCAAGTATATGGACTTACACTCTTACACGACAATGCCTCCATGTTTCACGACGGAAAGTGAATAAACTAAACGAGCTGGGTTACGAGTCCTCCCGTACCAACCTTACTCGCCAGAACAGATTTCCATCTATTCAGAAATTTTGACATCTTCCTTAATGGTAACATTTTTGAAAACAATTCTCAAGTCGAAAATTCATTTTCAGAGTATATTTCATCACAAAATTTTTCAGTTATGGGATAGAAAATTTGATGGCACTTTCCGAAAATGTACAGAAAGTAAGAATAAATAATTTGAATAAAGTTGTTTTAAATAAATTTTCCTTTGGAAAAGATCATTTCATATGCAACGGCCCACCCAATGAACATAAATTCTTATTTGTTACTTAATGTTTTTCAAAAAATATCATGCTATTATAATAATTTTCACATACAATAAATTTAATTCTAGCTATTGTGTATATACAGTTTACTTGTTAAAATTATTAATTGGAAGGAAACCTTGTTTTTAAGGAACATACTAGCAAATGCATATTAATGTATTTCAGAGGTATTTTGAGTTTGAGTTTAAAGCCTATTACATATTGGTCTATAATAAAATATAAAATCAGTAATATTCTCATTCCCTTTGATGAAATAAACTTAAGCAGGTATGTTTGAGGATGTGATGAAGTTTAAGGGAACTTTTTCTGAGTAAGAATTAAACGTTAAAAAGTCATTACTGGTACTTCAGTTGTACTTTCTACTTAACGCATCTCACTGCTCGAAATTCGACTGTCAACCCTTGAACCCATTATAAGCCCTGAAGAAGGCCTGCAATGTGGGACGAAACGTTGGCTTTAAGATAAATAGTTCTCCTTAAAAAAGGGATTTCATTCTAAACTCCACACTGACCATTTCTTCCTCACACACACACACACACACACACACACACTATATATATATATATATATAGGGTCAACTAGCATTATTCAAGGTAAAATTAATATGCAACTAATGTACCTCTATAATCTTTGATAAACCTTACTGATTAAGTTGTTTCCTATTTTCAAGAATTAAAGAAATTTCGGAAAATAAAATATACTTCCCATACAGTAACGTCAAGTAACTTTTAGTTTTTTGTGTATTTTAAATTTATAAGATTTTGGGTATCAATCGCTATTTTATTAACATTTCATCGAATTGAATCAGGATAGAATTACTGACCCGAGAACCAATTTATAAGTAATTGATCTTGCGGAGTTGAGAGACTAAACTGCACTGACCACCAAAACCTCAGCCCATCTTTCACCAACTGAGCACACTAAGCTGTTGTTAGTCCGTCCAAACTCGGGGTGTCGCTGAGCAGATTTATCTTAGCGATTTATGACGAAAACGAACTAAGTTAAATGACAATATAGGATATATAGGAAATTTTTACTAAAATATTTAGTCTTTTCGTTGACTAACTGCTTAAATACACTCATGAGTAAACAAAAAATTAAAGTATTAGTACTGTAATGTTTCATGGACAATACTTGTGCAAGTGATTTGTCCTACATCACGCTCAACCGCCAGATTTTTCTCTTTTATTTTCGATACCCACATACGGAGTTGAGCTTTGGGGCTCTACTAAACCATCCAATTCATCTCGTATCCAATCCTTGCAATCCAAAATCCTTCGTAAGATCCTCAATGCTCCTAATTATGTCACAAACAAACTCATCCATCATGATCTTAATATCCCATAAGTTGCTGATTAGCCCCAAACTAGAAACCTATCCTTCCATGATAAGCTCCATACACACTTGAATCCGCTAGTCTCTCAACTTGCTTCCCATACTATTCCTGATACCCTCCGAGGCGTCTCAAAAGAAGATGGCCTCGAGACCTTCAACTATAGAAATTTATTGGAGTTCTACCGATAGTAGTTTCTCAACAAGTGTTTTTCATGTCATATTGTACATATTAGCAGATTTACTTATTGTAATAATATTATAGTTGTAAATATCAATAAATTAAATTTTTTTTCGACTTTATGGAGTCTGGGTGAGCCCCTGGAAGGTTCTGGATCCCATATGATCCATCTCCGGCCGCTTAAAGGCTAAATAAATGTCTTGCTAGCAGTGAGATTTGAACCAGGTTTTTCGGCATGGCAACTCAGCACTCTACCACTGAACCACTCCGCTTCCTGAATGTGATGAATACGAACCAAATAATGATCATATACCTTAGCGAATCTGGTGAAAATCGATATTAAATATAAAAATAAAATATATGCGGCGTTCAGGTTTAAAAGCGAATAACTCTATATTTCAAAAATTGGTTTTTTATTATTTTCCGCTAGTCTAGTCAATCAATGCTTTATTTTCCTGAAATTTGAGGTTCAGAACGGGACTAAAACCATGAGAATTAAGCGGTCAACATTTCAGGTTAGACACAATTGTTTGACTAAACTAGTGAAAAGTCAGTTTTTGATATTTCGGGGTTATATGCTTTTGATCCTGAAGGCCTTATATATAATTTTGGTTGGCACTATCTTTTCTCTAAAGATGAAAATGAAGAATTGAGAAAGGTTTATAAAAAAAAAAATTAGATATTTACTTAGGACGATCTATTCTATCTACTAGTTTATTTTCCGGTTTTATTAAAGTAGAGCATCAATATTATTCTGGGATCGTGAAACTTATATTATCTTTCAACAAAGTATTTGTTTTAAAATAATAATAATAGGAAATCATATCATAAATTATAAAAAAAAAAATAATATAAAGAACTAAATGCATTTGAGCCTTGGAGGTGGTGGGATGTTTCTAGGGTACATTACTCATGCTTTGTTTTGCTGTTATTCTCTTTGTACCCTGAGGATGCCTGAACAGGCGAAATAGTGGACAGATAATTTCAATTTCTGTTTTAGTTTGGAGACTTAAGGGCTTTTCATTGGAATTTTTTCCATGGTCTTAACATTTACCTAAGGTCTCTTTTTACTTTTCATTATTAATAAAGGAATAAAGAAAGAAATAATATTTATTTTCTACCTTTCCGTTCTGCTGGCTGTAAAAGCGTGGTTTTCAGTTTGTTAACTACTATTCGTATTTTTTTATTTTAATACGAAATAGTTGAACCTTCCAGTTGTCACTTGCTTGTCCCAAAGATTAAGCCATAAATGCCTTTGTATTGCCAAGTATGTTTTTCATCCTTGTGATCTGCAATTCCTTTCTTCATCGTCGGATGTTTTGATAGTCCGCTTCGTTCTCTCCTCAAACCTCATCTCGTGTTTGGGGATGTAGCCCCCGAGTTCTCTCATATTCCTCCCTTTTTCCTTAAACCAATTCAGTTTAGTTTTTCTATTTCTATGGAATTCAAATATCCTTTTCAATGGTATACTGGCCATGTATGATTGTATGTAGGATATGTCCATCCCACTCTTTTTTCTCATTGTGTCAGAAATTCTTTCTGTTATTTTATAAAAGGTCTTATTTCGCCTAAAATTTTCCTTAATATCTTCTGCTGTTTAATCGTCAGCCTTTTAATTAGATCCTTATAGGTGATGGTTAGTGTGTGTATTTTATTTTTTTAATATATTATTTTTTCTATTTGACTAATGCCATTGATAGAGTTTTTTTTACGATATTTATCGTTTAAAATCATTATAAATATCTTATAGATATCACTTCATTTCATTACCTCTTCCTGACTAATATCCACTAGGACGACACTGTCGCTCCCATGGCGGCCATTAACGAGAGGAATTGTAAAGGACACGAGAGGAGGTCGGTACGGACGCGGCCATTAATACGATGAAAGGGAAGCGTTTCATCTTCCTCCCTTCATCGTCACTCAAAGGGCCATTCATAAAATCGTATTCTGCATTTCCCCAAGATCCCATAGGGCTCAATCATGGGTTCCCATTACCACTTAAAGGGATTAGAATTATTTAAATTGAAGTTTGAGGTGGTTATAGGCGTTTTAGCTAGTTTGAAAACATTTTTCGGAAATTTTTTACCTATGTTAAACGATTATTGTATTCTCAAAAGTCTCGATAGATTGACGGGCTAAAAATTTACTTCACAACCACTAAAATCTTCACAAGCCCAAATAAATCTTTCTTGAATAATACCTAAATTTACGGGTGCATGTATCGCGATTCCGCGTTCTTTAATGTTCTATATTCTCCAGTGGTATTGTCTTTTTTGGATGATTCAAAACTGGAGCAGATATTAATTTTAAAAAAGTTTAAAACTGAAACAGAGTAATTTTAGATGTACTCATCCTAATTTAATTTAAAACAGTACGTTCTGGACAACGTTAGTTAAAGGCCAAAATGAACGGTACCCTTTTTACAGAGATTGTTTGAGCCCCAGGACTGTCCATGTTCGAAGTTGATTCACACTGTTTTAAGTAATAATAATGTTAATAAGGCTTAACTAACTCCAAGTCTCAATGCCGAACCCAAATCCGCCAGATCATTCACTCTTAACGTAGTCCACCCATCTACGCCTCGGTCTACACCTCAGTCGTTTTCCAGTAAGCACAGTGCTTATTAACTTTTAAGGAATTGGTTCGTTACTAAGCCTAAAAACTTCACAAGCCCATATAAATCTTCCTGAATAATACCTAAATTTACGGGTGCATGTATCGCGATTCCGCGTTCTTTAATGTTCTATATGCTCCAGTGGTATTGTCTTTTTTGGATGATTCAAAACTGGAGCAGATATCAATTAGTTAAGACATTAATGGAATGAGAATGTTCAATTAACATTCTCTCCGTATATAAATCGCAAATTGTGAGAACACGGAGATATAGGATCAGTGAAAAGAAGGGTTATAACTGACCGAGAAGCGAACCAGGATGGCTGAGATAGTTAAAGCACCACCACGTACAGGTGGGAGACCGGGGGTTCGAGTCCCGGTCCTGGTCATATCTTTTTTTTTCAAATAAAATATTTAAAAAATTATATCATATAACAATAAAATAAATTATAATATTATTTTTTTAACCATTAGAAAATATGTAAAAAGTTGAAACTTTTTTGTCAATATTATTAACAAATTATGTCATTATTCTCGTAAAACTTCAAGTTAAAATATGATGTATTTCAAAATTTGAATTTATGAAAAAAAAAAATTTAAGCTGAGCTTGGTGGTATCGCCATTGAGCCTTCGGGTTCGCTAAGCCTTATTATTATTATTAATTGGAAACGAAATTAACTTTTTTAATCTAAATTAACTGTAGTAAAAAAGTCTCGTACCCCCAGCGCCTTGCTCGATTCGCTAATTTGTATGCACACCTTGCGATCATAAAATCCAGTACTCTCTCTCTCTTTCTCTCTCTCTCTCTCTCTCTCTCTCTCTCTCTCGGCCCCTTCTTCAACTCCCAGCCTAATCTAAGGTGTTGGTTTTACAATGAAGGACTAAGAAAAAAAAATGTAGAAACCATGACTTTAAATTCGTACCGGGCTTCATCGATCTGGGAAGTCATTTTTTTTCCTCTGCTCTTTCTTGCTTGAAATTAAAATTAAATAATCACTATATATTTAGAAATTTCAAATAGGAGAGATGAACTATAAGTGTAAAATCCTACAAGCGTAGGACTAAATTGAAACACGTGCCACTGTAATTTAGTCACGTTTTAGCTATTTTAAGGGAGTGGAGCCTGTAGAGTGTTGTTCGGATGGTCCCGGGTTCTAATACGGCTATGGCAGATTAATTATTCAATGTGTTACTGTTAAAGATGGATACTGATGATTCTAGAGATTCTCTTATTTTAGAGAGATAAAGTGGCTACCCTAGGACAGTTGCTTCCCCCAAAATATCTTGCAGATCTCGATGAAATCCCCTCCTAGCAAAAACCGTTGACTTAGAAAGAGAACACGCCATGACCATAGCGTAAGAATATTCTTGGGTTGTACTTTTACAGATATCTTTTTAGTATTTATAGGATGCTATACCTTCATTTTGTAGAAATTTTCCGAAATTAACTTGAATTTCTATACTATCTCTACCAATACCAATTAATGGTACAAATTGTTTCAGGAAAAATAAACATCCATTTATAAGGAAAACGTGAGATGTTATTCTGAGATCATCACAACCAAGATACTCGACATTGACTCGCAATTCAAAATAATAATAATAAAAACACTGTACATCCACTATCCATGAACGTCCTTTGGTTCAGTACATGGTACATACTATTGCTTACAAGAGAACCTTTATGCATGGAAGTGCTTTGTCCGAGATCGTGCTAGTCTTCCAGGTATTTTCTAAATTATTGGTTCACACTTTATAAAAGCTAGACGACCCCTAGAAGGTCTGTAGATACCGCAGGGTGCATTCGTGCCAGTAATTATTGTTAGTTCGGCGCAACAACACGTTAATGCGTCTAGGATTCCTCAATCAGCATTCGCCAATATTCTCATTCTCTATCATTCGTGGCTGTTAGCATCTTAAATCTTCATAAATTCTTAAATTTTACTTAAATTAATTAGTTATTTATTCTATTTGTTAAGTTATTTTTGAGGATTGCAGCCCGGCAGGTGGCATTTAAAGGTTTTTCCTTAGTTTTTTTTAGATTTAGGTTTCCATCTACCTAAAATTTCCTTTAATTCGTTTTTCCATTTTCTTCTATCTTGTATATCTTCCTCCCTAAGATCATGGCCGAGCATATTCTCCTCAATTCCTTTTATTCATCTTTTGAAAATTTAATTGGGCAATCTTTCTTCCATCATTCTTCTGTGATTTGAACATACTATTCCAATATTTTTCTTTCAAATTTTCTTTTTCCTTTTTAACGCCCCTTTATAATTAAATTTAGTCTCTCCCCTCCGACTGCGAAATGGATATTTAGGGGTTTAATTAGATTTTTCTTAATCTAAAAAAATAATACCTCAATGTCTCCCGTTTTGCAATTAGTCGGACGTTTCTTTTGTTGAAGGTTTCATAAATTCCCTCTTTGAAAGTTTTCAGGAGAGTCATGACATATATTCAAACAGATAGATATATACTTGAATGTCTTAAGTGTCTGTTTATTAAATTATCATTGGATAGGAAAAAATGCAATTTTGTTTAAATATTTAAAAAACATGGATAGAGAAAATAAGACTTTAAGCCAAATTAGAGTTTCTCCCAACAAACAAATAATTTTTATAATTTTTTACGGCAATAAAAAAACCCATAGAATTAATACTGAAAACGATTGCCCTCTATGTTTAAATAATTTACTTGATCATCGAAGGCACATATTTTTTGCCTGTCAATTTTATGTAGAACCTAGAACTAAATATTTAAGCTCATACGATCAGGATATTTGGATTGTACTAAATCCAAAATAGAAGAATCATATTGTTAATTTTTATTATTTTCTATCTAAAGTTCTAAGTATGATATTAGCTCTGACCCAGTGGCATAAATCTACAGCCCCGGCGAATAAGTGGTTAAGTCTGATTTTATCCAAAATGAGTTTCTTGTACTTAAGTAAGCGGAATCGAGTTATTGAATAAGGGGCTAAGTCAGGCATTGGCTTTAAAATGAGTTATTGTTTATATTAAAACTCAATTTCAAGCCAAAAACTACGAGAATGATACGATTCCGGTTATCTGAAAGCAGTTAACTCTCTCTGAACATAATCATACTTAACCACTTATTGTAGTGGGGCTGTAGATATTCACGGGGGCATATACATATATTATATGGCTGTTTATCCACATAATAATTCCTTTGATTTATATAACTTTTCATTCCTTACATACTAGTTCTCCTGCTTCAGTTTTCCATAGTTTGATTTGTTGTCAACTCATAGCTATAGTTTTTATTTTTATCTTCACCGCTATGTTCATTATTATTATTATCTAAATTGAATTTCGAGTTTTGTCTTGTATGTCTACTTTTTCTTATGTACTTTTTATTTTTGTAATTTACAAACCAAACCTGTGCATTTTACTAGTGTAAAAATACAAAACAAAGTAATCGAATTTAATAAGCGCAGGTATTGATTCGAATATTAAATAAAAAAAAAAATACGAACTCATTGAAGAATATTCACAGTCACAAGCATATTCACAGTCAATATAATTGAAGTGATAGTGAAGAATGAGACGGGGGTACAAAGTTATTCACCTTCATATAGAACAAATTCGTGAAAACTTAATAAGCTCAGAGGCGTCTGGTAAACGTCCGAGGCGTAGATGGGAGGATTCCGCTAGGTGTTTGAGTTTTAGTGCTTGAAAGTTTATAAGCAGTAGCTGATGGTATCGGAATCGATCCTTTGGATTCCCTAGACCTTTTTTTTCTTCTTTCAAATCAGCTAAGGATCACGCTTTGATTATTTGGATATTTCCTTTTCCTGGAATAGTTTCATTATCAACCTTTAGTACTCTTGCCTTTTTTTGCTGTCCATTATCTATCCAGATTGAATTGCTTTTTCTTTTTCTGGAACCTTTCCATTCTAATGTTGTTGGTTTTATTACTGTTACGGGCTACTGGGTATTAAAATGAATTAAACTAGTCCTTAATTAAAGATATTAATATTTATTAACAAAAGTTAAAAAAAATAATGCAATTAAATTATTAAACTGATATAAATTTACCATAACAATATTTTAAATATTTATTATCTACTCCTATTTAATTATTACAATAATATAAGATATTACTAATACTAAATAGCTTAACTATTTACATAAGCTTGCACAAATATCATACAATTACAACTACTACTTAACTAATTAATTACTACTAATTAACACTCACAGTTCACTAATTAAAGCCCACTGACCGTAAGATTCTCCAAATATAACAAACTGACACACATTATTACACAGACACGGTTTATTACACTGACATTCACTTATTACAAGTTCATCACTGCGCCTGATCTACTCTCAGACTGGCTCACTCGAGGCGAAGGGGGTATTTAAATAGGCAAGGCCGAACATTCTAGAACACAGAAGTGTGGGGGAGTCTATTCTGGGATTGTCGAGAACCTTCTTGATCTCTTCCGACAAATAAGAGGCGGTTCTACTATGCTCGAGAAAGTTCTAATCCAATCTTAACTTCTCCCGCCGAAAGGCTTAAGACGCTAATCCCTTGTTTCCGTCCTTCTCTCTGTGGCCGTATCATTACGATTCTTAAATTTTCCAAGCTTCTGATAACTCTTTAAATTTGGTTTTTTGCTTATCAAAATAGATGAATATTAGTCAGTCTATTACCATCCGTTCCTTAATATAAGCAAATTCTTAACTTGGTTTTATTGTTTAATTTTATCTAAATGCTCAGGTGCTTCTGTTTATTGCAGATCATTTCATTTGGGGTCCGAATATCTTGCTAGAATTTTCTTTTCTATTCGAAATATTTGTTTACTGGAAAAAATTCCAAACATACAAAGCCGTATAAAGCTTTTACTTTTACCTTTTTCTACTAATACCCTAACGGCGCTATGATCCTAGCAGGGACTTTGTCTTCCTCAGCAATTCTCCTCGAATCAATAAATTCGAATAATAATAGATCATTAGAATAATAGATCCTATCAATAAATAAAAAATATGAAGACAGGATCAAACAAATAAACATATTAATAATAATTAAAGAAATTAAGTTGGATTCTTATAGGTCTTATATACGTGTATTAAGCAACTGACCCCTGCCCGTTGCCTCTTTAATCAACTCAAATATTTACACTGGGTACTTCCGAGATGAGGATTCGAGGTATTAATTATCTAGGTAATTTGGGGGGGGGTAAGAACAGAGGACTGGAACAGTAATTAGTTATTTCCAGGGGATTACAATCCTTAATTTATAATTAACATTTAGCTTTTTGAATTAAATTATTTCAATTTCTTCAACAAATTCATTTCTTTGTAATAGCTTTTCATTCGAGCATGTTTTCCGCTTTATTTTCCTTAATATAATTATAAATTAAATTGTAAGGGAACGCTTAACGAATCAGTGAAAAATTACATTTTACATTAAATCTTTCTATTTGAGTATATGTATTGAGATTTGACAAAAAAAAAAGTGGTGTGTGAGTTAGCATAACAAACTTATATGCCCAAGATCGCGGAATCAATGCCTGGAGGCCTTAGGCTTTTTTAAAAGATGTTACAATCCTTAGTTATTTCATCCTTCGGATGGGACGTAAAAGTGTGCTCCTGAGCATGTGCAATGTCAGTTGCTCTTTAAGATCCATATCCTACTAATGCCTTGATAAGCAAAATTTAGAACTCCCACTGTTGCAACTTTATAATAGGTATAGCCGCTTAAAGTGGCGTGAAGAAGAATAAACGAACAAACATAAACCGAACATATTTTTCTAATTCTTTTCACTGGTATATGAAAGAGTAGGAGTTTTCTTTGTGAATTCACCTTTCAAGACATCTTTAGTAAAAAAAAACAACATATCGAAATGATTTTTTATATGTTTTTTGCGTGCGTAAGTGATTGGTCTAACTCGAAACCGACAAGTTGTACCAAACTGAATTCATGTGCATTTTAGATACTTAAAGGGAGTAAAAAATCCTTAGTTAGGTCGCTCTTCGGAAAGGAAGTAAAACAGTGGTTCCTAACAAGTGAGGTGTCAGGTACTCAGAGATTATTAAAGATCTCTACCTTAATTGTTCCTGGGTAGGCAAAATTTAGCACTCCCACTATAGCATGGTCCTATTAGCATTAGCAGGATGAAGTGAAATTATACAAACAAACAACGAAATTCACAGAATCCTTGTTACTATTATTTCAATAGAGCAAGGCAGCTTAATGTATAAAGCATTAAGTAGCTGTGGTCGAGATCTCGTATCGGGATGTTTACAACCGCAGACAGATCGTGGGGATCTGTAGACCCGCAAGGAGCTTACCCTGCCTAATTAGATGAGTACCTATGATAGGTACTCACCATGCCTCTCAGCGTGGAGGTTCAAACAGCCATTGAAACCAGATATCGCTGAGATCTCTTGAGAGTCCCCTCATCTTTTCTAAATCTTTCCCTCGTGATCGTCCTAGCCTGGATAAGTCTTCGTAAGACAGGTTAAAGGTCTTCTGCTTAGTCTTTTACCTTTTGATAGAGTAAGAAGGCCTCTTAGAAATTTCTGGGTTCTCTGTAATCTTCCATTCTGCATACTTAGACCACTTAAGCTGTCTTATTTCCAGTATTTATTGACGTATTTTCATATTTTGCTTAAATTTGTTCATTTTTGTTTTAAGTACTTGTGTCCTCATACAAGGCTGAAAAGACAAGAAACTGCTCGACGTTTTCGCCTACTTCAACATTTACTGGATAAACGTTCAGAGCTCCCAATTAATTACAAAAGACTCATTTACATGACAGTTATCAGACCTATTTGGACATACGGAGTTGAGCTTTGGGGATCTACTAAACCATCCAATTCATATCGTATCCAATCCTTACAATCCAAAATCCTTCGTAAAATCCTCAATGCTTCTTATTATGTCACAAACAAACTCATCCATCATGATCTTAATATCCCATATGTTGCTGATTTGGCCCAAACTAGATACCTATCCTATCAAAAGCTCTATACACACTTGAATCCGCTAGTCTCTCAACTTGCTTCCCATAATATTCCTGATAACCCTCCGAGGCGTCTAAAAGAATATGGCCTCGAGATCTTCTACTATAGAACTTAAGTAGAGGGTTATCAATTGGTAGTTTCTCCACAAGTTTTTTTTTTTCATGTCCTTTGTTCATACAGCAGATTTACTTGATGTAATATCATTACAGTTGTAAATATCAATAAATTATTCTAAAAAAATAATAATAGTACTTCTGTGATAAGAGTTTTACAGCTCGCGGGTTTTTATAATAAATTGAAAAATATATGAAGTACCTGATTACTTAATCTGTATTGATTATTTTATAATTTTAATAAGAATCCTAATTACAATAAGTATAAATTGTTCTTTGTATTTGTAATTTGTAAATAAATATAAAAAATCTTGGAATTTCCAGTTAAAAAAAACCTTAGTAAGTCGCAGAAAAGATAAACTAAACACATTTACTCGTTTTAAATCATTTCATTTCCATAAATACATTCAAATTCTTTCTTTTTCTTTTTTTTGTCACATCTTTTAAGAGTTCTTCATAAATATTTTATATCCTTAAAAATAAAACTTAATCCCCGGTTTTTATAAACTTATTTAAGAACTAAATGGAGTAGTGTTTATTTTCATTCGTCAGGATTTTAAATTTCATTTATTTATGCTATTATTTATACTTTTCGAATTTGCTATGAAAGAAGTTGATTATTTATTCATTTTCCAAAGGGATTACTTCTTTTCGCTTCTTCTCTTTCCGCCTTATACCATAATTCTCCGAGGTTAATTCATTTGCTTGTACATCATAAATATTTAGATAAAAGCCATTGTAATATTTAACATAATAATAATCAATTAGTAAATAGAGTATGAATGTGTACAGTATATTTCTTTTATGTTTTATTTATTATTATTATATTTTTTTTTTATTATATATATATTTTTTTTTTTTTACTTTATTTTTGTATATACTTTTTCGCTTGTATGTATTTATTTATGCATTTATTCGTTTATATCATTGATTTTTTATGGAATGATTGTAGCTTCATAGCACCATTGCTTGTTGCCCACAAGTGGCAGATTGTAATGTCTGAATTAAAAAAAAAAAAAAAAAAAAAATAATAATCAAAGTCAATTACCGTTTTTCCTGTGTCCTGAGTCTGTTTTTGCGAACACTTATTTATTTAATTTCATTTATATCTTTAATAAAAATATACAGGATATTATTATATATATATATATATATATATATATATATATATATATATATATATATATATAATTAGTTTCATTATTCTGATATTTTTAAGACTTCTTTAACTCTTTTATATTAAAATATTACGTTTAAGAGCTGTGTATCTTCTGGATTTTCGATAAAGATCTTCCTCTTTTTTAGTTTGTTTAGTTTTTTTTGTTAGTTTACTTTTATCTTGCTTATTATTTTTTTAATCTTTATTATTCTGTCGACTTTTTTTATGTTAAGCATTTTTCTTTTATATATATTATTATTATTATTACTAGCTGTTTATTTGTAACCTTTATCAGCTGTTGTTTCTTATTCTTCTTTTGCTTTTTGGATTACATCGGGGTCTAGGCGGTTTTATTCAGCCTTGGTCGGTGTCTTTTTAGACTTTGCTTAATTTTGTTCGTTTTGTTTATTTTTACTATTTATTACGCTCTTGCTCTACATACTCACAACTTGGAATTGTTGAGAATTCACCGAATGATATGATAGCATCGTGAAGATTGAGATGGAGTTGTAATATTGTTTGCCGTATTTACGTTCCAAATTCCAAAAAAGTTAATGTAATGGAATATTCCAAATAAGTGCTCTACTTACTGGTAAACGTACCAAACCGTAGGTACGAGTATGCGTTAAGATTAATGGACTTGAGTGAACGGAAGTTTGTTGAAAAAGCGACTAAAGCTATCCAATTCTCTTTTATGGTCTACACCATCAGATCCGGAATCAACCTATTTGTCGAGATGGCTAATGGCAAAACATTTGCTTTGTCAAGTTTATAAAGGCGCTTCAATTCCTTAAACTTTCTGACATCACAATCCACTTTCTACATTGTTTCCAAACATAAATTTTTCAATAACATCACTTCTATTTTCGCTTTTTCTAAATCTATATTTACTTATTTATTAATCCAGGGTGTAGTTGATTTGACTTGTTGTATGTTTGTAACCTATTGGTAAGTCTACAATCCATGTTGTGTTTTTGAACCACAAATTTACAGAGGCTGGGTGAGCTCAAGGAGGGTCCTGTATGATCCATCTCTAAGCCTTGCCAGCAGCGTGATTTGAATCATGATTTTCGCCATGGCAACTTTACCACTGAGCCACTACGCTACCGAAGTCTATTGAAAGTCCATAAAATTTTAAACATCATTGTGTTATGTATAATTAATATGAATATTAATACCCTCTCTGATGAGAACGACCTACGATCCCACGGCTGAGCTGCGATTGGTCAGCCGCCGGACCAATCCGCTAATGCCCGGAGCCACTAAACAACCACAAGACGGTTAGGAATGCCCTAAGCTCCTTTAAACTCTCCCCCCACCCCCACCATTCAGCCCACGATTAGCAAACAATCCCTTAATGCCCTAATGTGTCGACCATAGATCTTCATCGGTAATTGTCGCCATTGTATGCCTCAGCTGTTACTTGTTCCAACTATGTTGCTGTGAGGTTGACCAAGTAATTCAGGCTAATGTATGGTACTGCATTCAAAAATTATATTTATAAACATAATGACAAGGTTTAATTAATCCGAAGATTCAATGCCAGTACCACTTATCTCTGCCGACAAACTTGTTCTCCTGACACGTGTATGACCAAACCTTTACCTACATTTTTTTTTAGCAATGTTAGCGAGTCTGGCCAAAAGGAGAATTTGATATCTTCCTTTGTATGGTTTTAGTTCGGTTCTGAACCTGATGTTTTGGAGCATTAAGCATTGTATGACAACATTATCTGAACGTAAACTTTGATCCAGAACGATTCAGTTGTCAATCGCAAACTCATAGTCTGATGGACCAATTGGATTGTCAAATGAAATTCAAGGAATTTCTATCGTTACTGTTTCTATGGAATAGAATAGCTCAATGCTTATCGCACTGAGTTTCTATAGCATAGATCAGGGATCAAATACGGCTCTGACAGACAACTATTTGTGTATTAACAGCCATGGATGTTTCCGCGGGATCTGCGTACCTTCTTGGAGCTTACCCCACCGATTTAGAATTGAAACTAAATAAATAAATTGATAATGTACTCAGGATAAACCTATGTTTTCTCAGTTCTCAGTTTATTATCTACGACCTCTGTTACTCCACTGAAATTCTCAATGACCAGAAATCCTTTATTTTCTGCAGTATTTTTCTTAGATTCATAAACTTATTTTAGCGCAGTTGATGTTTTTTATTTAAGTTTGCGCATATAGATAAGGGGTGTGGGGTGGCTTAGTGCATAGAATCATGGAATGTTAGTTATTAAACAATTATTATTGTAGTCATAATGAAATTATCATTAGATCCAAATAAAAATAAACTGATTTAAACCACTCGACTATTATTACCACACCAATTAATGTGACTCGAAAGCATTTTACTGCAAAACAGTTGGACTGGGTAGACATTTTTAAGGGATGAATTTCTATGAAATGACGTTTTACTTAAAATATTATGGTATGCTTCAACAAATGATGTTTTACTTAAAATATTTTGCTATGTTTCAACTTTGATGTTAGGTATGTTCAAACGCTTAAACATCCTATGAGATTAAACCTTTATACATATCAAGGGTAAGACAATTCAAATCGTATAGTAAAAACTAAATTTTAACTTTTAACACATTTAAAGGTACAGTTAATATAAAAAATAGTCATTAATAGTATCTATTCTATAATACATTTTCGAAAATAGGGAAGTCATAATCTTGTATCATGGTGTCATATGACCGATATCAGTTGCGGGGGCACAAAACAATGAGGATTTTCCGGATGAAAACGTTAATCCGATGAAGGCATACATCATTATATTAGTGTCCGCAAAATTATGCGGTTGGAAGTTGGGCTAATTGTAATAAAATATTCCCACATATCCGCCACTTGGAATGGATCAGCCATCATACTACAAGTACATGGCAATTTTGACTTCCCATTGCTATTTAGTTGTTCAGTAAATTATCAATTATATTGTGATGCGAAATTTGACTTTCTCACAATATATCGGAGCTAATAGGACTATGTTTTTTTTTATATCCTTTATTTTCCAGATCGGCTATTTCTAACCTTACAAGTTTTTTTTACATAATGATTTAAAACTTTAACAAAATGTAAAAGTGTAGGTTTCGTCTCATGCAAGAGAAACCCCTAACTGTACATTATCAGATTATTTAAAAGAGAAGTTATAAATATATAATAGTTTTTTTCATATAAAATAATTATAATGTTTACAGTACAAACAGAACTATAGTACTGTAAAACGGAAAACTATAAGGAAACAGGAATATATTACAATTTGTTAAAATGATTGGTGAGAAAGTTTACATCAGAATATCTTTCAAGAGTCTCGGTTTTAGTCTTGGGGATGAAATAGGTTCGCCTATGTTGAATGCTACAACTCCTTTCACTGCTTGTAATCCGGTATTAAATCTGGTGTAACGCTTTTTAATGAATTTTTCAATCGTCTCTAGTTTTAGCTCTCGGTGTAGTTGACTGTTTCGTACAAACCAAGGCGCGTTTACTGCGATTCGTAGGATTTTATTTTGGAAAGTTTGCAGTTTTTTTTGTTAGGGCTATGTTAAAACAGTATATTTATTCTTATTGTTTGTTCTATTTCGATATTATTCATCTTTAGTTTCATAATCATTAATTGAATAACTTATGTATAAATTAATTACTTTAAAGTATTTAGGAGTTAAGAAAAAAAAAAGTTGTAGAAGGAAGTCGGAAAACGATTTTTTTTTACAGTAAAAACCGCGTATACATATACACTAATCGCACCTCTATTTCTTAGAAAATATACGACACCAAATTATAATTTTTTTAATTTATTAATTAATTTATTTATTGGTTATTATAATATTGCATGCTATTTATTCATAAACATTATAATTTTTTTTTTCTTTCAGTATGTTGAATGTATGTTAAATTAAAGTTTTACAGAGTTACCGTTTTGCAACCCATGGAGGGTCTTGGATTCACTACGTGGTAGGGACTGTACTGTTTTTAGGACAAAGGTTATGCAAGGAGGTTCTTTGTCCGAGCATTCAAAATATAAAGCCCCAAGAGATAGATTATTTAATATTTGACAGCTATAGGTGGACCCTGTGCAATCTGCAGACCTTAGGCTCATCCAAATGGCTCAGAAACTGATGGCACAACTGATGGCTTAGAAACGGATCAGTTGGCTGTATACTGAACTCAGGACTCTTCGTGGGTTGCAATGTTACATGGAATTTCATTTATGTTTTCCTCTCATCAAATATTTTTTATTCCAATTTCGTCTCATTATTTATTAGATTATTATTAGATATTGGTAAATGTTATAAGAGATGAATTATTAAATTTGTCAATAGCTATGGGCGAACAATAAGGAATCTGTAGACCAGTAGTAGTGTAGGGGGGGCGTGAAGACAATTCAGGGGGCGAGAGAACAGTTGAAAATAAAAAAAATCTAACTTAGTTTTATTTTTCAGTTACAAGTACTTCTTTAACTTAAATTGAAAGTTATAATTTTGTACCTTGTAATAGTGAAACTATGAGATTTGTTTTCAATGTAATACTTTTTTTTCATATGCCTGTAAAAGGTTTGTGCAAGGTTTGTGTGGAAGGCCAATTTATCCAAGGGGACGTATCACAAAAAAGTTTGGGAATCACTGCTGTAGACCCTTTTAGGGTACATATAGCCCCTGTAAAGGGGGACACTTAATCGGAGAAAACAATGGGGGTTGAGTTTGATCTCATCTCCCTGCAGAACCGTTGGCTTAGAAACATAACCGTCTACTATTACTGATTTATTACTATACTCAACCCTAGGCAATTTTTGGGTTGTAGTTCTATTTTTTTTTTTAATAAAACGTAATTTTAGATATAAAGTTGTCATTTTTTTTTACAAACTTTGAGTAGAAAGACATTATAATAATGTGTTAAATATCTCATTTTTGGCTGAGACACATTACAAAGGAAATACCTTCCCCGGTAGGTGTTGAAGTACAGTCGAAGCTATTCAGGACTGAGTGGGCAAGATTGAAGACAACTCCTAGCGTCAAAGGACATCTTAGCTCTGGAATTTCCAATCAGTTCGCTGGACCTGTGGTCAAAGTGACACCCTCAGATGTCTGAAAGTAATCAAGTTGAATTAACATTCACTAACCGCTATATAGCATTAATTTAGCAAGTTGAATATCATTTAACATCACTTATATGCCTAATGATACGATGCTACAGTAGGAGTCATAAATTTCGTATATCCATGTATAATTAGGACAGGGCTGTTTAATGATAAAGACTCGGGATCCCGATTTTACGTCCCTACAGAAGGACGGCATAAACAGGGATTTGTTCATTTAACGTCATTATATGCTGATATGCTTATTCGGTAATTATGATTACTTATGTAAAATAACCATATGTTTGAGAAATTTAACATGTAATGAGAAGTATGTGTAAATGATATATTAACAATGCTTATAATGATTGTATGAGAAGCTCTTAGTGTTGAAATCGATGAGTCCTACTTCTCCAAAAGGAAATATAATGCAGGAATGGGTGTTCGAAGGTGTATGCAGGGAAACTAGAGAGTGTGTCCTATAATCTGTCCCATGTAGAACAGCTGAAATGCTGACTTCTTGCATAAAAGCTGCAATACGTCCTAAGATAACAATATATTCTGATTGCTGGAATGTCTATTAGGGAATAAAGCAAATTATTAGAGGTATAAGCATTACGTTGTTAACTATTCAAAAATTTCGTTGCCTTAAACATAGGTGCTCATACCCAGAGGATGTAATCGCTTTGGGCTTCAGTCAAACGAAGAAACAAAATAGAATGTGAAACGAGTAGAAATATGTTGGATTCATATTTATGCGAATTCATACGGAGGAGAAGGTACGAGAAAGAATGTTTGTTTACTGAGATTTTTGAAAGCATTGCTTCTTTTTTTCCACCAATTTAATTGGAATTGTTTTGTTTTGAGATTATATATTCATACATATTTTGCTACAATTCACAAAAATTACATGCTGAACCAAATATACCAGTCCCAAATTACCATTAAAATTAAAAGCAATGACCATTATAAAAATTTAAATGTATCTGTCTAGAATTGTAATATAGAATAGAATAGAAAAAGTAACTTTATTCTGGGACTAAGCCCCTTTAGAATAACAAATATGAACAGAAAAAAACAACATAATATTTATCTGGCCAGATCAGCAAGAGTGTAAAAAGTGACAGAAAATAATTTTTTTTTTTTAATATAAATTTATTTATTGATATTTACAACTGTATTACAATAATACAACAAGTAAATAGGATAAGTGCTACATAATGAGATGATAATGACAAGTAGAGAAACTACCCACTGGTAGTACTCAAATCAAAGTTCAACTAAGAAGGTCACGTGGCCATCTTCTTTTCAGACGCCTCGGAGGATTATTGGGAATGGAAGAGGAAGCTAGGTTTGAAACTAGAGGGTTTGAGTGGTAATGAAGTTTGTTATGAAAGGATAAATACCGGGTTCGGGCCAAATCAGCAACAAAGGGGACATTGAGGTCGTTATGGATGACTTTATTCTTAACAAAATAAGGAGCATTGAGGATTTCACGAAGGCTTTTGGATTGTAAGGATTGGATACGAGAGGAATTCGATGGCTTAGTGGAGCCCCAAAGCTCTACTCAGAGAAAATAATTTTAAAATAAATATTTAAAGAAAAAATAATAATAAATAAATAAACAGTATGAATCTTGACAAGATATGAAGCATTAAAGAGAATAGATAAATCCATAACTTTTGTTAAATGCATGAGCTAATATGCAATAATTTCTTTAGATGATTTACATCTTCTTAAATAACAAAATTAAAACAACTAAATAACACAATGAATTATTCTATATATTAAATTCAAAGCAAATGACTAACCTGATTAGAGAGCATCTTTTTGGGAAGCTAGGATGTATGATGTATGATGTATGAAGCAAGGATTTGAGTGACGATAGTGAGTTAATATGAAGGATGTTAGAAGGGATTGAGTTCCACACAGTGGTGGAGCGGGCGAGAAAGGAACGTTCGAATGCTTTAGTTCTGTGGGAACGTATATAGAGATCGAATATACATATTTTTTGAGATATATATATATATATATATATATATATATATATATATATATGTATATATGATGAGATATACATGTTTTGTTACGAGTATTTTATTTAACAGCATAAATAACAGATATATACAAAATAATATGCATGCGTTTTCCGAAACAGACCCTCAATATAGTGTGAAAAACTTGGCGATGTGGCGTGATCTCGGAAAACCACTTCCCTGCTCCCCTGCTGTCTTAGAAACAGTACAATGTCTACCATGTACTGAACACACGAACCTTCATGATTTTATTTTTAATTTTTCCTATTACATGTAGGTAAAAAATGAAACAACAGTTTGAAATACCAATATTCCGAGTACTATTCTTCCTAACTATCATCTTAAGAATCTTTTTCCCAGCTTGCTTTCGTATAACTACAAACCCTGTGAATTAGTGGTTAAGTCAAATTTTCTCCATGAGTTGCTTGTCCTGACCTGTTGCTTCCTTTACAGAGATGGTCCACGATGGTTTTCATCCGCCAATTCTTCTTCGTCTTCGGTTTCCTTCGGATCTTGGCTGTTCGAAACACCATTTGGCAGTTCGTTAAAATGAATTTAACGGCATTTTTTTTTTAAATGGCAAAACGTCTTTTGATTGGATGACATTTGAGTTACTTTACAAATAAAACATGTAAAATAATGTTGAATTACCTTGATCATAATATGTCAAATAGGTACATAGACATATTATAATATAAAGAGGGAGGAAGTCGAAAGAATTGCAACTAATTTAAAAAAAAAAAACACATACCATTTAAGGCGACAGGATCTGAAATTTCAAACATAGACTTTTTCACATTATTCACTAGTTTAGTTAAAAATTTTGTCTAACACGACACTTTGCCTCTAGACATTATAATATGCATTATATTTCTCATAGTTTTAGTCCGGTTTTAACCTAATAAAGTTTCGGTAGCATAAAGCATTGCTTGTCTAAGCGATCAATGTAAAAAAGTTATTTTTGAAATTTCGAATTATCCACTTTTGATCTTTATTGCATTATATATTTATTTCACCCTAGATGAATTTATTTATAGTTATCTTTATTTATTAAGGGGGAGTGTAGCAGCTCAGTGTGTTGGGTTGATGAACCAATCTTGCTATATGAGATAAATATTTTATCTTTAACAGCCATAAAACAACCGTGTTGGAACAGTAGACCCTCCTGGGGCACACCCAGCCTTTACGAAACAAGTACTTTTAAGAAAACCAGGTGGTTGACGTAAACTCAGCGAAATCACCTCCCCGCACAACAGTTAGATTAGAAACCGTGTGCTGAACCTAAGACCTTGGGGTTATAGTCGTACAGATTTTTTCTTGATTGAGAACACGCAGGTTCGATGCCGATCACACAGAATAATGTTGCATAATGAATCAGGCAAAAAAAAAAATGGAAATAAGCAATGACCACTTCCGGTGCCGTGCATAAGGCTTCGGGCTAAAGCCAGTATCATGTTTCATAATCAATAAGCTTTCCAGATTGCTATATTCATATTTCGAAATATTGCACAATAGTTTATATATATATATATATATATATATATATATATATATATATATATATATATATATATATATATATATATATATATATATGTATATAAACTATTGTGCAATATTTCGAAATATGAATATAGCAATCTGGAAAGCTTATATATATATATATATATATATATATATATATATAGTTTTTTCCGACTGTACCATTACAACCCATGAAGCTTTCTGGTAGAGCCTATTAGTTTATTATTATAACTATAATTTAATAGATCATGCTCAACCGCCAGGTTAATCCATCTATAGATAATAGTCATTAAATAGAAGCTGTGCGGCCCCCAGGAGGGTGTACAGTTTCCACGATCGATGTATGGCTATTACAGATTAAATAATTTATCTATTACAGCCAGATTTGAAACCAGTATCTGCAGCTTAGAAACAACACTTTACGCTCGGTTGTATACAAAAACAAATTTTATTACGAGTTTTATTAGTAAATAACACTCTAAAATCATTCTATCAAAAAATGTTTACAGAACAGTGAAAAAAAAACGTAACTGTAGTCTATTTACATAAAAAAAAATGATAATCACTAGACTTGTCCGCGATTAATTCACTATTAAAGGTACCCACTTTAAGGTAGATCGGTGACCCCACAGACTCCATCCCCAGCTGTCAACAGATTTAATAAATCATCGGCCACATCCGAATTCGAACCAAGATCCTTCATAATGCTACTCAGCACTATACCCTCTAAGCCACAGCTTTCCCCAATGTTATATATGTAATTGTTTTAAATAAAAATTAGCTTTATCGGGCATAATGGAATGTGTCTATACTAGAAATAGTGTGGATACTAGCTAAAAGACATGACCATGGAAGATATAATGCATTTTTCATTAATCCTTTTATTTATTATTATTATTTATTATTATTATTTTATTTATTATTATTATTTTATTTATTATTATTATTTATTTATTATTATTATATTTTTAATTATATATGTATATATTTTTTTTTTTTTTACTTTATTTTTGTATATATTTTTTTCACTTGTATATATTTATTTATGCATTTATTTCGTTTATATCATTGATTTTTTATGGAATGATTGTAAGCTACATAGCACCATTACTTATTGCCCACAACAGGCAGATTGTAATGCTTCAATAAAGTGTTTTCTTCTCTCATTAATCCTTCTTCCATGCAAGGTGATTTGGTCGAGATCACACTCAACCGCCGAGTTTTTTCACACAATTTAGTAACCTTGATGAGCTCAAGGTAGGGTCTTCAGATCACTCAGAGTAGATTCACGGCTTTTAACAGAATGCACTTCACATCGGTGGTCTCGAATTCAAATCAGGACATTATAACACCACCCCAAAAATAAATACACTAATTAATGTAGAAGTATTGATGAAAATTATACAAAAATAAAATAATTGTACTCATTGTACTGAACTATGTTGTGTTATTTTGTAGTTTTTGACTATAAGTAGAGTTGTAAGAGAAGCAATAAATCCTTTTCAAGCCTTACTTAGCCCCTTATTTACTTCGAAAATAACACGATCCCGCTTCCTTAACTATAAGAAACTCTTTTAAGATCAGATTCGATCTAACCACTTATTCACCGGAACTTTAAATGTAAGAGTTCAAACTTCAAATAGCATTTTGATTATCTGAAATCCTTGGATAACCGAAAATTCGGATAATCGAAACACATCATTTACGTCTTGAACCTTACATGAAAACTATATTCATCTAGTTTTAAATAAATATAGCTCATATTATTACCAGTGAATAATGGAAGAATTTGTTTTAGGGCATACTAGGATTCCCATCTTTTTAATAGTGACATAGGCTAGGTTCTGGTTTATAGCCATATTTTTATATGTTCATTTAAAAACCCTTGATTTTAATATTACATTACTAAAATAATATATTTTTACAAAAAAATGTTCCTACTGAATGATTATATAGCGATTATACGCCTGCTGTTCTTGATACGACATTCTGTTCTTCAGTCAAAAATCGTCTTATTTTTTTTCATAGCATTTTATTGTTAATGAGGTATTTTATATATGTTTGTATCATAATTTATCTATTTTGTAACACTATTCAACATGATGTTTAGATTCGCGGTGTCGAACTGAACGCCTGCGCTCGAAGGCGAAATACTGTCAGTCGCAGCCCAACTGCTGACTTCTACAGACCAACATGTGGATACGCTTCGGGAATTTCATTTTCGTCTTCGTATTACCAGGTACTTGGAATTTTTATCATGCTTTTCTATTTTATATTTAATGAAAACACTTAGAAAAGTTGTTTTAAGTCATTACAGAATAAAAAAAAAAAACTAAAATCCATTAAAATTAAATTGAAAGAAATATATAAAATAAAATAAAATCTTTAATATTGCTTTATAGGATCAATAGATATATTTTTATAAATATAAACAATTTATATGTTTAAAAATATTTCATATTTACTTTAAGAAAATTTGAGTTGTATCGAATATAGACTTATTATTGTAAATTCAAACGATTTCAAAAATATTTCTTGTTTTACTTAAAGATAATTTTAGTTTTATAAAATATATAGATATAATCTGTGTGATATATCTTTGCAAGATATATTTTTGTAATTGTTTTAATATTTCTAGTTTTTTTTTACTCTTTTTATTCATTTACTTATTTTTTTTACACTTTTATCGGAAGAGGATAGGAAAAAAATCCTACTACATAAAATTTTATTTTTATTTGTTAGGTAGCACCTATTATATAATTTAAACATACAATCAAGATAAGAAAAGGATATTTAGTTAATGTTATTTATAAAATTATTTGTTAGCCTGGCGGAGAATATAATACTAGTATTATTAAAATGAGACGGAGAAAATAGTCTGGGTGGGGGTCAACTAAAATTCTGAAACAAAAAAAAAATGTTACTATGTACATAAAATTTTATTTTTTTTATCATTTTTTATGCCACGCATATTAGATAATTATTACATATACAATCGCGACAAAAAAAGATATTTAGTTAATTGTATTTTTAAAATTATACATTATTCTGATTTGAAAACATGTACAAATATAATTTTGTTATCTTTTCAGTAATTATTAAAACAATACGTAGAAAATAATCTGGGTGGGTGGTCAAATAAAATTCAGAAACAAAAAAAAAGTCTCACTATATTAAATTTAATTTTTACTTATAATATTTTATGTTGCACCTATTATTTCATCGTTACGAATGCAATCACAATGAAAATAAAAAAAAAACTACGGGTAAAATTATCAAGGTTCAAATAAAATTATTGAACTAAATTAAATTAAATTTTTATTTTATTTTTATATTGCACTATGAAATAATCGTTAAATATACAATCACAATAAAAAAGCAGGAGATTTTATTAATCATATTTGGAAAAATTTTCATTAGTCGGACTTGCAAATATGTTTAAATATATTTCTTTATGCTTTGAGTAATTATTGTTAGACCATTTAAATAATACGGAGAAAATGTCGATGGAAATTTTGGTTTTAGTAAATGGAAAAAATACATTTATATGTAAATACTTTTTGAAATACTTATTATTTTTTCTTCGAACGGTTCCGAGATAGTTTTCTTCAAATAATTATACAAGGCTAGTGGGTTAACTATATATATATGTGTGTGTGTGTGTGTGTGTGTGTGTGTGTGTGTAATACTACATCAATTAGACTTCGAGTCATGTACTTATTTTTGGACTTAGTGGGCGGTGAAGTATATAAATATTGAAGTATGTCGAGCCAGCACAGACAAAGCTCAATAATTTACGCCCTCTTTGCTCGATTATTTATATAAAAATACTTCAAATAATCGATTAACTTTAAAACAAATAATAAAAGTTTAAATTATCTACTCATTCTGTTTTAAACTTACTAGATACACTTTTTTTCCTAAAAACGAAGGTATTAAAAATTAGAAAATGAAAATAAATTTAAAATGCTTATAGTTTATGTCTGCTTAATGAAATTATATGTTTTGGGGCGTCATTAAAAACTTATAATCATCAGAGATAATAATTGTATTATTTATTTATAATACTTAAAGATTAGCAATACATTAAAAATTAGAAAAAAATACTGGAATTATTATTAAGACCAATTTTGCTCAATTATTTAAATTGATTAATCATTTATACCGAGTTGCAACAAAATAAAAATTGACATACTTTTTCAAAATGTATGAAACACTATAAATCGATACTTGGAATTGCTATTGTATTGCCGGAAACTGGGGCTTATTGAACATCTGTAGGGCGAGTAGTAACGACAAATAGAGGTCCAACTTGTCACAATCGCTTCAGTACTGTTCGAATTATTTCGATGGTAGGTTCTGAAAATATAATATTAAACTAAATATTTAAATACTTATTAAATAAATATAAAACTTTATATATTTAACTAAATTTAAGAATTTCATTAATTTTTTATTTATGTATATTAAATATATGTATACTTTTTATGTATATGGATACATATAAATTTTAATTTTTCTAATCTACTGTTATTTATGATCAATGAATAACAAGTTATATTTATAATAAGTTGAAAGTGATGGTTTATTTATTTAATTATTAATTTTTGCCTACCGTTGTTCAATATTAAGGATGCACTACGGCCGACGACTGTGATTTATTTTCATTTATTGACCTTGCTATATTTGCAGTTGGACACTTCATCTCTCTGTCCTCACGATTAACTACAAATAAGGCCCAAACGTAGGCACAAATAAAGTAAGTCTATCTTATTTTGTGTAACTTATTACCCACACACCCCTAACCATTTTACAATCTTCTGAAATAAGTTTTAAATTATGAAAGCATAGACCACCCTCAAAGGATTGGTTTAAATCGTTTAACAGGTTTCGGAAAATGTCGGATATTTTATTAATTTTTTTTAAAAGTAGTTTATTTCTTTTTAAGAGTTATTTAAAAAGTTGAAATAAATAGCGGTAAATTAATTCAGCTATTTAAAAAAAAATATCTCCCTCTCTCTCTCTGTCTCTCTCTCTCTCTCTCTCTCTCTCTATATATATATATATATATATATAAAATATTTTAAATATTTTAGTGATACATTTTTTTTTAAAATATTTACTAATTTGGTAAAATTATCATCGTTAGTGATAATATTTTAAACTTTTATAGCAAATAAAATAAATAAATGACAGCTGAGCAAATAAAATATAAATTTAAAATGAAATAATTAGTTTAATAATAATTAAAATGAAAAATTCCTCTTATACACATAGGACCATTCCACTCCACTTCGACAACATGTACATACTCTGATAATTACAATTTATACATATATATATACTTATATATATATATATATATATATATATATATATACATATATGAAAAATTCCTCTTATACATATAGGACATTAAAAAATAAAAAGTTTATATATTATGCATTATAAATTATAATAACGAGTTATTGGAAAAAGAGATGATTGTTTTCGAGCTGTTAGATAAAGGAATAAAAGAGGTTGCTATTAAACTTCTCCATCGGCCATTCAAAAGGGTTTTCTTTTCTTTTTCTTTTTTTTTCTATTTGCGTATTTCAATGTAAACGAAAAACCGTTTGCTTTTGGTGTTTAAGTTCATCGAAGATTCTTTTTTACCTCATTTCTGTTCAAAGGACGGTATGGTTTATTTAACGTTATTGATGGCTCAACTTTCTTGGAAAAGTATTATATCCTTTAAATATTTGAAAAAAAATTCCGAGAATATACAATATCAAATACATGTAAACGATCAGGGAGCGGGGTTGCTCAGCGTGCTGAGTTATTATTGCCGGGTTTAAATCCGGCTATGGCAGCTGAATTATTTAATCTTTTAACAGCCAAGAATGGAAGTTGTGGGATCCAAGAGCTCTCCTGGGGTTTACTCAGCCTTTATAAATTGAGTACCTTTAATCCGGACAAATCTCCCTGCACAATCGTTGTCCTAGAAACGGTATAGTCCTTTCCATGTACTTGCGACCCTTCGAGCATAGCAGTGGTACATTTTTTAAAATATGTTATCGCCTGGCTCATATTGGAATCTAAATATGTTATTGTGAGTATCATTGATATTAAATAAATTAAGCTGGTATATATTTTGGATAAATATATAATATTATAATATTTTAATTTTTGTTAGCTAATGTTTCATTTAAAAATTAATATTTATTATGATGAAATTGTCATTATAACAGTAACCATAAAAAGTAAAGCTTAATTTGTCATCGCTCATTTTGAATTGATCTACAAATATCCAGTATATTATTATTGCATTTCAAATATAATTGAGGAAACTAAGTCTAAGCTATTCATATCTTTAATATTTATATTTTGAAAAATGAATGACATTTTTATTTAAGAAAAATATCATTATAAAAAATTAGTCCTTATTTTTTTCCCGGAATTTTTTTTATTTTAATAGTTAATTAAAAATATACTATTTTTTTTTATCAAACGAGCTTAATGTTTTAAATTAAGATAATTGAATATTTTTTACTCCACTTAGTTGGCAGCGCTCTATGATGAATTTAAAATGTACAGAAGTTAAAAATAAAAATATTTCGTTAACATGTGCTACTTATAAATTATAACTAAACGGTCATTAGGCATTAAAATATATAATGTTAAACCATTTTCGAAAACTCTTGTTTAAACTAGACTTTTAATTTAATTTTCTGTTTTTTCATTATTAATTTAAACGTAGTTTCCTCTTTTAAGTTTTCCTTATATTAGTAATTTAAAATTAAGATTTAGTCTCGAGTTCATTATTTCGTGTAAACATTTCAAATTTGTACTAAGCTCCGAGATTACTCTGTACTTTTGAAGTAATTTTTATAATTATTCACTTTCAATATTTAATTTTTTTCAGAAATAAATCTTTTTTTTTTAATAGTATACTAGAATAAATTCCATTTGTTTATTATTAATGTTCGATAGCCTTGTTTTTTACCATTATATGAATAAAGTAAATTCAGGTTAAGTTGCAATATTAATTCAAAAGAAGTATATGATATAGGATAAATTTTATTTAAAAATATTGTTTTCATCACCTACTCAAAATAACTTTCTAAAATTGTGGAAAAAGGGGAAATTTCATCAAATATTCTTCTCGTGTATCGCCCATAGAATGCAACGGATGAAAAGTCGAATTGTTTGATTTTGTTGTTGATAATATTCAAATCTCTTTCTAATTTTTTTTCCTTAATTTTATTAACCATACCGGCTCATGTGTCGTTTTATTAACTAAGTAACCAAGCATTAGTGCAATCAATAAATACATCAGAAATAAATTAATTTTAAATATTCAACTTCAATTATAAACTTATAATGCAATTGGGAAAAACCACAATGCAAAGCCTTATGTTTCAAATCCAGTAATACACCCACTTACCAGTCGACATTTCGCCTATTCAGGCATTATCAAGACACAAAACAAAAAAGGGTTATGTGAATCAATCACATCTCGGAGAAAAAGGTGCAATACATCCCAACGATCAATAGCCTAACAGATGATTTTTCCCAATTGCATTATAATAAATAATAATGTTTCTTTTTGAGTTTTTGGCTTTATTTTATTGATTCAGTTATAAACATTATTTGAAAAATTATTTAACTGTAATTTTGTTAACACTGCATGTTAGGAAAAAGTGGGATTTCAAAATTATTATTTAGAACAACTATTTTCGTTAGGGTAAATGATTGATGTACGACTGTATTGCCCACATTTAACAAAATCCGATTAATGCATTAAGAATTTTTGTGATTTGGGCGCCAAATATTTAAAAATTATTACATTCTTCGTTAGTGTATTAAAGATTTTGGATAGCAAGGATACGAGAGGAATTAGTGGAGGCCCAAAGCTTTATTCCGTAAGTCCTAAGAGACCTTATAATAGTCATGCATATGGAGGGGGGCCTGTACCACTACAACCCGTGGAGAGTCTGGGGTTTAGTACATGGTAGACTTGGAACAGTTGTGCATGGAGGTAATTAGTCCAAGATCGCGCTAGAGTTTTCCCTCTTATTTTGGTTACCAACTTTATAGAGGCTGGGTGAGCACAAGGAGAGTCCTAGATCCCATAGGATCCATCTCCGGCCGCTAACAGATTAAATAAAAAACTACCAGTGAGCGGAATTTGAACCCAGGATCTTCGACACGGGAACTCAGTGTCGTATCACTGAGCCACTCCACTCTCCCCGTCATGTATATGTCTTTTGTAATTAATTGGGATCATAGAGCGTTTGGCTATTAAACGTTGAAGTAGCCTGAAACGGTGATAAAAATTAATCATCATCATTATAACCTAAGAAGTGTGAGGAGTAATTCTGCACAGCCTTCTCCAGGTCTGCCGGTCTTCCACCAACTGTGATCTTCTGCTCCAATGGAGTCCCCTCTTCTCAAAGTCCTTCCTCACCTCTTCTTCCCACTTCTTCCTAGGTCGTCCTCTTCCTTGTTTTCCCCCCACTTTGGCTCGGTTGGTTTCGCTAGCAATTCTGTAAGGATCCTTCAGCGGGAGAAGTCCAAGCCATCTCAGTCCGTTTTCCTCTATTAGCTAGTTGGCTGGTTTAACATTCAGGTTCGGCCTGAGAGTGGTGTTCCGGACTTGTCCTCTTCTTGTTTTGCTCTCAGTCTTTCTGAGAAATCTCATATCTGCTGATTGTATTCTGGATTAGTGCTTTTTTATCAGCGTCCATGATTCTGAAGAGTACGTGAGGACAGGGAGGAATGTTGACTTAAATACAGCCACTTTCGTTCCCTTTTCTACTTCTCTTCGGTTACGAAATCCTCTATCATTCGCTTCAAACATCCGATTCTCTCGGTCACTTCCAAATCGATGTATCCGTGCGCTCCCAGGTATTTGAAGTTCTCCACTTGTTTCAGGATTTACCTTCAACTCTAATCACCCTAATTATTCTCCTTGGCTTCTTTTCTGCCCTCATCACTTTGATTTTATTAGGATTTATGGTCATTTTTATAGCCAGCAATTTTTCTTTTAACCTGCTAACATTGTGCTGATGGTTTCTGTCATTCGATAAAAATTAATATAATTGTAAAAGTGGCTGTACCTCCAAGGCTTCTCTCTTTTCCATTTTCGATAAACGCCAAAATCAACAAAGGAGTAACTTCGAGAAGAATGTCGATGAACGAAGTTGGAAGCCGTCGAATGATGGAGTGAATGACTTCAATCTTAACATTTGATCCCCAATCAGCAGTTAAGGGGGGGGGTGCGCCAACTCGTTCTCCCGCTTCCGTCCCTTAGAATCAATTGGCGGCGTATTGTTCTTCCAGATGGAAGAATCCTCGGGGAGAGAAATCTGGAATTATCACCTGAGGAACAAGGGCCACTTCGGCGTCGAGTTAACAAAAGAAAAGCCTGAAGGAGAAACCGAAGACGCTGTCTCATTACATTTATCCATTAGCGAAATTAAGAGAGAAAAAAGACGATTTGACTCGGTCATGGATAGAGGATCCGCCTGATTAATATTTCATCGAAAACTCTCAGCCATCATCGCTATCTTTAATTTTTAACGATTCCCAGAACTTTTAGATTATTTTAATTTTTAAAATGACTGAAAAATTAATAACAAATAGCTTGGTAAGTGAAATTCATTTTTTACAATCCTCAAAATTATTAACATCCCTGGTACTTTGTAATTATTCACAATGTACCTATTTACTAGTTACCTTGTTTTGATTATTAAGAATGTAATTAAGATGAAGAAAATGTTCCGGGTAGAGGTCAAGAAAATTCTCTTATATAGGAAGGACTTTTTATTGGCAAGCCAGCGTTTCGCTCCACATTGCATGTGTTCTTCAATGCTAAATGTACAAGACACAAATAAATTAAAATAATGCATGGTACAGTATACGACAATATGTAGTATATTGATAGAATAATGTTATATGTACAAAGTAGTAGGAATAAAAACCAGAGTGGGTTGAATTATATTATTACAAAATGGTACTGTTTAAATCCAACAAAGTAATAAATGAAAAATTAAAAATTAGAGCAAAGTAAAAAATAAAAAATAATCCAAAAAAGGTTACAAAGTGGACCATTTCTTCCTCATCTATACAAGATCAACCAATGTTGTTCAAGGAGAATGTAATTAGTTAATCATTCCAAATAATTAACTTGTCTTGGATTTGTCTCGGTGAAAAATTATTTCTACCTGTTTATGTTTTAAAATGATTAAACAATTTTTTTTAACAGTGTTACATCAATTATTTACTCTGAAGAGAATAGTCGTTGGAATTAGAAGCCTTAGAAAACCCAATATTCAAGTTGTATCGTATCAATTAAAAATAATATAATATCTTTTTTTTTAATTGTTACGAATAAAGTCATCCATTATGACCTCAATGCCCCAATTGCTGCTGATTTGGCCCGAACCCGATCCAGTTATTTCATGACCAACTTTATTCCCACTCAAGCCCACTAGTTTCAAACCTAACACCATCTTCAATTCCCGATAATCCTCTGAGGCTTCTGAAAAGAAGATGGCCTCGTGACTTTCTAAGTTGAATTTGTTAATTAAGTACTACTACTAGGTAGTTTCTATACTTTCCTTTATTAAGCTATTATGTTATCATTTATGCCATTATATTTACTTGTTGTAACATTTGCATATAATGTAATACATTATACATGGGGGTTGATTTGATGTCGGCCAAAATTCATCCTGTTCAACTGCCAGGCCAGAAACAACATCGTTTCTATTATGTACTTGAGCCTAAGACTCTTCATGGGTTGTAGTGGTACAGGCTTGTTTTTAATTTAATTTTATCTTTTATATACTGACATTATTTTAAACATTTAATGTAAGTGTTTAAATCTGAGAACAAATTTAATAGAGGACTCGCAACATTTCTTAGTTGTATTGTATTTTTCAATGTCGACACGATTTCAAATCGACGACTACTCCATCGCATGATGCCAAAGTAGGTTTGCGTGTCTAAGTCATCTCTCACACGTGTCAGAGTTCGTCATATTTGGTTTATATTCTACGTCACATGTTTTTTTTTTAAGTTTTAGGTTCAGTATTTGCTTCAGATCGTCGCTTCCAAAACAATACCGCCGATCTACACTTTGGGCGATTCTTAGGAGAGAAAGAAACCGCGCCGAATATAGACTTGGCAATTTTTTCAGAACTATTGAAGAGAAGTATCAAAAAATGATACTCTGCCACGTTGCTGACCTTAATACCTGCCTTCCTTAGTCTGCAATTGAACCCGTAAAATGCGTTACCGTTCCTAACTCATTTTCATAAAAAGTTTTAGATAGGGGGTCCTCATATAAGACTGAAAAGACAATAAACAGCTCGAAGTTTTCGCATACTTCGACATTTACTGGACAAACGTTCAAAGCTCCCAATTATATACAAAAGACTCATTTAAATGACAGTTATCAGACCTGTTTGGACATAAGGAGTTGAGCTTTGGGGCTCTATTAAACCATCCAATTCATCTCGTATCCAATCCTTACAATCCAAAACCCTTCGTAAAATCCTCAATGCTCCTTATTATGTCACAAACAAACTCATCCATCATGATCTTAATATCCAATATGTTGGTGATTTGGCCCAAACTAGATACCTATCCTTCCATGAAAAGCTCCATACACACTTGAATCCGCTAGTCTCTCAACTTGCTTACAATAATATTCCTGATAACCCTCCGAGGCGTCTGAAAAGAAGATGGCCTCGAGACCTTCTACTGTAGAACTTATTGGAGTGCTATCAAAGGGTAGTTTCTCTACAAGTGTTTTTTTTTTCATGTCCTTTGTTCATACAGCAGATTTACTTGATGTAATATAATTACAGTTGTAAATATCACTACATTATTCTAAAAAAAAAAAAAAAAAAAAAGATGGGCGGTATTGTTTTGACAGCGACGATATACACAAATAATGATTTGTTAAATTAATCGAGTGATTAATTAGTCTAATTAGACTAATTGATTAATTAGTGACTTGATTCCTTAAAAATGACATTGTGTGCCAAATATAAAATAGATATATCAATATTTCCATATCCAGAAATGATTAGGATAGGAATTATTAACGGGTATCTGAAATCGCAGAGGGTCGGGACCGCCATTTTACGCCTCCTCCAAAGGATGGCATAACCAACGATTTTTTATGACTGTTAAAAACAAAATCCTAAGGGCATCAACAGGCTGCGAACCCGTGGCTTTGGGCCTAGTAGGTTGTTATACTTACCACTACACCACATATGACCATATTTTTATTTAGAAGATTTTATTTATAATCCTTTAATTTCCTTTGAGAAAACTTTTACTTTGGATCTTTAGTAAACTTACATTATTACATAGTACTTTATGTTTTTTCTAACTTATCATCTAGTTTATCTTAAATCCTTATTTTATATTATTTTTCTTTATGGTATTCATTTTATTTATTTGCAACCCTTTCTGTTGAGGCAGAGACTAAATTAGCCCAGAACTAGCATAAACGTAAAAAAAAAAAATAAAAAAATAAAAAAATCTTGTTAGGGAGAAGATATTCGATAAAAGTTATTGCAGTACTTAGTTCCACCCTCAGCCCTTTTTATGACCCCATCTGCTCCACATCGTTACTTGAGATATTTTATTGGTGTAATTAATCCTGGAACCATCCTAACGATCTATTTTATCTTTTAGTACATAAGGAATTCGGAATTGAATAAATATTTAAATAAATACATCACTTTATTTGGAAGAATTTTCCTACAATATCTTCTCAAGTGTGAAAAAATTGTTTTTTTTTTATCCTAAAAAAAAACAAATTGAATCTCTATATGAGGTTTACAAATCGGGTACATCCATTTCTTTTACAAAAATGTTTCTTTTTTAAATTTTTTTAATCCCATAAATGATGTATTTCTCATTTACCAGACTGCTCTTCCAGTCTCTATATAGTAAGTACTCAAAATGGCGAGGGAATCTGGCGGTTTAGTTATCTAGGACATATCACCACCCTGCACAACTGTTGTTCAAGAAACAGCACAGTTTCTACCACGGATGGAACTCAAGAACCTTCATGAAGTTTAGTTGCTATGCTAAAAATCCCGGAATCATATCCGGTTGTAGCAGATACATTATTACATTGATATATTTTGGTCTCTTTTTTGTCATATAAAAATAATTTCTAACTGATCTTGTTTATATTTATATTTTATTTAATTTAATATTTTTTTAATGATTGCTATTAGATAATTTTAAAAAAACGTAACACTTCATTCAGCACAACGTGGATTTTGAACGATTTATTAAAAATTGTAATTATTTATACTGTTAATATCATAAAATATATAGAGAGCGAGGTAGCTAAGTGTGTTGAGCGACAAGTAGCTGTACTGTAAATCCCTGGTTCAAATCCGGCTACGGCAGATATTTTTTTTTCTATTAACAAGGATGGGTCCTGTGGATACCCTTAATTGAGGAAAACCTGACAGCTAAGCGTGATCTTGGGTCGACTGCCTGCTCAACCGTTGTAAGTATCTACTATGTACAGAAACCAAGACCTTTCATGGTCTCTCCCAATGGGGGTATTAAAACATCATCAAGCAGACTATTTATGTATGAGCCGTTTCAAAATCGGATACATTCATTTTTTCCAATAATATATATTTTTTTAAAGTTCTTAATGTCAGAAATGAGGTATTGGTTTCAAAATCGTCTAAATCCTTCAAAATTCAATACCAAAAGATTCCATTTCCTATCTAAAGTGGATTAAATTAAATGAAAAGTTTTGATGTATGAAAAACCTATGTGTATACTACATATAGTTTAGTCATATTGGTTAAAGTAATTTGTTTTTTAAAAGGTCTAATTTATTTATTTATTTTTATCACCATATACTAACCAGATATTGATATTTTCTGACATCAATTATATATCCAACATTTTTTTATATCAAATGAGATTTAAAAAAAGAAAATAAACTGTATCACTACAACCCGTGAACGGGTCTGGGGTTCAGTACATGGTAAAGAGTGTACTGTTTCATGGACAACGGTTGTGCAGGGAGATGATACATCCTTTGGTCACGCTCAACCGCCAGATTTCCCCCCTTATTTTGGATACCCATTTTATAGGTGCTGGGGGAACCCCAGGAGTGTCCTGGAACCCATATGATCCATCTCCGGCGGCTAACAGACTAAATAGAAGTCTTGCTAGCTGCGGGATTTGAACTAGGAGGCATGGCAACTCAGTGCTCTACCATTGAGCCACTCCGCTCCTTAAAAAAAAGACAAGTTCATAAAAAACTGCCAGTAATTAAAGTTTGAAGTGACTTGTTAGTAAAAAATGAAAAATAATAAAAACAATTTGTTAAGTTGATTTTTTTTTAAATCGAATCTTTTTTTAACAGTCCTGAAAAGTTTTAGAAAAGGGATGTAACCAGTTATGAATCCAAACGCCTCAAATACAATATGGTATCATCCATAACAGTAACAATAATTAAGCGAGCCCAAAGACTCGATACTGATTCTACCAACCTCTTCTTACTATGTTCTGTCAACGACGACTTATTAAGTTTTTATGAATTCGTTGGTGACTAACCTCAACAACTTTACGAGGTCATTTCAATCTTCGCGAAGCAAACACTTCATTTATTATAACTGGAGGCAAACCCGAGTTCCTAAATTCTTTAGAGTTCTCATCCTTTTCTGGACCGAACATTACACGCAATAACTTCGGTATTCGAAAACCTTAAGGCGTTGTCCATCATAAACGTAACCGGCTACATTACTCGTTCATAAAGGGAAACTAGAAGAATGATAGTTTTATAAATTCGAATTTTTTAAGTTCGAGATAAAAGGCGCGTGTTTAGGAATTTATAAATTGAAAAAGTACATGAATTTCCAGATTTTAAATGTGCCTTTATTTCATTTCACCTTACATATAAGTTCACTAAATGGTCCCAGACGACGGCCGAATTAATGTGAGAGGGATAGCAGAGGTTATGGACATGTCAAAAGAACGTGTTTGTTACAAATTAAATCAACATTTAGATATGAGAAAGCTGACCGCACGTTGGGCGCCGCGTTTGCTCGAATGAACATTTCCAACGCTCTGTTGGCGCAGTTTAGGAGCAATAAATCCGAGTTTTGGCGCCGATTAATTACTATAGATGAAACTTGGAAACAGGATTATACGCCCGAAACAAAAATACTGTCCAAACAGTATACTGCAAAGTGGGAACCGGCACCAAAAAAAGCAAAAACTGTTTTCTCGCCTGGGAAAGTGATGGCGACTGTTTTTTGGGATAGTCATGGAGTTATTTCAATCGATTATCTTCAAAAAGGAAAATCCATTAGAGGACCATACTACGCATCATTACTTGACAAGCTGAAGGCAGAACTTGCGGGAAAAAACGGCCAAGTTGCACAAAAAGAAAATCCTGTTTCAAAAACACAACGCACCGTCTCACACCTCAGCGGTTGTCACGGCGGAAATCCACGAATTACGTTTTGAACTGCTTGACCATTCGCCTTCCGCACCAGATTTTGCCCCAAACGACTTGTTTTAATGCGGGCTAATTTTTCGGCTTAAGTTTAATACATTTATCAAGGCAAAGTAAAACAAGATGTTATCTGATGTAATAATCGTACAATTTATAGTGGACTAAATAAAAGTTGATAAAAACAAAAAGTTATTATATATGAGAGAATATAAACAGTAATATACTATAAGTGAAAATATGAATTAATTAATATACCTACATAATATGAAATTCAAATACATAATGCATCTACAGATGAATTTCCTTATATGCACTCGAATATCAATTATACTTTATTGAATATGCAATCACTTCATTAGTTAAAATTATATGAAAAATTTAAAATTATTTCAGAATTAATGCTGCTAAAAAAACTTAATTGCATTGGATTGATAATGAATATATTTAAGTTTATAAGCGCATTTAAATGAGTTAGAGGGTGAGCTCTGTGTGTAGAGCGCTGAGTTTTTGTGCTGAAAGTCCCGTATTCAAACCCGGCTGTGGCAGATAAATTATTTACTCTGTTAATAGCCACAGATGGATCCTGTAGGATCTCCAGACCCTCGTTGGGCACACTCAGACGCTAAAAGTGATTTCTCTTAAATGGGGAAAAACCTGACGATTGTTCGTGATCTCGGATATAATATCACCTCCCGGCACAACTGTTGTCCTAGAAACATTTTAATTTTTTTCATATACATAAGTCCAGGATACTTCATGGATTGTAAGGGGTTAACTGTAAACTTATTAACTATATTTAACAAAAAATGATATAAGAAATTTAGACATTTTTAGTATTTAATTCCTCCAAACCTTATTTAGCAATATTTATAAAATAAATGTTAACATTTTTGGAGTTTTGTTTTAATTTATGTCAATAGTATTAGTCGTTTTATTTCGTCGTGCATCGGGTAATTACTGCTAGGAAGAAGTGATGAATTATTCAAGAAAGAGGGTATCGATCGGAATATACTTAGAGGGAATCGACACAGGAAGGAAAAACTGGCTGTGTCGAAACAAGACCCCCAAACCACTGCTTAGTGAGGCATATTACAACAATTAACAGCGAAATATTCAAGTAATAAGTTTAACTTAGTTTCATGATTTTCGACATTTCTTTTCTTTCTTCGGACCACTTTGTACCCCTCCTTTTTTCTCTTCCAATATTGGTGAGATTTTTGTGTTTTCCTGTATCTCTCTCTATCTAGGCAGTTGGCATCTGACATTTTAAGGTTCTTTAATTCTTCTCTTATTTGCTTCGTGTATCCTCCCACGCTTTTGCAGTTAAAAATTTTGTAAAAGATCTTGTTGTTCAATCTTTCCCCCTTCATCCTTTTCAAGTGCCCATAGAACATCAGCCTTCTGATTCTTATCTCGGTCTTTGATATATATTATTAGTCTTTTTTTATTGTATACTATTAATTTTTTAGAACATACATTTTTTTTTAAATTTACTACTTTAAGTAAATAAACTAAGCTCTCAATTGAATAAAAAACTCACATACGTGACTATTACAAAGCCTATTTGGACTTAAAGGAGTAGAGCCTTGGGGGTCCACAATGCCATCGCATTCTTCTAGTATCCAAAATTCTTCTTAAAATCCTCAATGCTCCTTACTTTGTTACGAACAAAATCATCCTTAATGACCTTAATGCCCCATTGGTTACTGATTTGGCCCGAACCGGATATCAATCCTTTCATGACTAATTTTCTTTCAACTCGAAGCCACTACTTTCAATCCTACTTCAATTCCCGATAATCCTCCTAAGCTTAGGAAAATAAGGTGGCACCGGCCTAAATTGAATTTTTAGAGTACAATCACTGGGTAGTTTCTCTACTTGCCACGATCTCATGCCATTCTATCTCTTTCATTCTATTTACTAGAATTTGTATAACACAGTTGTCAATTTTAATAAATAAATTTAAAAAAAGGAAACATGAATAAAATGAAATGGTCAAAGATAGAAGATTAAGAATAGCTATGTTTAATTGAGCCGTCCAATGCACAAATTGATTAACTCCATAAAACAAAATGCGAGAAAATAGTGCGCATTTTTATTTAAAATTCCCTTTATAATATAAATTCAAATAAATATTGTAGAATGCATAAATAAAGATGTAGCTTTCGTCTAAAAGTATAAAAAAATAGAAAGACTAATATTGAATAAGACAGACTAGCCAAAAAGCTATTGTCAGAAATGTTACAATTCTAAGTGACCAGTGTAGTTAATCGATTTAGCAAGTGAAAAAAGTTATAAATTTAAATTCAGTGTTTAAATTCTCAAGTTTCTTAAGACAGAAAAAGTCAATTATTAGATATTTTTATTACAAATTTTCCATAAAAATCAATATTAACAGCTTTGTTATATTTTGTCATTATTTGTGATTAATTAGTCAGCAATAGAAATAATGTCTTCTTCATCAGCTGTATGTAAGGACTTGTCATTTCGATTTTTTCTCAACTTTTTAAAGTAATCATGTTTAACAGAAGGAATGAATTTCCGCAGATTCATCACGTCTCTCTTATTTTTATTGTTAAAGATCTACCTTTAGGATATAATGAAGGGTGATCTACATTTTTCAAACTTTGTGGTTTATCTGCCACAGATTCCCTTATATTGATTAAATTAAATTTTGAATATTCATTATAGTCATATTTAAATTGTATAAGGTGTGGTTTGGACCTTTCTAACTTGATGAAAAAATTGTATGCATCATTTAGCGCTTGCTGATGCATTTAAATTATTATTATTATTGCAAGACTTGCACGTACGGAGTTAAGGAAAATGACCTCTGAAAAAAATTATTCATTATTCAATAGCGAAAATATTTTGTCGTTTAGTGGTGTTAACCTTTATTGTTTGGATGAGATTTTAATAATATAAAAAGTTATGACTATACCAAGTGCTTTTACACTTAAATTTAATATTTTTCAAACAGTGGAGTTAGTCTATTTATGCAGTGAAGAGTTCAATTATAACGTATGGAATACAATTAATAATGGAATGGGATTCGTGGAATACAACACAAATGTAAACAAGAGGTAGAGAAAAGCCGGAAATGAGGGAAGAAGAGAAAATTGAAAGAAAGAAACGGGTAGAGAGGCCAAAGAAAGATTTTTTTTTTAGGGAAACTTCCGAAGAAAAATGTTAAATAAAAAAACTGAAATATAGGTTTAAATTAAAAGGTTAGTCCCGTCTTGTCTGAAATTTTATTTTTTATGAATATTCATAAGTAGTATTTGATATTAATGAAAAGAGATAATTAAACGTGAGGAATGTCTGAGCACATATTTGAAAAGCTAGTCTTTAGAGAAAAAAAATAGATTAAAATATTTCATTAAAGTTCTACCTCTATTCTGTTTTATTATTTTTTGCGTATCCAAAGTAAGAATTCAGCTCACTACTGCCTCGAAATAAATTTTTTAAAATTAATTAGTATTTAAAAAACCTTTTTATTTACTGCCACTGTATGCTATGGCTAGTCGGGCGATGCTACAGTCGTCTATCCAGCTATAATAAGGACCTGATACAGATACAGATACTTAGGACCCCTGTTTTACGCCCCTACCGAAGGACGGCATAAACAAGGAATTTTTAATCCTTCAAAAAATCCCAAGTAAAGGGTTTTTTAAACTAAGGCCAACTGCTGGAAGATTAACCAGCGATTTTGGGCAAAGTAGGTTGTTATGCTTACCACTATACCACAAGTGACCATATATTTTAAGTTAAAATCGGCTATTCTCTATGGAGCAAGAGATTTTTCTCTTTTTTTGAAGGATATAAATAATTATAAGTATATGTAATATATATATATATATATATATATATATATATATATATATATATATATATAATATACACGTTTTTATTTATATGCATATGTATATGAATACGTACATATGCGTTCCATTTTCAGACTTTCGCGTTATCCGGTGGGGGATGATAAGTCGCTTAAAACCTTTTAGTAACGGAAAAAGGTTTGGAATCGCCGGAATCCTTTTTTCGTGAAAAGCCTAACAAATATATAGCGAATTGTATATGTTATTATATTTTTAACATTAATTTATCGTACTTAAAGAAGACTTCCTGATGTTTAATAACATTCCACTGATTCCTGTAGAATAGGTCCGGTATTTCGTACTAAACCTTGAAAAACGCTTAATTTGGGATCCTCATACAGGACTGAAACGACAAGAAACAGCTCGCGTTTCATGCTACTTCAAAATTTACTAGACAAACGCTCTAAGCTCCCAATTAATTACAAAAGACCCAATTAACTACATATGACGGAGTAGAGCTTTTAGGCTCGACTAAGCCATCAAATTCCTCTCGTATTCAATCCTTACAATCCAAAATCCTTCGTAAAGTCCGCAATGCTCCTTATTTTGCTACGAACAAAGTAATCCATAATGATCTTGATGTCCCATTTGTTGCTGATTTGGCCCGAATCCGATCTCAACCGTTTCATGAGAAACTTTATTCCCACTCAAACCCACTAGTTTCAAACCTAGCAACCTCTTCAATTCCTAATAATCCTCCGAGGCGTCTAAAAAGAAGATGGCCTCGTGACCTTCTAAGCTGAACTTTTTATTTGAGTACAACCACTGGGCAGTTTCTCTACATGCCTTTGTCTCTGATTTATTTGTATTAATTTTTTTATTTTCATAATATTATTTTTACTTTATTACATTATGATTTATTTTTTATTCTTTATTACTCATTTTTTAATACTCTACAATTATTCCCTTTACTTTGAATATTAACCTTTACGTCTCTCCATCTTTATGTTTCGTCATTCAGTTACCTTGATGCTTATGTATTTTAATATTTACCATACACAATTTTAAGTTGTCTGCATTTTGTATATTTAGTCCTGAAGAAGACCTGCAATGTGGTTCGTAACGTTGGCTTTCCAATAAACAATACTTTTTTTTTTACAAAGAGAATTTTTTTTTACATCCACCCGGACCATTTTCTACCTCATTATACAGATACTACAGATTATGTAATAAGGCTTTGACGATCAGAGATCACATTACATTACATAGGTATAAGATTTGCCTTGAAGCTAGTTGAAAAAGTCCCCTTTAGATACAATCTTTCCCCTGCCAGATTGCAATGTAGCCTTTCACCCTTGGAATACAGAGCTTTCTGATTGGCCCGTCGCTTACTGCCTATTTCTTTCCTTCTACAATTGAGTCGAATTTATCTGGAATAAAGCTATATCAGAAACAGTGATACGTTGTAATAATGGAAATATTCTTACTATCTAAATATTTATATATTTACACGCATAAATTTAAATAAAATGTTTCTTTTGTTATTTATCTCAACTATAAATTTAACATTTATGAAGTACTTTGTTACTCTCTGATGTAAATTAATGATATGTATATGTATATATAGTATATGTATATTGTGTTATGTAACATTCTCTTCTGGGTGCTAACTGGCAAGTTTCCATCTTAAAAACGAAGTAATTGCGTGCATTATTGATAAAAATGCAACACAAAATTGGTATTTAGTTTTTTGTTCTATTGTTATTGTAAACGCATGGTTGATTAAACAAAGAACCTAATATTTAGTCGCTATATTTGGAAGTTTTAACAAATACTTACTTAAATTGATAAATAAAATTGCCACTTATTAGGTAACAATACTCATCTTTATATACAATTTAAATTAAATGTGAACACCCAATTCAAATACTTTAGTTAAAATATTTAAGATATATGGGATACAAAACTTTCTGCATTCCTTCTTTAAAGTTATTATAGATGTTAAGACCGTGGAAAAATTCCAACGAATCATGTTTTGTTTTGCTGTTATTCTCTTTCTACCCTGAGGATGCCTGAATGGGCGAAATATTGGACAGATAATTTCTATTTCTGTTTTAGTTTGGAGACTAAAGGCTTTTCGTTGGAATTTTTCCACGGTCTTAACATTTATGTAAGGTCTCTTTTACTTTTCAATATTGTTATTATAGATGTTTAACCACAATTTTATTGTAATATTCTGCGAACCTCTGTCGAAATTCAATTCGCATTGAAACCACATACGAATTACATTTGCGGCATCCACTTTGAAGCTAAATGAGCGAGCCCAAAGTTCTCCAATTTTTTAGCATATGGCAAAGTAAATAATTCATCTGCATCAGATGGTCTCGAATTTGGAAATTAGAGACCCGAAAAACTAAACTATCTTACCCCCATAGCTATGATATAATTAAAGATTTATGTAAATAATTATCGTTTTCATTCTATATACAATTATGTAAATGTATTTTAATGATCTAAATTTTTTTAGTACAGTAGTATTTCTAATTGTTAAAAAAAAAATGATTTTTCCCTGGACGATTATATATAAAATGAATACAGAGAAACTGTATTAAAATGTATTTAATATTTTATTTTTGGTGGTCCAAATGTACTTAAACTACTTTAAAAAATAATTGTAACTCTAGGTTAATTTTTTTAAACAATAACAGAACATAAGCTATAACAGCCTGTTGACACGAGTAGAAGAGAATATTTCCCACAACTGAGGGAAAAGTGGTTTTCACACTCTCAAAGCTTTCAGAAGGGCTGGGCTAAAATAATCTTCCCACATCCTTCACGTGCTGGCGGTTTAGAATTTGCTTCTGATATTTCAAAAGCCAAGTCTTGGAGAATCGGTCGAATTCTACTTTAATTAATTATATTAAATATTAATTAATTCCATTAATAATAAATTATACATTATTTTTTTCAGTAAGGGAGTGGGTTATCTTGGTGTGTAAAGAGCTGAGTTGGCCTAATGTAGATCTCGAGTTCGATTCTGCCCGTCAGATAAATTATTTTGTCCGTTAACAACCATTGATGCAGGCCATCCTGGGGTTGACCCTGCCTTTATTAAGTGGGTACACTAAATTGAGGGGAAAACAAGACGGATGAGTGGGATCTCGGACAAATATTATAAATATAGAAAACAAGATCCTTCATGGATTGCAGTGGTACAAGATATTTTTTATTTCTTTTTAAACACACGAGATTGTAATTTTATATTTAAAAAATCTATATAATAAAAATGAATCGCCATATTCGTTGCTAACCGCTAAACTCGAGAACGGCTCGACTAATTCGGCTACTTTTTTTTCTTCATATTTTCGCTAAGGCGTATAGAAGGTTCTTATGGAGAGAAAAACCGGAATAATGACGAGGGAAACCTTCGGTTGCCGAAAAACCTTGAAAATTTTTGGCCTGTATCTCCTAATTGGTGCGTTTTTGAAAAAAAAACATACTGAACCATTTTTAAAGTAGATTAAATTTGCTACAATTTGAGCCCAACCGCAGCTCTGTACCTCGAATAGATTCCGAGTTCGGTCCCTATCGTGTAATAATTAACTGTACCTTCTAATCGGTGCGTTTAGGGAAAAAACACAAATAACCATTTTTAAAGAAGATTAAATTTGCTAAAATTTGAGCCCAAAAGTAGCTCTGTAGGTCTAATAGATTCTGAGTTCAGTTCCTATCATATAACAAATAACTGGAATCATATATATATATCTGTATTTATAAAAATATGTCACGATGTTTGTCCGTGCTAATCTCCGAAACTCCTGTACCGATTATAATGAAATTTCGCAAATATATGTAGCATTATCCAACTTAAAATGTAGGCTATTTTTTTTCTATTTACGACCGCGATAATTTTATTGCAAAACTATTTCGATTTCTAACCTGCTGGTTTTTTAAAATGTTGTACATGCTGTTACAACTAATGTTTATACTTTATCAGTTAAGAAGTTAGTGTATTATTTATTTATTATATACTATAGTTAGATATAAGATGAATTAAACGTAAAATCAAAAATCAGTTTAATTAATTATTTCATTCATTCATTATTTCTTTAAAATTCAAATTTTAACGTAATATGTTTTAAAACTATTATAACAGTCACCAGGCGGTTAAGTGTGACTTCGGCCGAGCAACTTCCCTTCACTACTTTGTCTTCTTATACAGGACAGTCTCTACCATGTACTAAACCCAACACCCAACACTGGTCGTAGAGTTCCCTCTTTTTCTTACTTCACAGGAAACTTGCTACGCACTTACAATAGAACAAATAAGAGAATTACTGCAATACCAGCTAACCAGACAAAAAAAAAGTTCAAATAAAATATAAATTTCGAATAGGATAGACTCTTGGATCATATAAATCTTCATCACCCGCGCTCATCGCTTGAGAACTAATTCCAATGCTTGCCCTCCATGTCCTTCTTCTGCTGAATAACGGAGGAACAGAAGAGGGAAATGGGAACGTAGGAGGAACACGAGTATAAATAAAAGAAGGGGTTGGAAAAAGGGGTGTTAGTTATTCAAAGGGAAATCCCTGAGGAGCAATGAGACAGATGTTGGACCGCAATTTGGACTGGATTTAGTAGCGCGGTGGCGGAGCCTTATCAGTCCATTCAATTACTGGGATCGTTCCCAATAGTCCAACCGATCCTTAGTCTCCTCTCCAATACTTATTATATTCCCTCTTCTCTTTCATATCAAGTTTTCAATAAATAATCATTAAATAACATGCATGTATACATGTATGTATGTGTGTGTATATATATATATATATATATATATATATATATATATATATATATATATATATAGATAGATAGATAGATAGATAGATAGAGCTTAGGGTTCAGTACATAGTAGAGATTGCACTGTTCCTTCGACGATGGGGAGGTGATTTTTCCTAGATCATGCTCAACCGCCAAAGTTCCCTCCTTATTTTGGGACCCACTTTAAATAGGCTAGGTGAGCTCAAGGAGGGTCCTAACTAAATCCCATAGGTTCCATCTCCGGCCGCTAACAGATTTAATAAAAGTCTGCCAGCGAGCAGTATTTAAACCGAGGACCTTCGGCACGGCAGCTCAGTGCTCTATCACTGTTCCACTCCACTCTCTTATGTAAAAAGTATATACATTTCGAACAATAAAAAATATCGTGCTTTATGCTTTTCGTACAGCCATAGATAATTTTATTGAGTATTCGGTTTCTCAGTTTGCACCGTTGCTCTCCTAAGGGTTCCGAGTTCAAATCTAGTCCATGATCAACTATTTATCTTGAATGATAACTAGTTGATGTTATAAATATGGAAAAGAAAATGGTTAATGGGTTGATGTTAACCCAAACGTATTCTCATCACTGTAATTAGTTAAAAAGTACTTTTATTTTAAGATTTTTTTTTGTTTGTTTATCTTTTGTAAATAACGGAGTGCCTCAGTGGTAGAGCATTCCGGTTCAAATCCCTCCACTGGCAAGACGGTTATTTAGCCGGAGATGGATCATATGGGATCTAGGACCCTATTGCGGTCTAGCCTCTATAAAGTGGGTACCCAAAATAATCTCTAGCATTTATTGAACCCCAGACCCGCACTATTTTTTTTTGATAAATACGTGTTAAATAGATAATTATTAAACCTGTTAACAACCATTGATGGAACTGTTAGCAGTCGATCCTTCGGTATCTGTAGACCACCACGTTTTTTTCTTCTTCTTAGTTTGTTCCTGTTGAACTATGAGCGGAGTTGAGGATCTTGTTTGTAAGGTGGACCCAACTGACGCCGTCTGTATTCACTGTATTCTTTTCACATGTCACCTATTTTCCTCTTAACATATTTTCAACTTTTTTTTTTTAGATAATAAATGTTACAAATATATATATATATATATATATATATATATATATATATATATATATATATATATATATATACATATATATATATATACATATATATATATATGTTCCAAGAAAGTAGGAATTGATGCGTAAATAGCTTTGTTTTACTGGACTTGACTCCAGAGAGGCTAGCGAAGCCTTAGAAGTCAATTTAATTACTCAGTTCCGACTAGTCCTAGCATTGCTAATTCTTTCCTCTAATAGTTAATATAACTCCTATTATTATACGAATAGTTTATAAATTTTTTCTAGTCATTTAAATTATCTTGATTTATTTTATAAATATTTCCTCAAATGAAGTCTGAATTGATGAATATTTAGGTGCGGTTGACTGGAATTGACATAAAAGAGATAAAGAGGTTCAACACCACCCCCTTTCATTTTCAATTCTTGATAACTAAGAGTGACAATTTATATTATTTAATAAAAAAAAGTAATATTTTTTTTCTTAAAAAAATATTGGATCCTCATCATTCCAAATTCAAATTCTTTTTAAAAATTTTAAAAACATTTAAGATATCCTACCTATTTTATTTAACCTTGTATGGCTTTTTTATTTATTTAAAGTCCCTTTATACCATTATAGTTAATCGGAAAATGCTACAGTTGGAGTCCTAAATTTTCTAGATGATATATAAAGATGATATGATAACGACATGCTTGGGACCACCATCTTACGTCCCATACGAAGGACGGCATAACGCAAATTTTTTTTAATAAAATTAAAAAAAATCCTAAGGCTGCTCCCCGGGATACAAATCCTCTATATTGCTTATATTCGATAGTTACACGCACTAGATCACAGGGATTCAAATTTTTATTAATAAAAGTTATTATTATTACTGCTTATTATTTCCTTAATTAATTATTAATTAATTAATTATTATTATTAAATCATTAACATATTTTTTTTTCCTTCTTTTTCCTAACTTATTATCCAGTTTATATTATCTCATTCTTTATATTATAACTTTTTATCGTTTTCATTTTATTTTATTGCAGCCCCTTCTGGTGAAGCAGAGAATCAATTAACTTAGAACTGACATACACATAAAAAAAAAAACGTGTTAGTAGTAGATATTCGACAAACGACATTGCAGTACGTAGTCTGTAGGATTGGGACCAACATTATACGTCCCATACGAAGGATGACATAACCAATGATTTTTTTACTCCCGGTTGGACTTCATTATAAGATTTGTTTGAGTTAGGATTATTTTAAAACGAAGTTCTAGTTACCCTTTCTACATTCACTCTATATCAAATATGGCAACCTTTTAAATCATTGTCATTGACTCGAATTCAACTATCCATTTCCAAAAAGCCCTTTTTGTTTTGTTCTTAGCTTTGTAGCAGTTTATCAAAGCTGGCTTTAAATTGATTATAATCTACAGTAACCTGTAGTGTAAAGAGCTTGAAGTTAATATCTTTACGATCTAGAGCGAGTTGTGGGTATAAAGTAACCCCATATTTCCCCAACTGCTAGTTTCTCCAACAATATATGTGTGAGTACGTGTATATATGCCTTGCCCAAAAAGTCGAAACATGTATATTTTTTTAAATATTTATTGTATTAAAACATCTTATACGAAGGCTCTCACTTATCTGTAATAATTTGGACTGATATCATTTATCTAAAAATAAAAACAATTAAGATTAAATTAATGAAAAAAAATACCTTTAAGCAAATTGTTTCATTATAATTTTAACGTTGATGCCACTGGATTAAATATTAGTAAATATTTTATTAATGCGTTAAAACCTTTTTCTGGTCAAATCTCCCTTATTTTAAAAAAACTTTTCGACTATCTATAGAGTCATTTTCAATTTTTTTTGCATAAGTATACATCTACTACTTACAAGTCAATTGATTTGAATTAACATTCTATTAAATCTGTAATTAATAACAATAACAATATAAAATAAGAAACAATACTATAAATACATAAGTTATATATAGTCCTGAAAGACTGAAATTAAGTATAGATACCTCAATATATTTGTCCATAAATAGTTTAAAACTTTTCCTACTTCTTGGAGTTTAATATTCTCCATGGTCAATCTCTAATCTTATGAATTAGACTTTAGACTGTAATAATATATTTTATTAATACCTCGATAATATTTTAAAATATATAAAACATTTTAAAATAAAAAAAACATATAAAAACTTCCTAAGAGTTAACAATACATATGAGTAAATTATTTTATTTTTAGTATATATTAGTCTGTTTCAATTTTTTTTATTTTTAAGACTATTGCATAGTGTGAATATTGAATATTAGAAAACAATGTTGTGAGGTTCTTGTGATAGGTTATGCTTTGTGTTATCTATAAGTGTAGGCTTCTTATTATTTATTTTTTAATTTTAATATAACTTAATATAATAATTAATATAATTTACTAATTATATGAATATAATTTACTAATTTCATTTGATTCTTTTCTATCATTTGCTACATTGTCTATTTTATCATTGATATACAAAGCTTCTAAATACCTCCTCTTTAATTTATTTTTTTCTCTGTGCAAAATACTTGGTTTTTCGAAATCAAATGTATGTAATTTACTTTTTACTATGTGTTGAAAGTGCAGTGCCTGTCTTGAAATTTGGTTTTAGATTATTTTTACGATGATAAATTCTATTTTTCAGATGTGTACTTGCAAATTGTTTCATAAAATAGTTTTGTAACAAGTAAGTTTCATTAATGCTTCCTTATAGTGAGCAATGTAAACTTCCTTGTCCTCCCCTCTTCTTATACATGGATATATACTAGCTCTAAGATTAGAGTAGAGAGAAAGTTTGAGATTAGGAAGAGGTAGGAGATTAGAGAGCAGAGAGTAGAGATGTGTTAGATAGTTTATAGTATGTAAGAGAGTAGTCCATAAATTATAATGATATTCAGTAGTAGAGGTGGGCAAAGTAGTTCCTTTTACTGAATCGTCCCTTCTGAAAAAGTTCATTCTAATGAACTAGTTCAAATGAACTAGATAGTTCATTTTTCAAAAGAACTAGAGATGTGCTAATCTAAGAGAGGAATTGAACTATGAAAAAAAGGGGGAGAAACTATGAGGTCAAATGAACTAGAAAGGCTCTAGAAAAAAACAAAAACACTTTTCCTTATTTCTACATTTATTTTGTATTATTTACACTTATTATTTTGCATTACTTTGAATAAAAAGAATTTTTGATAGTTTATTTGATTTACATATTTACATACTATTGCAGACTACACATTTTTCTTCCTTTCTCCTTCCTTCTTCCTTCTTTCCTTCATCCTTTTTTTTTTTGTCTTTATATACAAGAAAATAAAGAAAATATATTAAATATTAGCATGTGGTGCATCAGCTACTACATATATGATGATTAATTATCCCCAGGGAGTAAAGAATAATATTCTCGGCGAGCACCGCCACATCCCTGCCATTGACACCCAGGTCATCGAGGAAGCTCCATGTTCTTTTCGGAATCGTTCCGCGAGACCCAAACCAGAGGCCTCTCACGGTGAACTCTCTCTCTCCGAAGGTCTCGCGGAATTTCTCCTTTAGGAAAGGGATGCATTTTTCATAAATTTCCTTCTTTCCCCTTTCCACTCCACCCGCCTGGTCAAGGTCGTTATTTTCAAATCTCACCGTCGGATCCAACACCCATGATATCTTTTCGGTCTTCGGAAATGCGATAATATCCGCATATCTTGTGGATCCCTCAGTGTCGATACAATTGACCTCGTCAAAGCAGAAGAAGACTTTTTCCTTTAGGAGCCTCATTAATTCGTGTTTGACCCTATGGTGTCGGCGTGTTATGAGGAGGGAGTTGTTGGGGCATTTTCCCAGCACATGGGCTGGTGTTTCTGACTCTCTGCCGCATTTGCGACAGAGGGACCCAACTTCTCTCGCCTATCCGCCGGCTACTGGGACCCCACGCAGAGGCGCATAATTGATGTTCAGTTTTAGTGCGTTGGTCCACTCCGACCCCGAAAGTACCTGTTTCTCGCATATATACCTGTTGTCTCCTTGAAATGATGGACTCCAACGCCCTGCCATCTGCAATTAGCCCATTCTTCGTATATATATATTATATTTTTTGGCTTGTCTTAGTTGGTTTCGCTTCTGTATTCTGCACCAAAAATGAGAGCGGGGCAGCTCAATGGTAGAGCACAGGGCTGCTAAGATGATGATGTATCCGGCTGCATAGATGAATTATTTAATTTACTAATGGCAACATATATAACCTTTCGGACGGACCCTCCAGGGGCTCCCCAGCCTCTGTGAGCTGTCTAGAAGAGGTCAAATGAACTAAAAAGGCTCTAGAAAAAATAAAAACCATTTCTTCTTTATTTCTACATTTACATTATTTATATTATTATTCTATATTATTTACATATTTTATTATTTATGATATATTTAAAGTTATTACGTTTATTTACAATATCTTATTCTACACTTATAGTTTTGCATTACATTGAAAAAAATTGATGGATGGAAAAATCTGACGGTCGTGCTTGATCTCGGACAAATCATCTCAATGCACAACTGTTAGTTCAGAAACAGTACAGTCTCGACCATATACTGAACCCAAAACTCTTCAAGGGTTCAGTGGTAAAGTTATTTATTTATTTTTTTATTATGTAGCAAAAAAAATGTATTTAGCATTTAACAATTAGTTTAAATCCTGTCAAGTTTAGTACTTTTTAGTTATTTCATTTCTATTTTTATTTTTATTATGTTTTTACCGCTTTTAATTACTTCATGATTCGTGTTATTATGTAGCATTTTGGCCAGATGTATATTATGTTTATTTTTTTTGTTCATTATTGTTATACTAAAGGGACTTGGTCCCAGATTGAAGCCTGTTTTCTATTCTATTCTTGTGTGGAACCGCACTATAACCCTTTTTTTCTTGACTCTATGGACTTTATTAAGTAATACAAGAAAAGGTGCTTAGAGAAATAAATAAAAAATAAATAGATTATTTATTGCCAAAAAGATTAGTATGAAAAAATCTTGTACCACTACAAACTATGAAGGATCTTGGGTACAGTAAATGATATAAGTTGTACTGGTTCCAAGCGAGCGGTCGTGCAGGGTGATATCTCTCTCAATATTTATGTATCAATCATCAAACCGATATCGGCGAAAATATATGCAAACGGATCCCTAAAAATTGAACACGATCATGAGCATTATCAACTCTAAACTTACTAGTGGAGCGGAGTGGCTCACTGATGAAGTCGTGAGTTGCCGTTCTGAATCATCTGGGTCTCACCCAGCCACAGGTACCCAAAATAGGGATGAAATCTGGCCTGATCTAGAACCAATCACGTCCCTGAACAACCGTTGTCCAATAAACAGTACAGTCTCTATAATGTACTGAACCAAGATCCTTCGTGAGTAGTAGTGGTACAGATTTTTTTTTGTCTTTCTTCGACATTCTTGCTCCCAATGTCCTCCTCTTTTAATACAAAAATTATCAAGATTTAATTTCCATTTACATTTTAAACATTCCATTGATTTCTAGATCAATGGAACTTGAATTTAGTAGAAAGCTATTAAGGAGGTGATCCTCATGGACTTCGGTATTTACAAAGCTAATCAAACATGGAGTATTTACATTTCAAATTGTATTTGCTTTTGTAGCCTGGGATCCAATAACGAATTAAAGTAAATAGAGGGGAGTTAATTTGAAAGCTCTCAGACCAAGGACTTAACATGGCGGCCATTCAGCGTAGTGATGAAGGCGAGCAGTTCTCAATGATTCCGTTCCCTTTCACCTTAAGAACCGTTGTACGAATACGGGTTCGAAGCCAGACCGAATCATTCTGGATCGAGGAATCTCCAGCGTTCATGTGCACTGGACCGGTTTCTCCTTTTAAAGTGTATCTAACACTATTCACGATGCCTTGTAATCTCCTTTCATACTAACCTCCGTCTACACCACGAAATATAGATGAGAGGTCGGGCATCTAAAGTTAACAGCACCAACAAGACATAAAAACATAAGGCTAGACATTTTAGCAAACATTGCGGGAGCGTATTTCTTTTGAAAATCTTGTCCAGAAGTCTTATATTTATTTAAACTACTCGTAATACCCATGAAGGGTCTAGGGTTCAGTTCATAATAGAGACTGTATTCTTTCTAGAACGTTTGTGTAGGGAAGTAATTTGACCAAGATGAACGATATCATCAAGGTTTTTCCCCAATACTGGTTACCCAACTTATAGAGGCATGTGGACCACCGTGTGAGTCTGGAGGTCACTCAGGGTCTAAATACAGCTGTTAACAAATTACATACATTTTCAAATATTTTATTTCGAAGAGGAAAGATTTGTCCAGAACCGAGATTCGAACCCGGGTCGACGTCTTTGCCGTGGAGCTCTAACCACTTGAGCTACCCTGGCTCGCAACACGGCCAGACAATCCATTCTCTTCACCGATCCGACATCCCCGCGCTCTCGCAATTTTTCGATGTATACACGAGGAAGAATGCTCATTGAATATTACTTAAATTAGGATCTTGTTGACTTACATCATTATATTATTTATAATTTATTTTATTATATTTTTTTATTAATTGTTACAACTTTTAAATATTTTATTTTGAAGAGAAAAGATTTGTCCGGGGCCGGGATTCGAACCAATTGGCTATAGCTCAATTGGTTAGGGCACCACGACGGAGACGTGGACAATTCTTTTCTCTTCAAAATAAAATATTTAAAAATTTTAACAATTAATAATAAAATAAAATAAAATAAATTATAAATAAGTTTTCGTTCTTAGAAATATTTTAATCTGGATACTTCAGCTTAGTAATTCTGCACTGTACGCAATGAGGTAACCCACTCCCTAAAAAAACTAAACCGTGATATAGTACAAAAAAAAATGTTATGCAGATATACTACAAAATAGGCTACTAAAGGTCAAAGTCGAAAGTCAATTTCAATTAATTAATTAATTAGTAAATCAAAAGACGTTTGATGTTTGGAGGCTTATATTTCAAAAGACTGGTACATAGAATTCGGCTAAATCTATAGCACAGTATAGTAGGCTGAAGCCTCTGGGCTCAAATCCGACTGCTGTAGTTGAATAATTTAGTCTGCAAACAACAACAGATGGATCCTATGGGATCAACAGAACCTTCTATGGCTCATCAAGCCTCTATAGAGTGGTTCATCAGTAACCCGGCGGTTAATCGTGATCTCGAATAATTACCTCCCATAGTCGTGATAGAAACAGTAGTCTCTACCATGTACTACGAGGGTTGTCTGAAAAGTTTCCGGCCGCAACGTGAAGATGGCAGCACTCGTAAATAAAAGCAAGTGAATTTCGTTGTCAGTTACTCACCAAAGTTTCAGCCATTTTGGACGCGCAGTTTTTTATGTAACAGTCGTTTGAGTGAGTTTATGTGAGTTTTTTTGTGAAAATGGACAAAATCGAGTATCGAGCTGTCATTAAATATTTGTTTTTGAAAGGAAATACGCCAACGCAACTCAAAGATGTGTTGGATTCTGTTTATGGGGACTCTGCACCATCATTTACCACAGTGAAATTTTGGGCAGCTGATATTAAGCGTGGCCGTAAGAGCTTGAGAGACGATCAACGCACTGGAAAACGTCCAAAAACTGCAACTACTGACGAAAGCATCGCCAAAGGTTACCTAATGGTGCCAGGCGAACTAAAGTGAGAGAGATAGCAGAGGTTATGGACATGTCAAAAGAACTAATTTGTTACATATTAAATCAACATTTAGAAAGAAACAATTTTTTTTTACAATAAATATATAATTATGCCTCTTATTGCGAAATGGGAAATAATAGTTTGTAAATAGAAAATAAATGATGTCTCACCAATGTACTATATATCTTAGGACATTGCAAACAGCTAATCTCATACACTACATCCGATTGTTGCTGTGTAAATATCTTATCTTTCAATGAAACATCACAATTGCTGCGAAGAAGGATGTATCAGCATCAATATGATTGTAAGAATATTGGTGGCAAGGAACGTAGCACAACATTGGCCTAGCATCAATTTGATTTTGAAAGTGCTAGAGTTATTTACAAGGACAGTGATGGCTCTAGAAGAAAGTTGTTCGAATCTATGCAGATTGCGCAAATGATTGACATTTCGGTTAATTATAAAACAGATTGTAGAAATTTGAACCAATTTTATTCTTAAACGTTGAATATTTTAAAAGATTAATCTTGCTAACTTTTGCTAATGTGTTTAAATTTGTATGGGTTAGTATTACTTGATATGTTTTGTGGATCAGCTGATTCTATAACCTTCCCAGCTGGTTGCATATTTCCTTCCTTTCAGTTGTATGTTGAAGGTCTTGGTGGTGGGGTGCTGTCTCAGGTTAGGAGCCTGATTGGGCTGTTCATTGTGGGATGTATTGCACTTTCTTCTTCGAGATGTGATTTATCTAACTCTTTTTGTGTCTTGATAATGCCTGAATAGGTGAAACATCGACTGGTAAGTGTTTGTTTTACTCCAGAATTTTGTAATGTAAGCCTTTGCATTGTGGTTTTTCCAATTTCATTCTAATATATTTACTATGTATATATATTAACATTCAGCGGCTTATACCAATTTAATTTAGTTATATGATGTTTCCCCTTTTATATTTATTTATATAAGGAAAACTTCCAGCATAAATGTTTAATTTAAAACTCAACCACTGACGTATTTCAAATTTAATCCAATATAACTTTTAATTTTTTATTGTCACTTTTTTCGTTAAAAATTCATATTTAATTTTTTATGTATAAAAATAGGCAAAACGATTGTTTTTTTTTGTTGAGAGGTTTCTCTAAATCAAACCTCAATCATTTGAATACTTGTAATACAAAAAAAAAAAGAGATAAAAAAGACGATGAGATAAAAAAATATCATAAAAATGTGGATGGAATGCTTGATGTACTAAAATGATTTCCAGAAAATTTGCTAAGGTTCTCTTGTCAAAAATAATTAGGATGATATTTTAAATAGCTTTAGGGTTTATTTTTTCAATTAAAATATTAAAAAACCTGTCGAGTTGTATCATACTAAGATGTAATAATATATGTATATATATATATATATATATATATATATATATATATATATATATATATATATATACATATATTATTATTATTATTATTATTATTATTATTATATATATATATATATATATATATATATATATATATATATATATATATATTTATTTATATCTTCCAAAAGTAATAATATATGTATGTGTGTATATATATATATATATATATTTATTACTATAGTATATATATATTTATTTATATCTCACCCTCAAAAATTTCAGGGTTTCTTCTTATGAATGGACGCAAAACACACTAAAGTCTTTTTACCATAATTCCTTCATTTTTTCTCCATTCATCAATCGCCAATCTCTGTCCATTTTGTTCCTGGTTTCTTCATTGCTTCCTCCTCTAACATCGTTATCAATTTTTCCATGCATTTTTTTTTCCGTAACATTACTTCGTTCTATTTTCGTTTTTTCTAAATCTATTTTCACCAGGCTAATCCAACTTGACTTTTTGGAAATAAGTAATCATTCCATTTGTTTGGGTAAATGTATTCATATTTCCGTAAAATTTTATTGCTGCTGGGACCAATTCCTACTGGGAAGTGATATTACATATTCATAAAACTAAATGATAGCCAATATTTTGTTTTATCTAATACATTCATAGATATTTTTTTGGATAATCTTTGACAGATTTTCAGCAATGGTAATACTAATATCAAAAAAGTACTATTCTTGAGTAAGGACGAAATAAAAATAAAGGGCTGACCATGTTTAAAGACGAGTAATCACCAGGCGCCATGTATTCCACGTCGTTAATATTTAAATTCAGTCAATACGGTCCCTCATCCAACCCCTTTTCATCTTCATGTCAGTAATGTCGGGTGTTTCATGAATATTTCAATCCGTGTGCGGTCTGGTTATTTTTCCTGAAATAATTTAAATTTTACGCTTTTGGTATAAACTAAATGTTGCTCTAAGTTTTTCATCGGAAATGATAGTATTTTTATTAATTTATTGATTTAATTATAAAAAACACAAACACTCATCTGTGGTCTAGTGGTTAGCGTAACAAACTACTAAACCCAAGATCGCGGGTTCATAGCCCTGCTGGTGGCCCTAGGATTTATTTTAGGGAGTAAAAAACCCTTAGTTACGCCGTCCTTCGGAAGGGACGTTAAGCGGGGGTCCCGAGCCTGTACGATGTCAGGTAATCGTTAAATATCCCTATCCTAATTAAACCTGGATAGGCAAAATTTAGAGCTGCCACTGTAGCATCGTCCGATTGGCCATAGCAGCATAAAGTGACGTTAAATGAAACAACAACAACTAAAACTAACATTATGTATATTATGTATGGTCAGGTTAGTGATAAAATCACCTATTACCATATGTTTTATTATTTATTTTTAACATAAAGATAATAAAGCTCAGTTATTTGTTGGCTACTAATGTGTAAACTATACAATATCTTCAGTGAACATCTTTTAGTATGTATGAATATTGAAGAGCATATGCTAGAAAGAGACATAAAATATCTTTTACGACATAACTGGAAAAATGTCAACAAAAAAGCCTTCACTCCCTAACCTAAAACAGGAAACGAAAATAACTGTCGAGATTTCGACCATTCAGTCATATTTCGGACTGAAAGAAAATAACAGCAAAGGAGAAACTAATAAAAAGTTGCATTAATAAATAAAAAAGAACTGAACCACTACAACTGTCTTGAGTTCAGTACCTGGTAGAGACTTTACTTTTCAAGGACAATAGTTGTGGACGAAGGGGATTTGTCTTAGAACACGCTCACAACTGGAAAATATTAGATATATGATATTTTATAAAGCACTATCTTTTGCCCACGGCTTTGCTCACGTGGAATTTTGTCTGCCACATAAATTTTCGTGACAGATCATTTTATATAAATAATTTAATATTTTTAACCATAAGTTACAAGTACATCTGAAATTTCAGAATTTCAAGATGCTAAGCTCAGTGGTGTCTGCTGTGCATTGACCTCTGGGTGTGTTAGTCAATCAGGTTACAGTTTTATACAAACTTCGTGTGGTGTGTTGATAAAAAGTAACCTATGTACTTGCCCAGGCTTGAGATTATCCATATCAAATTTCATCACAGAAAGATCACCACAGCCGTGAAACATACATTGACACTGATTAACAAACGGGACGGACAGAAGTTTACTGTTGTGAGTGTCAGTATAGGATTAGTATTTTATTGAATTTATTGAAAAGAATTACTTAGTATAATGGTTTCACTTGTCGTTCGGCAGTAGAGAGAAGTGAATTTTTTTTTTTACTTTTTTTTCTTTTTCTTTTCTTTTTTTATTTTTTTTTCGCATCCTCCAAGATTTTATTTATAATATAATACAAATTTACAATAAATACCTGAAAATGCTTCTATATAAACCAAAAGCCTTCGACAAGGCAACTCAGGGCTCCACCACTGAACAACCCCGCTCCTTTATAAATAAAGCTGATAAAATATAGTTGATTACATTTATATTCTATACATATAAATGCTTTGTCCTGAATGACTGAGGGATCCACGCACAGCCTAAACCGCTGATCGTAGAGACCTGAAACTTGGAGGTTGTGTTCTTTGTATGACGTAGGCATCCGAAATTCCTAGAATTTCTCCCTCTTCACTCTTGCATAAAATTTGTATTTGTAAAAAAACAAAAAAAATAAGTATTATATTGAAAATAAAACATTAAGTTTTACTGTCACAAGACACAACATTCTAAGTTTCAATTTAAGATATTGGTAAGAGGAAAATAACAAGTTTTTTTTTTAAACTGTCTGGCCCCTCAGGTTGGGAACCACTGCTCTAGGAGATCTTAATTGAGCGAATACCTGGCACTTTGCATATATCACCTCTCTCCACAACCGTTCCCCTAGAAACACTACAGTCTCTACCATGTTATGAACCCAAGGCCCTTCATCGGTTGTAGTGGTACAGGTTTATTTTATGAGACGAATTTTTCCAATAATGTATTATTTATTAATAAATAAGAGTATATCTTAAAGATTATGTTGGTTCGTTGTTGTATTATAATCATTATAATATTAAATAACTGGGTTCAAATCCCGCTCGCTTGTAGACTTTTATTTAATCTGTTAGTGGCTGGAGATGGGACCTAGTGAGATAGAATGGGATCTAGGACTCTCCTGGGGCTCACTAGACCCTATAAATTAAGTACCCAAAATATGGAAGTTTAGCGTGATCTTGGATAAATCACCTCCCTCCACAACAGTTGTCCTTGAACAGTACAGTCTCTACCAGGTTCTGAACCCAAGACCTTTTTTTCATTAAAGGAACTTGATTAGTTTTTTCCTTTGCAGTTTCTGTCCTCATGCCTTTATGGGTATAATATTGATAGGTATTTTTGTTTCATTTTCTTAGTTTAGAGACAGTACAAATGTTGTATTATGGTGATATATATAATTGAATATCATAGTGATAGGGAAGTTTAAACAAAAAGTGTGGAATATGTTGGACAGAACGAACTAACACAAATTGTATGTTTTATTTCCTGACAGCCTCCCTCGACTCCACCCTCCCCAATTGATCGGCTCCCTCTTTCTAACCCCCCATCGAATTGTAAACGGAACAAGTGGTTGTCCAATTTCTGTATTTCATTTCAAAGGCAGCGAAGATAATAAGCCTTGGTGTCACATCTTTGAATATTTTAAGGGAGATATCTTATTCCAGCGAATACAATGAGCAGCTGACTCTTCTGCAAAGAGGGAAAAGAAAAGGTTTCAGTTTGCATAGCGCTTTGTCGACGACTCTTTCATTTCCTTCAGAACATAATTTTAAATTTCCATTAATAACGTTTCGTCATTAGCTTAAGAGCTAAACGCTAGAGAGCATTATAAAATAAGGTTTAAACAAAGTTTTTTGTTGCAAAAAATTGACGTAATCCTAATTTTTTGTTATGATTTTTTTTTTTATTGAATGTTTTCCCAAAGTTGAGGTTTTATCCAACCTGAATTCAGGATTAAATTTTTTTCCAGTCTTCTTCATTAAGGTCATATCCTGTTCTGTCTTCCTGGACTGCTTCATCCATGAAATTCATGGACGGCCTCTTCTTCTTCATTTAGGGCACCAGAGCTCATTTTCGGTATTCTATTCCTCTCCATCCACATTAGGATTCCCAATTTCCATATTTCACTGCCAGATAACATTGTAGTTTTTATAATAGCTCGAAAAGTAATTCTTTTTGTAGTTTTTTAGGATGTAATTAATCCACAGTACAGAATTGACCATGCCAATAGCTTTTCTTCCTTCTCTTGTTATTTGGGATACACCCTCTTCAGATATTCCATCTTTATGAAGGACGGATCCTAAAAGTTTAAAATTAGTTACATTTTTATCTGTAGAACGTTCGCCTTCAATGGCCCGTCCTCTTCCGTATCCAAATACGTGTATTTTGTCTTTTCAAAGCTCATCTTCATTACCCACCCATTATATTCTTCCATCAGTTTTGCACACCTATAAAATACACAACTAAAATATTTTTAAATATAAGATATATATATATATATATATATATATATATATATATATATATATATATATATGATCGAGATACAATGAACTACGTCTATTTTAGCTCTTCTTTTATTTTCTTCCATATCTTTCATTCTCTTCCTGTATGTGTTGATTTCTCTACTGCGTCCAAATTACTCTCGTTATCCTCTTTGGTGTTTCTTGAAAACCCGGAGCATTCTGAAGTTCCTTGCTAAGTGAAGAACGTCCTTCAACACCATCCGAAAATCCGAAGATGTCCTTATCAGTCTCCTTAATCCAAGTATTGGCCAATTTCAATTTTTTAAGATACGTGAATACCCTTTTTGGCATTCTTCTCGGGACCACTTTTTGTAGGTACCAATAACAATAAATAATAAATATTTACTGGTAGAAATTATACAAATTTCATATTGTAATTTTGATCTTTCTAAAACCTCTCCTAAGGAATTCACGTGTAAGAGTGTATGGAGAAACCTCCCATTGAAGGCACCTCACTGTAGTTGACCCACGCTCCAGAGACTTTTCAGTGTCCTTGTCGTACTCTGTGGTTTCTAAGTTTCTAAAAAAAATGTTTGTTTTTCTAAGTTTTTCTTGATCGTATCAGCCATGGTTGGTATGCTCAAGTCTTTGTGTAATGCTTAATTAGTAATGTAAAAGGGACAATCGAAGGAATTTCGACTAAAAGATTTTGAATGGTCTGTAAGTGAGATTTTTCACATGAGCCCCATAAGTCTTTATCTGTTTAAGTATAATGTTGTATATAATAATTTTGATAGTATATAGATGCCCATTCCGCGTTTTTTCATTGCATTTGCGATTTTCCCTGTGTGCGTGTAGTGTTCCCGTTTGTGGCGCCTTCTTCTGAAACCGGCATTCATCCACATTGATTCAACATCAATATAAAAGTGTTAATAATTTATAATAATTGGAAGTTCTACGCAGCTTACACGTAAATTAACTAGTTATCTTTGTCTTTAGCAAGAATCGGAGACTTTCGATTCCCGGGCTAAATTGGCTCGTTAATATACAATGGGCGTCTTTGCTACAATAACGTTCACACACAAGTATCCTGTTTGTCTTCCCTAAGCGGAACCATGCTACGTTTTCATTCTGCCCTGGCATAAAACGAGATATGTTATAGCTAATGTAATGAGATGGCAATTACAAAATTAATGAAGTCAAGGGGGTCGTTTGTGAGAGAGAGAGAGAGAGTGAGCGAGTGAGCGAGAAAGATAGGGACTGTTCTGTATAACCCATTAGCATAGGAAGCTAAGTAATAATAACTCATCACCAAATGAAAATTCTGGCAAATAACCCGCAATAACCTAAACTATAATAATTTAATGGAATATTCCCAGAAGCATCATGATCCGTTAATGCAAAACCAATAATAGTAATTCAATTGAAAATTGGAATAACCGATTGGCCCCAAAAAAAAAAAAAAAATGATTTCCTATTGAAATCTCTCGGTTGGAATAATTATTGGGATGTGCTTGTGAAGTTATTGGATCTAGTATAGAAATTTAAGAAGCCAAATGGTAACGGCTCGATGGTCAGGCCGAGGCGTAGGTAGGAGGATTGCGTAAAAAGTAATCTTAGGAATTAAGAGTTTGGTCAGTGATTCGTTTACAGAAGTATATAAACACCTATTGGTATTTTTAATAATTTCTCTACCCTTTGTTCAAATGGGAGCAGTATTGTTTCATTTTCTTTCTTTTCATTAAATAATATTTTTTATTACAATATCTCTTAATTGAATTTAACTATTATTTATTTGGTGTTCTGTAACACTTCTGGCTTTCAAATAACTAAAATGAAAAATATATATCTCTGTATATAGCACATATCACTACAAATAGTGTATATATATATTTTAGAGAAGAATTGGTCGACTGTATTTTCTAATGTAAGGAAGAAATAGTTGGGGGTGCAGTCAATCAATACTTGTATATATATATATATATATATATATATATATATATATATATATATATATATATATATAATATATATTGATATGATTGCATATCATTTTTTCAAAAATCCTGTATTACTACAATTCATGGAGGATATTGGGTTCATTACATTTTAGAGAGTACTGTTTCTGGGTCAACGGTTGTGCAGGAAGGAGATTTGTCCTAGATCACGCTCAACCGCCATATTTTCTTCCTATTTTGGGTACCAATTTTGTAGAGGTTGGGTGAGTCTCAGGAGGGTTCTAGATGCCCAAGGATCTATATCCGGCTGCTAACAGATTAAATAAAAGTTTGCGAATCAGCGAGATTTCAACCCAGGATCTTCGACCCGGCAACTCAGCGCTGTACCCCTTAGCAACTCCGCTACCTTGTATATCCTTAGGAGAAAAATTATTTCGGATGTAGTAAATATAAATTAATTATTCCGACGTTCCAGCCCAAACAATTTAGCTGTCATTAGGACTGAAATTATATCAAATTCCTTTCTTCTGCGTTTTTCTTCTACTCTTCACTACTTAGTCATATATCTCATTTATTCATATCTGGTATCGTACCCGGTATAGCTATTATTTTAGCATAAACATACGCTTTTATTCCGTAATGTTCTGTAACTGGCTTATTTTAACCATAATTGGCCATTATAAAGTGGATATCCTTTGGGTAGGGGCTGGTGGTTCATCTTGAACTCGTCCTCGAAGACACTGTAATTCTTGATTGAACCTTCTCTGATTAAGAGGTTTTGATCCCAAGGAGAGTACGAGTTCCTCAGAATACCAAACTTTACTCGTTATAAATAAACATCATCAAGGGGTATCTGATGCCCCAGAAACCGCCCCATCACGAATGACCCCATTCAGTTCTTGGGTCAGGCAACTGGTCTACGTTAATGTAACGTCGAAATTTCATCTTTAGCTTACTCCAAGATAGGCCAAGAAAGGTCATCATCACTTGGAGGATTTCTATAACTTAGGTTCTCTTAGATGATTGTCATATTTTTCAGAAGGATGATCTCCACTAAACAGCGGCCATTTTAACAGTTATCCTCTCACAGTGTTTTGGTAATGCTATGATCTTATTACTAGCCTATCATCCTCGTTGGAGACTAACTTTGCGGCCAGGAGATCTTTCTTCCCTTAACATAGCATGTTATCATCGAGCTTTAATTTCCATGATGTCGAACAGTGTGTAGAACAAGAAGATCTTTTTTGTAATTAATAAATTATGAAACTAACGATATTTGCTAATTCAAGAGTGACATAAGGGAGTCCATAAATAGCTTCGGTTACAAATATGGAGGCGGGATCAAGAGTAATACACAACAGAATTCAACTTAATTAAAGTGGATCAAAAGATTATCAAGGAAGGAAATTTTTCATAAGATGGAGAAAAAAAAAAGAAATTATCGTATTTTATGTGCTTGAAAGTCCTCCCAAACTGATTTAAAACCCGTACACCTGAAACCCGTAGGGAGTTGGCGGCCCCATCGTCCAATCATCAGACTGCAATCATCCACTGGCCCTCAAATTTGGGGGAAACCTATAACCGGGGGGTTATACCCCGGTCACTCTTTCTCGTGAGGGGACATAAATATTCAGGATACCAGTTGTCCCGAGGATACGGGGCCTCCATCTTATAATCCTAATAACCCGCATGACGGTAAATTCTATTCAAAGCAAAAATCCAATCTCCTCAACGCTAGCAATCGCACAAGAGGAAGTCAAAGAGGAAGACGACTAGAATCCATCTCAAGTCCCATGCGCTGTACAAGGTTAGAGGCAGTACTGTTTCTGAGCCAACGATTGTGCAAGGAGTTGAATTAGGTGATGGCTCTCAACTCTACTATATTGTCCAGTTCTCAAGGAGTCCTGCCACGTCATCACGACTGTTCGGAGAATAAATAATGTATTTTCAGTCGGTTTCAAATTGGATACATCATGACGAATAACAAAGCACCCTACATGCTAAATTATCCAGCTTCTCCAAATCAATATATTGAAACCAAATCATGTGTAGTATACAATACTTCAGATAGAATTTACCCGTCTTAAATTTTTCTGTATGGCATACTATTCAAAAATTAAAGAGTTAACCTTAAAAGCAAAGGAACATTAAATTTATTGCTTATCGATGAATGAACATTCAAATAATTGTATTATTATTAATTTTAAAAATGAATAAATATGTCGATATTATAAGAAAATATTATTTCCAGCAAGTCACAAAACTATTGTCCCTTTCCGTGGAAGTTGCTGAAAGTTAGTTGCTTTCAATAATTGGACTTGTCGGAACGTATCTCTCTTCTTTTTTCATTTATTCCTCTCGTCATTGTTGTTTTACTTCTATTTTCTTTTGCTAAGGTTTCGGAATTTCAACATTTTAGCTCTACTGTAATAACAATTATTCTTTATTTGTTCTCTTTAGAATAATATTAGGGCGTGTCTTGGACAGCAACAACAACTGAAAACAACAAATAAACAATTGAAAATATAAATAAATAAAACTAATAAATAGGGATTTTTAAAGAGTCCTTGACACCATACAGCTTTGGGACCTTCGTTTGACGTCCCTTCCGAAGGACGGGCATAACCAACGATTTTTACTCCTTTTAAAAATTCTAGAGCCACCTGACGTGCTACGAACCCACGATCTTGGGCTTAGCATGCTGTTATGCTAACCAATAGGCTCAGGTCTATCATGAAAATAAGTTAGTAACCAATATAAAGTCAAAGAAATTAGTTAGAGATGATTATAACTATATTAATATTTAAAGGGAAAGGTAAAAAGAGACCTTACATTAATGTTAAGAACGTGGAAAAATTCCAACGAAAAGCCCTTAAGTCTCTAAACTAAAACAGAAAGTGTAAATACTATATCTGTCCAAGATTTCGCCGATTCAGGCATCCTCAGGGTAGAAAGAGAAAAACAGCCAAATAAAACATGAGTAATGCAACCAAGAAACATCCCACCACCTCCAAGGCTCAAATGCAACTAACGAATCAAAAGGAATGTTTACTCGACCTCGGCTGGATAAGGTTAGATAAAAACAGCTGATAAATACTTCAGAAATTGAAAATTCAATATACACTCACGAAACTTCAAAAAGTCCACTGGTTTCTTGATAATGTTCTTTTTTTTTTATTGCATTTTTATTTTAATTTTTTCATATGGTCTTTTGTCTTATGTTATCTTTTAAAACATAATAACAAAAAAAGGGTTATTCTGCAATTTGTTTCTGTAGGTCGTACCCTATCGACGTTTTTTATTAAATCTTCGGTTAACAATAATAAATATATCCATTACAAGAAAATATATCTTTTTAATGTTAATAAATTAAAGTGTTATTAGCTATACACGGAAAAGAAACAGTACTTAACATTTTTTAAACGATTACTTCAATGAAGGCAATGTGTGTGTGTTTTTTTACGGGGGGTAGGTGGAAATCTTCAAAAGACACGGATAGGCCCGTACCTATCCGTAGTGTGGGATTTTTACCCACTAAAACCATCTCCCAACACCTGTTTCCCACCCTCCACGGGACCACCGTTAGGCATTACTTCATGAAAGGGGAGTGGCTGTGTGCCGCCTCATTGTGCTAGGCTACCTCTGCTCTAGGCACGCCTCTCCTTCTCTTCCTTCCTCAGCTTCTTGATGACCTCTGCGACCAGGCGTTGGCCAGCTGTCCAGTACTCCTGTGAAAGCAGCATCAGGCTAACGATATTGTCGCTCCTGAGCCACAGACTCCTTGAAAATCATTCCGTTCTTCTTGAAAACGGGGACAGCTGAAGAATACATGTTCCACCGTCTCCTCTATTGTTGGGCAGCTTGGGCATTCTGCTGTATTGTCCAGCTTAAACCGTAATTGGTATGCTCTGAAGCAGCCATGTCCTGTAAGCATCTGGAAGTACTTAGGTAGTATTAAGTAGAAGTAGTCTACTTCCTCGTGGCTCCTATCCATCCAGGGTTCGATGCGATGAACCAGCCTATGGGCCCACCTCCCATTCGTGGCCATATCCCAGCGTTTTTGCCACTTCTCGACTGTCATTTTCCTTTCCTCACTTCTGTTTTTTTTTTTTTTTTTTTTTTTTTTTTTTTTTTTTTTTTTTTTTTTTTTTTTTTTTTTTTTTTTTTTTTTTTTTTTTTTTTTTTTTTTTTTTTTTCGGATCCCTCAGTAAACGAAAACATGAAAAACATAAAAAACAAGTAATTAGTAAAGTACTTATAGATATAAATTGTCCTTATTCTACTTAAAAGTAATGGAAGGTGTACTTACTTGAATGAGAAATGAGATTAACCATTTTCAGGTAAAAAATTATCTGAAGGTGAGGGGCCTTCTCTAGTTGAGTAACTTACAGACTAAACTAATTCTAAAACTTATAGTTAAAAGGAAAGTGGTGGGGGGGGTGGCAGGAGGATAAAGGAAAAGAAAGGAGGTTGGAGAGGATTTAGGAAATATGAAGGGGGAAATTAGGATGTGATGTTGACGGGGTTTAGGGGTCCCTTCCTACCCTGCCACCTAGCAGGAAGGGGGGATGGGGTTATTACTCGGAAGAGTGGGTTGTGAGATGCAGGGAGGTTGTCAAAAAATTTCAAGTGACACCTAGTGATGTGAGTCTGTACAGTGTTTAACTGTAGTTCGTTGTGTATGTGATCCATGTTGCGTCTTTCTAATGTAGTGCCTCTCGTGATCTTCTGTAGGATGCTGTTTTGGTATGTCTGTAGTGACTTCAGGGCTGACGGAAATAGGTAATGAAGGAGTGGGGCTCCGTGTAGTAGTGTGGGTCTGAGGACTGCTTTGTAAAGTAGGATCTTGAGTCTGAGTGACAGCCCCGGTGAGTAGAGTAAATGTCTGAGTTGGTTGGCTGTGGCTCGTGCTATGTGTATTCTGTGTTGTGTGTGAGCTGTGAATGAAAGGTGTGATTCGAGTTTCATGCCTAGGTATGTGAGTTGATTTTTGTTCTGTATTGTTTGTCCGTTTAGTGTTGGTTGTGTTTTAGGTGTTTTTCTGTAAGAGAAAGTGATGGCGTCTGTTTTGTGTGTGTTAATGTGTATGTTTATGTTATGTAGCTGTTCTGTGATCAGTTGGGCTGCTTGTTGGGCCTTGCGCATGGCGTGATCCGCATTCATGCTAGCAGTGTATATTGCTATGTCATCAGCATAGGCGGCGATTTGCACGTTATCTATTTTTTGCCCCACTATTTGGGCAGTATAAATGTTAAATAATATCGGCGCAAGGACCGAGCCCTGGGGGACCCCACAAGTGACTGGGCGTTTTGTAGAGAGTTCAGTTTTGACACGGACAGAGAAAGTCCGGCCACTGAGGTATGAGCCTATTATATCAACCAATTGGTCTGGGAAGTGGTGAAGCCTGAGTTTTTCTATCAGAATAGAGTGGGATACAGAATCGAATGCTTGAGTGCAGTCGAGGGATATCATTGCTGTAGCGAGGTTTTTGTTTAGGTTGTGAGCTGTATCATGTTGTAATTTCGCTACGTGGTGATAGCAGCTTACTCCGCGAGAGAACCCCGTTTGCTCAGGGGGTATAATGTCATGTGTTTCGCAGTGTTTGCGGATGTGTATTATAACTAATTTCTCATATATTTTTGAGATGTGGTTGAGGAGGCTGATAGGCCGGTATTCTTCCGGTACAGCTCCTCGTTTTTTGGGTTTTAGGAGTGGAACAACAATAGCATGTTTCCACTCCGTTGGGAAGTATTTAAGGCGTGAGCATGAGTTGTAGATATTTAAGAGAAACATGAGGGGTTTCCTAGGTAATTGTTTGTATAGGACGTAAGGGGTGTTGTCCTTTCCAGAAGATTTGTTTCCCTTAGTATTTCTCAGAATTGCAGTCAGTTCTTTATATGTTGAGAATATGATGTTCTCTGAGCTAACGCTCAGAGGGCGGTGTTGGTATGGTGTGTTTGTTCGTGCTGAGTCACGTTCAACGTAATAGTCGGCGAGTATAGTAGCCTGATCTGCGGGAGTGAGAAGCTCATCGCCACGGTGGATTTTGACCGATTTGGTCTTTGTGTTGTGACTCCTGACTAATTTCCAGAAGTTATGAGGATCGTAATGAGTCCGGCGTAGTTGGTCATGCCATATGGAGGTTTTCCACTGCGACATTAGGGATGTGATTTGTCTGGTCATGTTGTTTATTATGGGTCTGTAAGTAGGATCTTTTGTCCTGTACCAACAGTTCTTTATGTTGTTACGTTGTTTTATGAGAGCGAGTATGTGTTGTGGTGGTTTGCGTAGGTGTATGGGTGTTGGGTTAAATGTAGGTATAGAGGCTGATGCTGCGTCTTGTATAGTGGTGAATAGTGTGTTTATGGCTATGTCAACGTGTTCTATGGTTGTAAGTGGGGTGATGTTTGGTATGTTTGTGTGGACTAGTTTTTTGTACTGTTTCCAGTCAGCTAGTTTGAAGTTGTATTTGTAGTCAGTAGGTGGAGTTGTTGTTGCGTTTCTACCAAGTTCGTAGAGTACGGGAATGTGGTCGTTGTCACTGAAGTCTATTGTGATGCAGTTTGTAAATCTGTGTGCCTGTTGTGTGAGGAGCAGGTCTAGAGTGGAAGTGTATGAAGGGTTCGAGTGGTGTCTGTAAGTGTGAGCGTTGGGGTGTATGATTGTGTATTTTGTTTTTGTTAAGTGGTTACCTAGTGCGTTGGGTTTCGTACAGTTCCATGTGTGGTGTTTGGCGTTTAGGTCACCTAGGATGATATGTTGTCTGTCAGTTTCGTTTTCTCGAAGTAGTGTTTTGATAGTGTCAAGTTTGGCGTTCGGTTTTCTGTAAATGCAAGTCAGTTTGTAATTGTGTTTAAGTCTGACAAGTACTGTGATAGCTGTGTGTTTGTCATCGTTGAGTGTGTTGTTGTTTATTAGTCTGGAGAGGACGTCGTTGCGCACTAATAGTGCTACACCTCCATGCTTAGTTTGTGAGTCAAGTCTGTATATGTAGTAGCCTCTAAAGTATACGTGTGTATGTCCGTTTAGTTTTGTGTCTGTAAGTGCGACAACGGAGGGCCTATAAGAGGCCAGGAGGGTTTCTAGCTCGAGCTTTCGCTTAACGAGCCCTGTAATGTTGTAGTTGATGATAGAATGTCTATCCATGTCGAGGACTGAAAGAATTTTGAAGCACGACGTTGAGTGTGCCCATTAATGTCATAAACATTTCTTTCATGTCCTTGAACATGTTTATGAGCTCGCTAGCCCATAAGGGCTTGTCATCCTGATTAGGATTTTTGGGGGGAGGGATGTTACCTGAAAATGTGACCCCTGCAAAAGAATGCGGGTCAGATTTTGTGGCACTATTAGTGCTTTGTTGATTATTGTTGTTGTCTTGTTGGACAACAATTTTTTGAACTTTAGATTTTATAAGTTCTATTCTTTTTACGCAATTGCGATATGAGGCCACATGTGGGCCTCCACAGTTTGCGCATTTGGGGGGGGCTGTTTTGGGACAGTCATTAGTGTCGTGGTTTTCACCACAACGGACGCATTTAACAATGCGCCCACAGTAATTTTTGGTGTGGCCAAACTCCTGGCAAGAATGGCATTGCCTGGGGCCATTTATATTTCTCATTTTCTCTACACTGTACCCCATATAATCAATAGGGCCCAGTTTAGAGATTTTATCAAGGGTTACATCGTAGTCCGTGGTAACTACGATGTTACTTAAATTTCGTTTGTTTCCATGTTCGTCTGTTTTTGTCATTCTCCAGGCATTTTTGAACCCAGGTAGGTGGGTCTGGAGATGATTTGTAATAGAATTTATGGGGTGATCAATATCAAATCCCTTCAGTATGTATCTTCTCAGGGGTTTAGTACCTCTGGGAGCGTATGAGTGGTAACTTATATTGTTGGCCCTGTCTAACAGTCCAACGACAGTCTTAAAGTCCTGTTGGGTTTGTAGGAATATTTTGTTTTCGGTCTTATTAGACCGAATGAAAAATGATGCTATGCCCGCATCGATTAATTGGGTTCTAAGAGCCACAGCGGACATTGCCGGTCTTATTACAATAGGAGCCGGCTTGTGAGTGTTAGTGTTTTGTGATTGTGGTGAAATTGTATTTGTATTAGTATTTGATGATGTAGTAGGTTGGTTGTTTAAAGGTGAAAAAGAATTTTTAACAGTGGTCGGTGTTATTACCGGTCTAGGTATAAAGTTCATTGATTTTTTCGGCTGTACTAATTGAAAACCGTCCGCGTCAATTTGTGTTAAGTTAGTTCGTTTTAGTTTTGATTTAATTCTAGGTGGTAATGGGGTTTGTGTTGAGTCAATAGGTGTGGTGTCCATGGCCGGGTCCGGATTCGTCATCGTGAAGAGTAAATATAATATTTAAAATAAAATTTAATTCTACTATCTACTCACTGATTGATAATACTGCACTAATTATAATATAAACAATTATAGAAAATAATATGAATGAATGTACTCACATTTTAGCGTGTTTAAAAAACACGCTAAGAAAAACCGTTAAACCACGTGGACAGGGACGCTCTGAGAGACGCTAGCGATGTTCACTGTACGGCGGCCAATCACAGACTGACTTTTGATCCTCACTTCTGGGGATGCGAGCAACTCTTTTATACCAACGCTGTCTCTCTTCTGCGATCAGTTCTATTGGTGGCATCCTGGCCACTACACATGCAGCTTCGTAAGAGACAGTGCGAAACGCGCTGATTACCCTCAGGCCACTTCGAAGATAAATGGGCACCATTAGTCTCCTGTAAGCCAGTGTGTCCAAGGCACCATTCCATATCGGGGCTGCGTAGAGAAGGAAGGATGAGGTGACGCTCGATAATAATAGTCTTCGACTGTTTCTAGGCCCGCCTACGCTGGCCATCAGTCGAGCCAGTGCTGTGGTCACTCTTGCTGCTCTATCGCATACTCGCTGGATATGCTCCTTGAACCGCAGCCTTTCATCCATTATAACTCCGAGATATCTCAGCGAGGGCTGGGACTGGATCTCTTGTCTGCCCACTCTCAGGATTATTTCTTCCCTCCTTTTGCGGCTACTAATAAGAAGAGCCTCTGTTTTCTTGTCTGCAAGTTGGAGCCCCACCGAAGCCAGCCAATCACGGATTAGTAAGATACTCTGTTGGCCTTCAGGGCCACTTCATCTTTGTATTTGGCCTCAATTACCACTGTAAAACCCGTCAGCATAACCCACTGTCTTGGCACCCTCTGGTAGGCCAAGCCTGAGGATCCTGTCATACATGATGTTCCACAGGACAGGCCCAAGCACTGAACCCTGGGGTACTCCGCCAGACACCTTGGGATGATCCCTCTCTTAGGCAGGAGCTGAAGACTTCCTTAAATAGGTTTGGTCTGGTCTCCATTGCCGCCTTTAGTGCCACGTTCGGAATGCCATCCAGACCTGGAGCTTTTTTCGTCTTAAGGCTAGTGCTGACATCCCTGAGCTCCTCAGCTGTCACGGTCGGTGCGTCAGTTGGCTGCAGCTTTTCTGAGTGCACTAATTCCTCTTGTTCTGGGAACAGAGTGGCAACGATCTTCTCCACCGTCACCGGGCACGTAGGCGATCTCGTAGAGCTTCCCTTCAGCTTCTTCATGACGGATCTGTAAGGCCTACCCTATGGATCCTCGTCCACCCCCTCGCATAGTTCCTTCCAGGACTGCCTCTTGCTCTTCTTAATTGCACGCCGGAGCTCACGCCTCGCAGCTTTGAATTCCTCCCGTAGCGTTTGGAACTGAGGGCTGCCTCTAGCTCGCTGATACCTTCTTCTGATTGCGTGGCAACGTGTGCGACAGTCAGCGATATGGTCGTTCCACCAATAGACCGGCCCTCGACCTATGCCTTTGTTGCTGCGCTCCATAGCTGCGTCACACGCTATGTTGATCAGGCCCATTACCTGATGGGCCTTATCCTCTGCGGTGCCTGAGAGCTCACAAGGTTCCTCCATCATAATTTTAAATGCTTCTTTATCAAAAGTCTTGGCTTTCCATCGAATTGTACTCTTCTGCTGCCTCTTTGACATTGGTTTCCGGTTTCCCAGAGTGATCAGTATAGCCTGGTGGTCACTGTGGGTGTACAGGTCGCAGACCTGCCAACCAGTAGTAGGGCGTAGAAAGTCACTGACAAGTGTTAAATCGATGATAGAAGACCTACCTCCCTTAACAAATGTGGGCTCAGTCCCTGTATTTACGAGTACCAGATCATCCATCTGGGCAAAAGCTTCTAATAGAACTTCTCCTCGTCGGTTGGTCAACTGACTGCCCCATTCCGACGCCCAGGCATTGAAGTCTTCGGCAATTACCACTGGCCTGCGTCCATTGGCGTCTCGCACTATGCGATCTAAGAGACCTTCAAATTCCTCGATTGTAGTGTTCGGTGGGGCATAGCAGCTGTACAAGTACAGGTGCTGTATCTTGGCCCAGACAAAACCATTTGTGAAGGCTCGCGGTGTTTCTTCCATGAAACTTTGTTCACTTACCCATATCGCCGCCCTTCCTGTGGCGTCAGATATCCAAGAGTCACTGTCTATGTTTTTATATTGCTCACTCAAGATCGCAGCGTCCACTTTGAGATTTTTCACGGTTTGCCACAGGAGATCCTGTGCGGCTTCGCAGTGATTGAGATTTAGTTGGAGGATTTTCATATGAGACGATTTCTTAGCCTCCTTTGTTCTTCTAGAGCCCGCTGTAGTACTAGACATTTGCTACCACCGCAGGGGTGTTCATTATTGCCACATCCAGCGCATAGTGCGCAAGTAGGACTCTTCATAGCACTTACGACAACACTTCGTTCGGTCGTGTTCTGTGCATTGCCTGGCCAGATGTCCAAAGTCCCAATATCGGAAACAGCACTGTAGTAGAATTTTCTCTCGTATTCGACTGATAACCAATCCTACCCTAATTCTCCCTTTGGCTATTGCTCTACTAGCCAGCGGAACCGGCAGAGCAACAACAGCCGTCATTGTTCCAGCGTATGCTGAGCGAATCGATCTCACTGTTGTTGTCTGGATCTGCTCTCCGTCGAGTAAAGTAGTGAGAACCTCAGTGACTTCTTCTTTGGATGTTAGGGCATCCAGGTCCCTGATTTCAATCAGTGCCTCCTGCCTCCAAGCCCTAATTTCGGCCTCTGTACCCAACGCTCCTACCAGGGTTTGCTTCATGTTCTCCAGAGTGGCCCCTCTTGATTCGCGGTCCAGCTGTATCAGGAGATTCCCTGCCCCATTTTTGCGGATCCTGGTGATATTGGAGCTCATATCTCGCAGAGCTGGATCAGCTCGAACCTTACGCAGGGTATCTGCGTAGGTGGTGCCCTCCGTAATCTTGATTATGAGGGCGTCAGGCCTCGGTGGTTTTGGACGTGGGCGCCTATCTCTGCCCTTCTCCTTATTTGTGACTGTCTACCACCCTTCCCCTTTGGATGCTGTAGAAGCTATTACAGGTTGCCGACACTGCCAAGGCTGCTCCGCTGTTCTTCCACTAGGTGCCTTGTTCTTTTTCTTGGCGCAACCACCTTTGGTTGCTTTTTTGTTCCTGGACCTACGTGGTTCATTGAAGGCTGGTCGTCCAGCTGATTCTTCGCTATTGGTGCTTTTATTGATGCTGGAGTTTGAGTACCTGCTTCCACCATGTTTTGGATCTTCTCTCCAGATCTCAATTTACCCTCTAGTGACATGAGGTGGTTCTGGATTCTAAAGGAATACTCCTTTATCTCTCCGTGAACATTATGCCTCGACTGGATGTATGCCTGCAGATCTTGGACTTCTTGAACAAGGTTTGTCCACTCCTCCTGGCAGAACTCCAAGGTTGAAGTTGTTCCTGAGGCTCCCTCAGCTACAGCCAAATTTATCGTTGTGCCATTGCGGTGGCTTGATGACGACGACGGGGGGCCCGCTTTCGCAACCTCATTCGACGCCGGTACTGGAGTTCCGAGCTCCTGCACCGCAACAATAATCTCCTGCTCTTTCATCTCATTAGTTTTTTTTTGGATTTTATACCTCCTGCCAGGTGTAATACAGCCGCCTCTAACATGAGGAACAGACGCTGACCAGGACGCCGCCTATTCTAGGAACAGTCGCGCCTGGATTTGTCTAGTTTTGGTCCACCCAGGGTATTTTATTTCCCCGGTACCCACCATATCTAGTGAGCATCCCCCTACCCGCCACCTGGGGAGGCGCCCGATGGGAGACTAGCAGCTCCTATACTCCCCTCAGCTCACTATACTATACTATGGGAGACTAGCTAATATGTGTGTGTGTGTGTGTGTGTGTGTGTGTGTGTGTGTGTGTGTGTGTGTGTGTGTGTGTGTGAGATAGGCGTACCTTATGTAAAGACACTAGTAGTTCATAGATCATTTGTTGTGATAAATAGGTTTGGCCTGACATTTATTAATCACCAGCTTTATTTATTCTCGCTTAACCACGAACCTAAAGACCACAATAAATTATCAATAATAATATAATATATTGAAATATTACCCATTAATTTTATTACTTCATTGATATCATAATGATAAATATGTTAACCATTTTTGCGTTTTTTTGATAATTTAATCCGTTCATACACACACTGAAATACCATGATACATTTCTATAACTTCCCAATATCTCAAAAAGGTTAATTTGATAAATGAAAATATATACAAGACTACATATTGCAATAAATTGTTTATCAGGCTTGAGTAGACTTATAAATAATACAGTTCCTTTTATTAACAAAATTGAAATTTATTATGTATTATTTTTTAATACAATTTTCTTCCTTTCTTTCTTTATATATTTATAGGCAATCCACTGCACAGCCTTCTCCCAACTATATTGGCTTTTTACCACAGACACCAGTGAAAAATCTTCTACCACCAGAATTCAGAAATATACTAAGATAGATATATATAAAATAGAACTTACAAGGCGCTTCTAAGGAGGTCTTATTGCTTAATTATGATTGTATAGTATTTCGTATTGATTCTTTATATATATTTTAATGCTGAGAATTTTTTTATTGCTTCGCCTGGTATTTATGTAACGGAACTTCATTTTCGGCCCTTTCTAAAGATCTAATCAAGTTGAAACTTTGCACACTTCTCAAAGATCAATGACAGTACAATAATTTTATTATTAAGATTTCCCCATTATCCTGCACAGGATCTCGAGATTAGCGGTTTTTATATCCGAAGACACAGTAGCGTCTTGTACAAAGTACTAAGGCATACATGACTACTAGCAGGATTAACTAGGGGAGTGTCGTATATTTTTCAAAAAAAAAAATAAAAAACACGTTTATGTAGTTAGTCGAAGTACAAAATGAATAACAGTTTAAAAAATACAGCAATACTAAAAGGTAGAAAATAATTTTCAATCAGTTTAAAATAAGGGAGTGGAGTTGCTCAGTAGTAGAGCACTGAGTTGCCGAAAATCCAGGTTCAAATCCCGCTGCAGACAAGACTTTTATATAGTCTGTTAGCATCCGGAGATTGATCATGTGGGATTTAGGAATCACCCTGGGATCACCCAGCCTCTATAAAGTGGTTACCCAAAATAAGGGTGATAAATCTGGCGGTTGAGCGTGATCTAGGACAAATCACCTCCCTGCATAACAGTTGCCCTTGAAACAGTACAGTCTATACCATGTACTGAACCCTGGGGTCTGGCATGTTCGCGGGTTGCAGTGGTACAGGTTTTTTTTATTGTTTATACAACGGACCTCAAAATTCAGAGTTTAGGAGACAATAAGAATCTTATCAATTGTAACTTATAATTCTTCGACTACACGAATATACCGGCGTAGCTAATGAAAGTGTGTCAATAAATAGATAAATAAAATACAATTTTAATTACTTATGATGAGGATTTTAGGGATTGTCGATAATTTGAGTATATTTTGCACATATATATATACATATATATATATATATATATATATATATATATATATATATATATATATATATATATATATATACTTTAGTACTAGGGTTTTAGGAGCTGGCCAGTGGAGAGTCGTGACACTTGAGCGACTATAGATCGGCATTCTTCATGTTGTGGTCAGTCACCGAATCCAAGGGAACAGTTATCGACCTAGCTCTGGAGATCAATAAAGTCTCGCTCTGGCCAAGAGAAGCTCAACAGATATTGTAAACCCACTTATAGCAAATGAATGTACACTGCACTCATCATGCCTGCTCTATCCAGTTCTGTAACATCGTAAAGGGATTCGAATGAAGAGTTCCATCTCTTGTTTTGTTTACAGCAGCTCTGTTAAACTTCTCTGTGTTTCAGCTATTGTCATCGTGAAGATAGATTTTTTTTATAATTATTTATTCAATGGTATTTACAACTGTATTATACTAATACAACAAGTAAATAGCAGGAATGTACACATGAACATGAAAAGTCAAGTAGAGAAACTACCCAGTGGTAGTACTCAAATCGCAAGTTCAACTTTGAAGATCACGAGGAATTGTAGCTAGGTTTGAAACTAGTGGGTTTGTGTGGAAATAAATTTTGTCATGAAAAGATTTGATATCGGATTCGGGTCAAATCAGCAACATTAATATCATTATGGATTACTTTATTCGTAATCGTGAGCAATGAGGATTTTACTAACGATTTTGGATTGTAAGGATTGAATAAGAGAGGAATTCGATGGTTTAGTAGAGCCCCAAAGCTCTGTTACATTAGTCCAGATGGCTCTAATGATTGTCATGCATATCTGTTTTATTGTCTTTTGTAATTAATTTAATGCTTAGAGAGTTTGTCTAGTAAATGTTGAAGTATCCTGAAACGGCGTGCTGTAGAAGATAATTTAAATACGATAGTATTATTATTTGTAATTTAAAACTTTCATTAAAATAGATCATTCCATTGATGTATCTTGAGGAGTTATGTGAATGAATTCTTTGTTTATTCATATAACGTCTTTATACGCTGATATTGCTAATCGGATGGCTCTACAAGGTGAGTCCCAAAGTTAATGAGTACCAGAATTATTACAGCCTCGGGACCCCATATTACGTTTCTTCCGAAGGGAGTCAAAACCAAGGATTTTTTTACTCATTTTTACAAAACCCTGAATACGCCGAAGAAATTATCGGAGATTATCAATGTGGTTTTAGACGAAACCGTTCAATTTCGATAAAATCTTTTCCTTATGCCAAATACTTGAGAAAAAATTACAACGGAGTCGTTCATCAGCTTTATATAGGTTTTATAAAAGCTTATGATTCTATCTACCATCAGATGATGTATAACGTATTGATTGAACAGAGTATACCAAAGAAATTAGTAAATATCGTAAGGGTGTGTATGAGCGAAACTTTCCATAAGGTTAGAATGAGTAATTATTTCTTAGAGAAGTTCGAGTTGCACTTAATAACACTTAGTACGTTATTACAAATATTATACACACCGAATAAAAAGCTTTGAATTTGGATATGAATAGTAAAATATCCTTGCTTGGGTTTGCGGACGGATGAATGGAGGTAAGGACTGGAAGTAAATTCGGATAAGACCAAATATATTGTTAGTAGCAAAAAAGAGGATGATTTTGGGGATATTGTTTTAGGAGGAAATAAGTTTGAACTTGTCGAGAAGTTTAAATATATAAGGTCTATGGTAACTATATAAAAAAATCAAGAGTAAATAAAGGCGCGATTAAAGGCGGGAAATCCATGGGACGTGGCCTCTTATGCTGAAGGATGAACAAGGTCTTAAGTTCTTCGAAAATAAATTGTTGCACTAATATTATTCAAGTGATAGCGTGACGAAGATTAAGATGGGCTTACAAAGATGCTGAGCTTAGTAACTAACGAATTTATGCCGACTGGGAAGCATCTGAGGAGTAGACCGAGGCGTAGGTGGGAAGATTGCATTAAGGTTTGTGCAGATCTTACGGATTTAGGTCTGGGTAGTGGTCCGTGGATGGAGGTTTGTAAGTAGAGATTGGTGGTATCGGCATCGAGCCTTCGGGTTCACTAAGCCTTATTATTATTATTATAATCAATTATAACTAATATAGGAAACAAGTTGAAGCAATTATACTGTCTCTAAAATCGCGGTAGAAGGCAATATTGATTCCTTTGTTGCCTGCAAGTTTATCCATTTGCGGTTGGGTGGCGTTGGAGGGTCCAGAGAGCATCTGATTACGGTTGGGTGGCATCGCCCGCTGTTCTTAGGGGACTTCTCCTTTGTTCATAAGAAATTCAAGTCCATCGCAAGATGGCTACTCAGCTACCCGATTCCTTAAGTGTAAACCCAGCTGATGTTTTTACTCCGTAGGATAAGTTCGCTAGAGGCAAGAGCTTTCGACGAACCAGCGAAATGAATTATTCCTAAGCCACTTACCGTATTAAAAACACGAAGCAGAATATAAATAGGAAGTTGGCATATTTGATGAAACGGAATCATAATGTTGACTTATTTATGCATCTAAAAATATGAAGGACATTATAAGACCCGTAATCAGTCATGTTATGATGGATTGGTAGATTAACTGTAGGTTGCTATCGAATAATTTTCTCATAATTAATATAATATAAATAATTCTTGTTTTCATGCACAGGATTCGTGAACGATACTCATCAAAGCAAGTTTAATCAGAAATTCTGTTCAAGTAGGGACGGATCCTCTTAGAATTTCTCTTTAGGCATAAATGATAAAGCATTTTTTATCAAGCGCAAGTTTTTTTATTCTTTTAACTATATTGAGCGCGGACGAAAATAAACGCTTTGAATACTATTTGCTCTCTTTACAGTAGAAAACACTCCCCTCAAAAAAAGAAAGAAAATAAAGCAAATTATGATTGGTAAAAAGGAATATATTATATTGAAGTAATTAAGGAATAAATAAATAAGTAAATAAACACAATTCTTTGTCCAATTAAAGACCAAGGTGAATACAGACGATGTCATAACTTATGTTCCAAAAATATCGGATACAATGAGAAAAAGTGCCATTTTATGGCCACTTGTTAAGAATGAAATCTATTGGACTGAGAATTTTTACGTATATTAAAGAAAGAAAGACCAAACCTGCCTGGTTCGAAGAGGTAGAATAAGATTTACAGATAGAAATTACCTTCGAGGATGTTCTGGAAAGCGACCGTCTCAATATGAACCTTGATGCTCAGGTGGGTTTCCAAGGGAAACAAAAGCTGAAGACGGAAAGAAAATGGACAGAAGAAAAAATGGAGCAGTACCACCGGTGACGAATGAGAGAGTACTCGGCCAATATCAAGAAGAAAAAAAGTTAAAATGCCGTGGTCCATAGTAGGCCAATACGGAAAAAAAACATAAACATATAAAAATATGTATTTATATATAATCATCGATATAAATAACGATTTATACTGCGGTATTGTATTAAGGTCTGCATACATTTTATGGATCAATAACGTAAATTTGTTGTAGAACTACTTGGCTCGCCTATCTACAAGACCCCCCCCCATAATATTGTGTATATCATAACAAATGCCGCTGCCAAATGACATCTGTAGTTTCTTTTAGGCAAAATAATATTCAAGTTACTTTATGGAACCTGCAAAATAGTGTATAATTCTAATATTTATTTATTTGTAAAATAGATAGTTGTTAATATTAACTAGTTTTTTATTTAAATATAAGTTAACTTATGTGTTAAGTTATGCAGTGTTTTTAAATTTAATAATCAGTTCAAAGTTAATTATTGTTTCAAACAAGATTTAAGATAGTCCTGGAGTGTTTGAGAAAGCTCACACAGGTCAGAGGCCATGTCGATATACAGGAAACATATGATGTATGATGAGATGTAGATGGGAGGATTGCGTTATGAGTTATCTGGCCGATTTGGGTTTGGGCAGTGGTCCGTGGACGGAGGTTGGTGGTACCGGGCTTCGGGTTCGGTAAGCCTTCTTATTATTATTGATTACACACACACACACACACACACACACACACACATATATATATATATATATATATATCTGTCACTATTTTAATTTCTATTCATCATCTATAATTTTATTATTATCTGTCACTATTTTAATTTTATTGTATTCTGTAACCACTTTTATATTCATTATCTTTAATTATCATATCTATTCACTATTTCATCATATCTAGTCACTAATTTAATTTCCACACTTGTACCACATTACTACATTACTTGTCACCATATTCTTGTTACTGCAACGTTTTTTATATGTTTTTCTGATTGTTTCTCTCTCTTAGCCTTGAAGATGGCCTACATTGTAGGCCGAAACGTCGGCACACAATAAATAAGTTACAATTATTAAGGTGTTTTTATTGACTGCACCCCCAACTATTTCTTCCTTATATTAGAAGTTACAGTCAACCAATTCTTCTCTAACATTTATTAATTTTCACATTTACTGTGTTTTTATCAAAGCCTCAGACGGTTTAATATTAGAAGTTTAAGCCTTCTAGATGATACTAATTATTTTAGAGAAGAATTGGTTGACTGTAACTTCTGATGTAAGGAAGAAATAGTTGGGGGTGCAGTCAATAAAAACACCTTAATAAGTGTATGCTTATTTATTGTGTGCCGACGTTTTGGCCTACAATGTAGTATATTTGCCCTGAAGATAACCTACATTGCAGGTCGAAACGTCGGCACACAATAAATAAGTATACACTTATTAAGGTGTTTTTATTCACTGCACCAACAACTATTTCTTCCGTACGATACTAATTATTATTTAGTCTGTTTGAGGAGGGAGATGGATAATAAGGGATCTAGGACCCTCCTGGGGCTCACCCAGCCTCTATAAAATATTATAAAAATAGGGTACTCAAAATAAGGGGGAACACCTGGCGGTTGAGCCTGCGCTAGGACAAGTCACATCCTTGCAGAACCGTTGTCCATGAAACAGTACAGTCTCTACTATGTACTGAACCCCAGACTCGTTCATGGGTCGTAGTGGGTTCAGGTTTTAGATAATACTAAATTCGCTATTTTATTTAGATGAAAATATGAATTTTTTATTTCAATCTCTCAGTGCATTGAGTGTTTCAATGTTAATTTTACTGTTTTACTTGATTTTGCCTTAATTAAAATTGAATTAATCATTCAAGCCTTTTTTATGAAAGTCGTTTCAAGAAAAAAAAGGGTTGCATATAAAATTGACACTAATGCATCGTTTATTGGATTTTAAAAATAAAAATACATCATTTTGTTCCAGTTACATTCGCTAAATATTCATATAAGGGGACGGGCAATTTGGTTTCGTTTTATTTTATTTTACATAAGCATAATTTGTTTAAATAAATATAAATAAAACCTCGAAATATTAAAAATTTGTAAAAAATTGCATCATTGCAATAGGAATACTTAACTTTACCTAAACACAATTTTTTTGTTTACTCACATTTGTTGTCATAAGAAATCGAATCAACCCAAGGGAGAGATACCGCTGGGTATTGTTCTTCTTCATGCCTCTCATGTCATTTTGTACTATTCTACTGACGGCCAATCTACTGATTGTCATTGTTTTTTTTTTGACAGATGTGGATGCAAATATAAAGAGAAAAAGAAACTTTCAAATTCCTCTGTTGAAAAATTAGGTTTTTTGAATTACAGCATTGTTATAGCGACTTATAGCTAATATGAAAAAACTTTCACTAACGATTTAGTTTTTTTATTAAGCATTATTTAACGATGCAACAGTGAATTTTTATCACAATTGTAGATCTAACTTATTCTCTTATAAATGTATTCACATTTTGTACACATATTTCTGTGTAATAATGTACCCACACTTTGGATCGAGTGTATTTCGGTGATCGTGAAATATTTAGGTAGATGAAGGCATGAAAGAGATGGGACCGTTGATTCATCCGAATTCTGTTTTAATCCAACTTTTTTTCATTTCTATTTTATCCTCTATTGGTTAGTTATTTTCTATAGACAAAGAATAAAAAACGTTTAATCTCCCTCTCGCTTCTACAAGATGATTAGAATCTGAAATCGAATTAAAATCCGCCCGAATATCATGCGCGTTTTTGTTTTTTTCTGGCCCATCCGGAGATAAAAACTTAGATTCTCGGAACATACAATTGCCTACCAGTTATTTCGTTTTAAAACGTCGGCAGATCAAAAGCTTTATATGTACATATCTCATATGTAATATAGAAATAAGTAAGGAAATCAAATCCCTAATTATTTAGGTACTAGTATGTTTAAGGGCCTGCTGACATCAGCGCGCTCAGGTGTCACTTACCTCAACTATTTGGACCTTGTCAGGTTATGCATGAATTTTAAATAGGCGTTGCCTTTCATTATGATACAACAGATTTATAGGAAATGAAATAAATGAGAAACATGTAGACAAAATTAAACTAGAAATAATAAAACATGTATTACAAGCAATATTCATTAAATAACAATTTGTAACTAAAATATGATAATTTTTTTAATTTATAAATGTTTTTATTTTAAAGAGAAAAGATTTTTCTCTTTAGAATAAAAACATTTAAAAATAATTATATTTTAGTTACGAATTGTTATTTAATGTTTAAAATAGAAATATTTAAAATATGATGTTATGATAAACAATGAAATATTTATTACAAACAATGTTCATTAAAAAGAACAATATCTTCAAAAATTGCACCAAACGGGTCTCTTCCCTCTAACTTCGTTATATATAATATATAAAATGGACAATAGTCTCCAAAAGTAATGTACTATTCCTCAACCACGTATTTAATCGAATACCCGGGGTCTTGTTGCATCCTTTTTTTCTAGCATCTCCATCTAATTTTATTACCCACTTGGAGTTTCATATCATGTCCATTTCCACAACGCATTTTCTGCGGAATGACATTCCGCTCCTGAAGAAACCTAACAGCTGATTTTTCATCGTTCACCGTGCGAAAAATCTTCAAATTCCAAGTCATATTTGAAGAAAATAATCAAAAATACATTCATGTTCAACTTGACATAAACAATAACAAAACAATAGAAAGGTTACTATAACAGTAGGAGATGGTTAAGAAAAGTGACACCTGAGCGCGCTGATGTCAGCAGGCCTTTAAACATACTAGTACCATTATTTATTTTTAAAATAATATTTTTTCAATTCAAAATTTAAAAATAAATGAAAAATAAGTACAAGTATGCAAATGATCATTTTTTATTAATTCTTGAAAGCATTTCTTGAATTGGCGAAACTTAGTCATTAATATTACGGTCATCGGAATTGTAAAATAATTTATTTGTGGTGTGCCCCAATGGCACAAAAAATATTTCTTTAGGACTAATATCGAAATAAAATACCAATTTTATAAGAGAACGTTTAGGTATATATCTGATCACTTGGCAGTGAGCAATTGAAATGCATCGAGAGAACCCAAATGATGACTGATTTGAGCCAAATCTAACGCGCAAATCACTTTCGAAAATTTCGCAAATCCTGGGATTTTATAAATTGTCCAGACCTTAGAAATTTTGCTATTTCCTTTTTTTTCGTTATTTCTGCAATTCCTTAATTTTTTTAATTTCCTGAGATTCGGCTGATTTTCGCAATTTTCTTCATTTTCTCAATTTCCTTTATTTTCTCATTTACACAATATAGTTTACATCGCAATTTTTTTTTCACAATTTCTTCAATTTTCAAAGTTTCGTTAATTTTCGCAATATTGCTTATTTCAGCCATTCTTATTTTTTTTTTAAATTTCCTTTATTTGAGCAATTTCACTACTTTATGCTTTATTTCATTTACGCTATTTGACGTATTAACGTATTTTGCTAATCCTTCAATTTTTCGGAATTTTTATTATTTTCGCATTTTGAAAATTTAGCTTGCTTTCGAAATTTTTATTATTATTGCTTTTTTTTGTAATTTCACTTACATTCTCAATTTCCCCTTATTTTCGCTATTTCCCTAATTGTCGCAGTTTGCTTAATTTTCTCCTTTTTTCCTATTTTCACAATTTCTATTTATTTATTTAAACACCCTTCCTAGCCTCACAGCAATATGGGTTTTGACAATATTAATTATTTTATCTATCTATACGTTATATGCAAAGAAGACGATTTTTTGTTATTTTACTTACCTTTTAATTTTAACTTATCTTTTCAAAATTTATATGAATTTTGCAATTTATATTATCTCCGCACAATGCATCTGATTTTCGAACTTCTTACGATTTTCGCTTGTCGTTCGCTTTTCGCAATTAACACTATTTTCACCATTTCTCTTATCTTTGGCTATTTCTATGATTTTTGCAATCCTACGATTTTCGCAATTCCTACGACTTTCGCATGTATTGTATCCATGACGATATGTCCTATAATTCCTTGTGAAATTTATAATGATATACAGTGGCCAGGTCTGGGGTTCAGTACATGGTAGAGACTGTACTGTTTCATTGACAACGGTTGGGCAGTGATGTTATTTGTCCTAGATCACGTTCACCCGCCAGATCTCTCCCCCTTATTTTGGGTATCCCAGTCCAATAGAGGTTTATATAAAGTGGGTCTACAGAGGCTGGGTGAGCACCATGTAGGTCCTATATCCCATTTGATCCATCTCCTACCGCTAACAGGGTAAATAAAAGTCTTGCCAGTAACGGGATTTAAACCAGGATTTCCGGCATGGCAACTTAGTCTACCACTGAGCCATTCCACTCCCTACATATTAGCTTATACTCCACATTAATTATGGCAGCTCAGTAAACAGGATATATGGTTGCTTTGCCTGGCGTGGGAGAGATAATTTGGAAAGACTAATGAATTGTTTGGTTAGATTCATCTTGAGAGACTTCCAGCATTCTTACCTTGTTTTCATAAGACAAAATTAACATCAGCGTATGCCCTTTCCGGCCCTTTAAAATTTAGAACTAAATAACAATTATTTTCATTAATGTTACAAATTATTTTCGTTACATTTTTGCCTTAATTCAAGACAGATCCCTGACCCCTAAATAATCAACAGATTCCAAAATTAGGAAAGATACACTACCATATTTAAATAAAATTTCAAACAATTTTTTTATAGCAATAAGAGTACATCGTGGGTTTTCATTGTTTTTTAACATTACAGTCTAGCAGAAACATTACAGTCTTAACAGTTACTATTAATTATTTTTTCCTGTTGTGCTTTTTGAAGTTTGGTGAGTGTATATTGAATTTTCAATTTCTGAAGTATTTATCAGCTGTTTTTATCTAACCTTATCAAGCTGGGGTCGAGTAACCTTCCTCATGTTTCGTTAGTTGCATTTTAGCCTTGGAGGTGGTGGGATGTTTTTTGGATGCATTATTCATGTTTTGTTATGCTGTTATTCTCCGTCTACCCTGAGGATGCCTGAATAGGCAAAATATTGGACAGATAATTTCAGTTTCTGTTTTAGTTTAGAGACTTAAGGGCTTTTCGTTGGAATTTTACCACCGTTTTAACATTTATGTAAGGTCTCTTTTTACCTTCCTCTTTTCAATATTAATATATTTTGTGGAATAGCCATAAGTCCACTTGTTTCTTCATAATGTTCTTTTTTTCTTGCACTTTTACTTTCATTTTTTTATATGGTCTTTTGCCTTATGTTTTTGTGTTCTTCACTGTTATTTATTTTTTCCTGTTGTGAATTTGAAGTTTGGTGAGTGTATATTAAATTTTCAATTTCTGAAGTATTTATCAGCTGTTTTTATCTGACCTTATTCAGCTGGTTCGGGTAACCTTCCTTGAGTTTCATTAGTTGCATTTGAGCCTTGGAGGTGGTGGGATGTTTCTTGGGTGCATTATTCATGTTTTGTTTTGTTGTTATTCTCTTTCTACCCTGAGGATACCTGAATAGGCGAAATATTGGACAGATAATTTCAGTTTCTGTTTTAGTTTGGAGATTTAAGGTATATATCTGGTAGTTGAGCGATATCTCGGAAAAATGTCCATCCTGCACAACCGTTTGTGTCCAAGTAACAGTCCAGTCTCTTAACTTTTTTTGTTCAAATTAAAAATATAAAGGCAACAATATATATATATATATATATATATATATATATATATATATATATATATATATATAGTACGAGTGATGCTCAGATATTTTTAATACAGTTGCTACTTCGAAAGCAAACGTCAGCTTCGCTTATAAGAGGGAATTTACTACCGTGGCAAAAGATAAGACGTTGCAATAAAAGTAGTGGAAATAAAAAATGCACCATCTGGTCTGGACTCATAAGATGGAAGATTTTGCGAGTAGGTTGGGCAGATGTGACAGGAGGAAAGTTGCCTCGAGTCCTGGGGCTTAGATATCAACTATACTCCTCCAAGACCCAATTCCGGGAAGGTAGGAAGGTAACAGAGGAGCAGGTTGGGGAGCCTAAGAGGGGACCAGGTTCCTCTGGGCACCGCCATCTTATGAATATAGGATCAACCCTTCTGTAGCCTTATCTCACCGGCTGTTCCCACTTTTCTACTTCTTATTCCGTATACACTATTGAATAAAAATCGCTTGCAATATAACTAGGCCTGAAAAATTGCATTATTTTTTATTCGACGTCACTTTATGCTTCGATGGCTAATCGGTCGATGGTAAATAGAATTGGTAACAAACTTTACTGTGAGACCAAGTCCATTCAGAATATCAGACGCGATCAGAAAATTAAACATAATATATATCTGGCCAGATGTTTCATAATAATACAAATCATGAAGTATTTAAAAAGTGGCAGAAAAAATAAAAATTAAATAACTAAAAAGTACTAATTTTGACCGGATTTTAACCAATTTCAGAGAATAAATATATTAAAAACAACAGTTACTAAATCAATTAAATAAATGGGCTAGCATGCAGTATATTCTATATATAGTGTATATCTTTTTTATTGATTTATTTAAACCAATGATTGACTTGCTTTGAGAGCATCTTTTTGGGAGGAGAAGTTGGAAAAGCAAAGATTAAAATAAGGGTAGTGAAGAAGCATGCCGGATGATAGGCGGGATTGAGTTCCACACTGTGGTGGAGCAGGCGAGAAAGGAACGCTCGAATGCTTAGGTTGTTTGGGAACAAGTACGGAGATCTCGTTTTGTGATGCTGGACTGAGGATTTGAATTGGAAGAGACTAGATATATGAAGGGTGTTAAGAGTTATAGGATTGGTATGGAAAGCACTTAGGAAATATTGTCTAAGAATGAAAGGGAAGAGCCACTTTAACTGATCATAGTGATGTGACACGCGGGATCGCCTCAGAGTACCGAGGAAAAATCTTAGAGAGCAGTGGTAAATTGAGAACTCTAAATTTTGTCTACCCAGGTATAATTAGAATAGACATCTTTAAAGGGTACATTACACTGATCTGCTCGGAACCGCCATTTTACATCCCTTCTGAAAAACTGCACAACCAAGGACTTTTTGGTAGCTTTTGAAGATAAGGCTATTGCTAGAATAGTCGTTATATACATGATTTATAAATAGTAAATTCCCTGACCCAAAGTGTTTCGATTAGTAGGAGCTAGCTGGACAAAATTCATGTTCAAAATTTTAAAATTTTTTATTGGAATATTGTGAACTATAATGTTGTAAAACCTAGAGATCCAATATTTGTTTATGCCTGGCACACTTCATCTCGTCAGTAATAGAGTCCGAAGTAATGAATCCATTGAAATAGACTAAATCAGTAGTATTCAAACCTTCATTTCAAAAGCACACAATTATAATGTTGCTAATATTATATGAATCAATTGTTTAATATCGATAATATATCTACTCATAGATGTTATTTTTTTCTAAATAAAAAAATCTTCTGATAATCAAAGTGAATCATTTTTTAAAAAATTCATGAAGGATTTTTCCTCATTTTGAAGTGATGAAAATGACTTGTATACAGTTGTGTCTGGGCTAAATTTTATATATTTATATAGCTGCATCTCTCCCATCAATAATAAGATGCATTATAGCCTGCACACTCGAGTTGTTTTTTTCGGCCAAATTAAATGTGAAAAGCGATGGTGAAATGAAAGCGAATGTGAAGGTGAACATTAGAGCGAAGGTAATATCGAAAATGAAAGTAGGGTGAAAGTGAGAGGGAGTGAAAATTAGAGTGATAGCGAAAATGAGAGTTAAAGTGAGAGTGATATTGAAAGCCAGAATGAGAGTGAAAGTGAGGGTCGTATTGGATGCAATGGTGGAATGAAAGAGAAAGTGAGAGTGACGTTGGAAGAAATGGTGAAATGAAAGAGAAAATGAAAGTGATATTGGAAGTGATGGTGGACTGAAAGATAAAGTGAGAGTGAAAATAGGAGTGAAAGTGGCAGCCAAAATTAGAGCGAAAGTGAGGGTGATGTTGGAAGCGATGGTGAAATGAAAGAGAAAGTGAGAGGAAGCAAACATGGGAGCGAAAGAGAGAGTGAAAATGAGAGTGAAAGTGACAGCGAAAATGAGAGTGAAACAAAATACAAAATGCGAGCGAAAGTGAAAGTATGCGGTAGCTAAATCGAGATTGAATGAGAAAATAAAAGTGAAGGTAATAATGAGAGTGAAAGTGGTGTCGAAAACCAAAAGGAAAGAGAAATTGAGAGCGAAAATGAAAATGGGACTGAAAGTGAGAGCGAATGCGAAAGCCAAAATGAGAGTGAAGGTGAGAGTGATATTGGAAGCAATGGTGAATGAAAGAGAAAGGGAGAGTGATGTTGGAATAAATGGTATAATGAAAGTGATATTGGAAGCGATGGTGAACTGAAAGAGAAAGTAACAGTGAAAAAAGGAGTGAAAGTGGGAGCCAAAATAAGAGCGAAAGTGGGGATGATGTTGGAAGCGATGGTGAAATGAAAGAGAAAGTGAGAGTAAGTGGTAGCTTTTATTGAACGAGAAAATAAAAGTGAAAGTAATAATGAGAGTGAAAGTGGTATCGAAAACCAAAAGGAAAGAGAAATTGAGAGCGAAAATAAAAATGGGAGTGGAAGTGAGAGTGAATGCGAAAGGCAAAACGAGAGTGAAAGTGAGAGTGATGTTGGGACCAATGGTGAATGAAAGAGAAAGTGAAAGTGATATAGGAACGGATGGATAACTGAATTTGAAAGTGAAAGTGAAATATGAGTGAAAGTGGGAGCTGAAATGAGAGTGAAAGAGAAAATGAGGGTGAAATTGAGAGTAATGCAGATATAGATAGTGAAAATGAAAGAGTGTAAGCGAAATCGTGAGTGGTTGAGAAAATAAAACGATCGTCATAATATGAGTGAAATTGGTATCGAAAATTAAAATGAGAGAGAAAGTGAGAGCGAAAATGAAAATGAGAGCGATAGCGAAAATGAGAGTGAAAGTGAGAGTTATATTGGAAGCAATGGTGAAATGAAAGAGTAACTGAGAGTGGAAATGAGAGTGAAGGTGGCATCGAAAACCAAAAGGTATGAGAAAGTGAGAGCGACATTGGAAGCAATGGTGAAATGAAAGAGAAACTGAGAGTGATATTTGAAGCGATATTGAAAATGAAAGCGAAATTGAGAATGCAAATGAGAGCGAAGGCGATATCGAAACTGAACCTGGAAGTGAAAGTGAGAGTGAAAAGGGGAGGAAAGTGAGAGCGAAAATGAGAGTGGAAGCGAAAGCGAGAGTGATTGAGAAACTAAAAGTGGAAGTGATGTTGAAATATATAGTGAAAATGAAAATGAGAGTGGGGGTCAAAGTGGGTGTAAAATGAAAGAGAAAGTGAGAGTGAAAATGAGGTTTCTTAGACAGTGTTTATTTTCCAGAGAAGTGATTTTATTTAGAATCACGCTTAGTTGGTATATTTCACTGTTATTCGGGTACTCATATTAAGAGGCAAAGTTAGCCCCAGAAGGGTCTGTGATTCTTAAGGATCCACCCCCTCCCTCCCTCCTCCCCTCTCTTCCTGCATACTTTGTTTATTAATTATCACACATGACGGGATTCTCAGGAGCATCGCCCGAATAGCCTTAGCAGCACAAAAGTGATGTTAAATAAATAGTTCAGGCTATGGTCGATTCATGAATAAATAAATTAACAGAGTTTTTCCAAAGCGAGTTTTTCATTTTTATTAGTAGTACTCATGACTGTCTATTCTAATTATTAAGTATACGATATTATTGTCTTAGTCACTGCAATTTAGATGCATGAGACTTTTAATTATTAATAGTATCACCGAGTAATAAAGTTAGAAGTTACTTGCCTTCCACCTACTCCTAGGTAACATAAATGACTTACCCAGCTAGCTCGAGACAAGTCACTCCTGCTCAGCAACAGTGTACTGTGCAAACTCTGGGGCTATTTATAGAAGCTGAATAACGAGATGGGATTGGAATAAGGTCTGTGAGAAGGGCTGAGAAGGGTTGGAAGGGTTAGAAAGGTCTCGAAAGGAGTACAATACCTTGTCCTGGGAGCATTGTGATTGTGACTACCCGCGGTTCACCCGCCCTCTTTCGTACCTTTGTACATTTACTGAATAGCTCGCGACTATTCGGCTGGATAATAACATTATTCAAGTTTCTCTTGAAATTTCTTTCAATCCATTTAGATATTTCTATCAGTTTAGAGCAGTTTCATTCTCTTTCTACTTATACTTCGACACAGTATTTCAGCCATCATATGCAGGTATCATAGATTATATAACGCATATTATGTTAACCACTACACCGTAAGTGACTATGTCATTTATTGCCAATTCTTACATTCTTGTAAAATGCTTCTAGGAAGTTTATAATGAAATGTTAGCCATGAGCGTTTGCTATCTTCTCATAAAAGGAAAATGGCAACAGATGTTGTGTAGCGGATATTAAAAGTTTGTTTTAGGATCGAGGTCTATTTCTCGGGCACACTCTTCCCCTTTTCCTCCTTCGTGAAATAAAAGAAAAAATAAACTTAAGTTCCGGATTTATGAATCATAAAACCCTTGTTTCTTCCCCTTTATTATTAAACTAAAAAAAAAAAGTTTTAATATTGTCTGTGTAAATTACTTTTGAAACGAGATACTAAACTAAAATGTCTTGATGGTATTGGTTATACAGGAAAAAAAAAACCTATGAAGGGTTTTGGCTTTAATAAATGGTAGAGAATGTATAGTTTATAAGTCAACGAATGTGCAAGCAGGTAACAACCTAACTGCCAGAACTTCCTTAAAATAATGGTACCTACTTTATATAGGCTGGGTGAGACCCGATAGGAGCTGAGGATCCCACAGGATCAATCCACGCCTGTAAAATGAATACGGAGTTTATCTGCAAAACCCTGTTTCGAACACGTGACCTTCAGCAATCTACACACTGAGCTATATCGCTTTCTATTTAATTAGAAAATAAAATAAAAGGACTCATATGAGGGATATTTCTGTTTATCATACAAATAGCTTTTATTATACATATTATAGCATTGAATATTTATTTATCCACGAATATCACATTATATATTTTGATATAATCCAATACGAGCGTTAGCTTAAACCATCATTATAAAGTAATAACTTGCTTTTTGGCAAAGCATGGGATAGATATTATTAATAATTTATTATTATTACACTCTTCATTTTCTTGAGGCATTATTAATAAATTAAAGAGGCCAACTGTGGTGTAGTGGTTAGCAAGGCAATCTTATGTGTCATTGATCGGGAGTTCCCAGACAGGCACTAGGCCGTCGGATTTTTGAAATGGAGGTCCCTAGCCTGTACGATATCAGGTACTCGTTAAAAATCCCTCTCCTAATTAAGCCGGGATAGGCAAATTTAGGAGATCCCACTATAGCATCGCCCAATTAACAAACGGTGTAGGGCTTGCAAGAAATATAAATATTTCATTGTGTTATTGAATAGATATAATGTGCAAATTCAAGAGATATAAAAGGGAGATTTTTAAGAACAAACTAGGTTGTTTATTACTATGGGCTATCGTTATAGTAGGAATAAAAAATACTTTGTTATACCATTCTTAGGAGGAAGCGTAAAATAGTGATATTGAAGATATGTGGATAGACAAAATTTAGAAATATCTCTACCCGATAATTCATCATCCGATAAGTATCATAAATTAACACCAAATAGATTTAAAAAACATTTTTATCACTGTAAACTATTTCAGTGGCAATAGAAAGTATGCAAGTGTAGTAGGCATGAATTGAATCTTGAATATTTTGATTTTAACGACAGATGATCCGAATTTGAACTATTATGTTAATAATGTAGTAATATATGCCAAATAGCATTTGTATAATTTCTGAAATAAATATTTTTATTATTATCATTAATAAAAATGTGTTTTAATGTATTATATTAGCTAAAATATTTAAGTTGTAAAACTCTTAAAATTAATCGTCTTAAAATTTACTCTGCTATACGCGTTGTATCGTGTTGGAGATAAAATGGGTAAACATATTATTCAGGCAACGCAGAGACACTAGATAACTTTTTTTTATGCGGGATAGGATTAAAATATTTAATTAAATTCACATATATTTTTTACGTTGACACTGGATAAAATATAACACTAAGATTATTGGGAAAATATTCATTTTTTTTATACACTCTTGCTGGCTTCAACTTCAACAGGACTACTTTCAAGTACTTGGAATACTTCCAAAAATATTTTTCTCACTTCCGAAACATATAGCCCATTATGTCTAAAAATATTTCAGGGGTTTTTCGTTGTTATTTATAGTGACACAAATGACCAGCTAGCATTGCTACATCACGGTAGTGAAGAAGACTTCTCATATTAAAAAAAAAATTCTCTCAAACATTTAATTCACACCAGAGATATGTAAGATGATAAATAAAGAGAGTTCCTGGGAACTAGAGAAAAAACTTGCTAACTTATTTTCTGTTTGTTTCTTTTTTTGTTTTTTTACAATCCTGACTTAGGAATGAGAGAGAAGTTTGGTAACAATGCGTATTCTGATGTTTTTCATAGTTGAAATGTATCTTAGAATACATCATTACATCACAATTTTATAACTAAAAAAAAAAATTAATAGAGGTATTTGAAAGCTCCATGCAAGTTAAAAAAATTATTGGGGTATTGGTAAAGCTAAGTCTGTTAGCGCCCGGAGATGGATCGTATGGGATCTAGGACCCTCCTGGGCCTAAAACAAGGGGGAGAAAAAAATCTGGCGTTTGGGCGTGATTTAGGTCAAATTACCTCCTTGCACAACCGTTGCCCATGAAATAGTGAAGTCCCTACCATGTACTGATCCCCAGCAAAGCGTTCCTATTGTAATAATGGTATTGAGATTATTAATATTGAAAAGTAAAAAGAGACCTTACATAAATGTTAAGACCGTGGAAAAATTCCAACGAAAAGCCTTAAGTCTCCAAACTAAAACAGAAATAGAAATATCTGTCCAATATTTCGCCCATTCAGGTATCCTCAGGGTAGAAAGAGAATAAAAGCAAAACAAAACATGAATAATGCACCCAAGAAACATCCCACCACCTCGAAGACTCAAAAGCAACTAATGAATCATAAGGAATGTTACTCGACCCCAGCTGGTTAAGCTTAGTTAAAAACAGCTGATAGATACTTCAGAAATTCAAAATTCAATATACACTCACCAAACGTCAAAAAACACAACAGGATAAATAAATAATAGCAAACAACACAAAGCTTAAGACGAAAGACCATATGAAAAAATGCAAGAAAAAAAATTAATAACATTATCAAGAAACCAGCGGACTATTTCTATTTCTGTTTTAGTTTGGAGACTTAAGGCTTTTCGTTGGAATTTTTCCACGGTCTTAACATTTATGTAAGGTCTCTTTTTACTTTTCAATATTAATATATTTTGTGGAATAGCCATAAGTCCACTGGTTTCTTGATAATGTTATTAATTTTTTTTTCTTACATTTTTTCATATGGTCTTTCGTCTTAAGCTTTGCGTTGTTTGCTATTATTTATTTTTCCTGTTGTGTTTTTTGAAGTTTGGTGAGTGTATATTGAATTTTGAATTTCTGAAGTATCTATCAGCTGTTTTTATCTAAGCTTAACCAGCTGGGGTCGAGTAACCTTCCCTTTGATTCATTAGTTGCTTTTGAGTCTTCGTGGTGGTGGGATGTTTCTTGGGTGCATTATTCATGTTTTGTTTTGCTGTTATTCTCTTTCTACCCTGAGGATTATACATGATACTCCAGAATGGGCGAAATATTGGACAGATAATTTCTATTTCTGTTTTAGTTTGGAGACTTAAGGCTTTTCGTTGGAATTTTTCCACGGTCTTAATATTGAGATTATTTTACTGACCATTAGAAAACGTTTAAAAGCGGTTTTTGATCTTAACATCTCATCATTCCAATTAAACTTCAATTTCAAACTGAATACAACTCAAAATATGACTTTATGACAGAAAAATATGTTGACAATGGAACATGAGATATTTCGATACTGGATTTAAAAGCTTCAACCAATACAGTTGCTATTGAAGACTTAAATGAAAAATGCCAATTTTTTTACTCTTTTTTAGGCGCCTTTAGCGACTTTGGTGGGGAATAAACTTATGTGTTCGCGTCAGCAACATGCTCGATACTGGCGATACCTAGCGGCTTATGCACGAATTATACAGTTTCATTTAATCAACTTTATTTTAAAGGTTAGAATTCCATTGGTATAAAAATAATTATATTTAACTCAAAAGTCGTATAAGAAGTGTTCAATTGATACTAGTGAAAACTTAAAACATCAGGAACCGGTTGAATTTTCCGTTTCCCCTAAAATATTTTATTTGTAAAAGTTTTATGAAACGGAGAGTGGAGTGGCTCAGTGGTAGAACATCGGAAATCCTGGTTCAAGTTCCGCTGCGGGCCAAGACTTTTATTTAGTCTGTTTGCAGCCGAAGATGGATCATACGGGATCTCTTGGACGCTCCTGGGGCTCACCCAGCCTCTATAGAGTATTACAACTTATTATTGTAAGTGAGCGAGATTTAGGACAAGTCACCTCCTTGCAGAACCGTTGTGCATGAAACAGTACAGTCTCTACCATGTACTGAACTCAAGACACGTTCACGGGTTGTAGTGGCACAGTTTTTTTATTTTTATGAAACGATTGAAAATATAAAGGATCCATATATTGTTGAACTTAACGATAATAATAATTACAAAAGACTTTGTTGATTTCTTCTGGTTTAGACCGTATTGATTATTTTTTCGCCAATGTTTAACCAGCCATCCTGCTAACTTCTTCAGGGCTGAGATGAGAATGAGGATGATCCGTGCGCTCTCGGCCATATATGCCCACTCGGGTTCGTTCGGGTCCATTCGTGAATTTTCGGATCCCGTCGTTAGTCGATCGGGTCCTTTCGTGTTCTGGGACAGAGTCTACTTTTCCATGAACACGATTGGCTGGATTCTGATTGTTTGGGCTTAGGTTGATTGGCTTTTGATTTGTTTAGTTCTTCTTGGTTAATCTGTTTTTTATTTATAATCTCTGTTCTATTGGGGAGCCAGAGCTTACTCAATTTGTAACCGTCCTCCCTGTTGAAGTTATCCGGTTGTTTAATTATTTCAATAGCTTCAATAATTTTTTTTTTCCGTGGCTTTGTCACATTTCTTAACCACTCTGACCTTGTCAAATTCTATAGCATGATTTGTGGTGACGAAATGTTCAGCCAAGGCTGACGTCTTACCGTCCATCTTCTTGACGCATGCTATAATCCACTAGACTCACCGAACACATAAAAAGTGTCAAGAAGATGGACGGTAAGACGTCAGCCTGGGCTGAGCATTTCGTCACCGCAAATCATGCTATAGAATTTGACAAGGTCAGAGTGGTTAAGAAATGTAACAAAGCCACGGAAAGAAAAATTATGGAAGCCATTGAAATAATTAAACAACCGGATAACTTCAACGGACGGAGGACGGTTACGAGTTGAGTAAGCTCTGGCTCCCCAATATAACAGAGAATACGAGTACCACCATCAGCGGGCTCATGGTAATGCCTTAAAATACCGCAAGGTATGAGAAGAAAAAAAAAAAAAGATCATCCTCATTCTCATTAGCCCTGAAGAAGTCAGCAGCATGGCTGGCGAAAAGTTGGCGAAAAGTTAATCAGCACGGTCTAAACCAGAAGAAATCAACAAAGTCTTTTGTAATAATAGTGGCCCTGGAAACCTAAAATAGTAGATAATAATAATGTTAAAAATAAAACCTATTTAAATAAAAATAAAAGGTATAAAACCTGATTGACATTAATAAATAGCTGACTGAAAAACTGACTACTATTAATAAATTTAATTTACAAATTTAACAAATCAGACTATAATTGATTTAAAATATAATTTAATAAATTAGAACTGTAACTGAAAATAATATGTATGTAAATACGAATACAAGGTATAAATAATATAACCATTTATTGATTATTATTTCAATGTAATTATTGACATTTTAGAAATTTAAAAAAATAATACAGTTATTCCAAATTCTTGAGTTTTCACTTCTGTCGGGCGTCCTCCAGTGTCTATTACTATTGTTTTTTTAATAGAAAAGAAATTTTAGAAAACTCCCTATCAGTCGGGATAATAATTGTACCATGCTTGTAGTAATATTTCCCCATGTGTTTTAGGCATGATAAAAAATAAAAATGGAAAACAAAAATCGCTCATATGCTAAGCGTGTTCATGGATATGATCACGCACACATTATTACCATCATATGTAACCTCCGATTTTACGTTAGTGTGTCATGCGACGATGACAACCATGTTGTTATCCATTTCGTCTTATTCCATTTTCAGTTGCAATAGATAAATGGTAACAATATTACGATCTATCATGGTATGTCACAAAATAATTTTACATGCCATTCCGATCTTGTTTCCTGTCATGATATTTGGTATTTTTGAATAAAAAGCTACGTATATTTATAATTGAAATACTATAAAAAATTATTTTATGCAATAGAGATGACATTATTCATCATTTTTAGCATGATTGTCATCCAGTCGAAGGTAAACATCTGTATTGAATTTAAAGTATAATATCTGGGTATTGAACTGTATATAAAGATTAATTAGTTATTCCCATTAACAATAAATATCTAATAAAAAATTTTAAATTTTAAAAATTATTTGTTTATAACTTTTTGGACCTAAGTTCGTTTGATGCTTCAATTAAAGTAAGATATCCATGGCTAGCAGCTGAACTTTATTATTAAATTCCTCTTATAGTAAGTTCCTAAACGAATAAATTTACAACAAATATCATCTTATTTTTTAACAAAGAATGTTTAAAGCTCAAAAGTATTGTTCTGCAAGTTGGCTAATTTTAACTAAACAAATGTTGTTTATGTTATTTTTTGTTGAAGTATTATGATTATAAACCTTTTAGGAGTTTAACATTTTTTTATTAGTCAATTAATGAACTACTTTCGGTGATGATGTAGCAAATAAAAAGGAGACCAATTCAGTTATTTTATCTTTTCACAGTCTTAAGTCATCAGTGTGGGATCTGTAGAGTCTATTGGGGCTCATCCAGCCTTTATTAACCCTGGAGCGGGCGCGCCATTGACTGTAACAGTTGAAGGCGCGCGCGGCACTCAGTACCGCATTGCTTGTTTTTTATCATTTGCAATAGGGAATAGAAAATTACAATATAATTATTTAGATATTAGTTTTATTAAGTAAAATACAATATAATTTTCGAATATAACAAAGGTTTTAGTATAATTTTTGTAGTATTTCGTCAATAGTAACAAATTGTGACAAGGAATAATTTCTTTTGCAATTATTGACAAATATAAGAAAGAAGTCTCTTATTGCAACAAATTCTATCGATTCTTTCTCGATCAATTCTTGTACTTTTAACGTCAAAACGCATTGACCTGAAATAAAAATCTCTAATATCTAAAAGCAGCTCGCAAAATCATAAGCCCCGAACCATCGTAACCTTTCCACATTTCCTCCACATTTGTTTTATTACCTTTTTTTATTGCGAGTAAATAAAGCAAACCAAAAACAGCCATAATTTCAAATCTTGTTGTGTACTTCATATCTCGATCTCTTTTAATCTGTATCTTCGTCTTTCTAACCTCAATATACTTATTGGTATATAGTAAAATATCGTCAATCATTTCTGTTGTCACGAAGGCCAAAAACATGTCTAATTCAGATGATAAATTTCTAGTAAACCTTGTCGGACCTAATACTATTTTAGCAATGTTTTTTGATTCTATAGCCGTAGGGTTTGATATTCACAATGGATCTGAATCTCGGCCAATAAAAAAATTAAAGTCTAAATTGTCTACCTGTTTAGTTTCAATGTCTTCTTCAACGTTAGATTGTTCCGAGTTACTATCATGATCCCATTGTTTAATTAATTCGTCTTCTCCCTCACTACTATCCGAGAAATCAAATTTATTGCCATCAGATTCATCACTGAGCTACCGTAAAAGCGCCATAATTTCATCTGGTTCTCTGTACAATTTCTCAGCTCTATAAATATTGATGACATTTTAATTTACAATAGTTTGCAGTATATGCTAAAGTACTTTAATTTATTAGTAGAATACTAATTACAAGAAACTTTTAATCAAATATAAAAGTAATGAAAATGTACTTACATTTCAAAGCGCGCGCGGTACGGAGTTCCGCAATTAGGAACTGACGGGATAAATTCTTACTAACGACTGACTATAAACAATAAACAACGAACTGTAGGCTCATTATTGATCAAAAAGGCATAGATAACGAATACATGCCACGACAGGAGCCATCAGGTATTATGGTTCCAGTTGGGACACGTTTAACAAGAAATGCGGTACTGAGTGCCGCCGCGCGCCCGCTCCAGGGTTAAGTAGGTATTCTTAATTTGGGAGAATCATTGACCTCGGCCAAATCACCTTCCTGCACAACCGTTGGATTAGAAACCGTATTAAGCCTCGCTTGTACTGAGCCAATACCCAATGGTCGCAATCGATCCGGTCGACATTGTCCCTTTAGTGCCTTGGCTTTGGTTTTCTCTGAAAGTTGCGGCTTGAGACGGAAGCAACTGGAAGCTTTACTCTTAAGTTCAAAAGCTTCTAGCCAAGATGTGTAAGAAACTTCAAAGACTTTGTCGCTAAGAGGTTTCTCCCCTCTACTTATCCTTTTCATGAATGCACTCCCTACATATCTATGTCAGGTTATCCATTAACCAATACCTTTTCTGGCTCTTTGTAAGTTGCAAAGGTGTTCTGTAATGTATGGAATTCTGAATGCTTGAATTTAAAGCAAATAATTTAATATGGTAAATAAATATTAAACAGTACATATGTATCACTGGAGTTTCAGATTCAACTGAACATTAAGCTGCTTAAAACTTCGTATTATCAGTGCTTGGAATAAACAATATAAATAAATGAAGGTTGATACATTTTTGTTAACAAAAATTCTATCACTTCTGTAATTTCTTTTTTCAGACCGTCTATTTATTGGCGCATTCCACGCCACTGTATATTAAGTGCCTTTTAATTACTTATTTGCAAAATGAAATCATAACATATATGATAATTAAAAGATATTATAACTATGATAATATTATACTAGTTATAATATTATAACTTACTAATAAAATTTATAAAAAAAAAAAAAGAAGTCTTTTTATATATATATATATATATATATATATATATATATATATAAATTGACTAATAAAAAATGTTAAACTCCTCAGGTTTATAATCATAATACTTCAACAAAAAATAACATAAACAACATTTGTTTAGTTAAAATTAGCCAACTTGCAGAACAATACTTTTGAGCTTTAAACATTCTTTGTTAAAAAATAAGATGATATTTGTTGTAAATTTAATCGTTTAGCAACTTACTATAAGAGGAATTTAATAATAAAGTTCAGCTGCTAGCCATGGATATCTTACTTTAATTGAAGCATCAAACGAACTTAGGTCCAAAAAGTTATAAACAATTAATTTTTAAAATTTAATTTTTTTTATTTATTGGCGCATTCCACGCCACTGTATATTAAGTGCCTTTTAATTACTTATTTGCAAAACGAAATCATAACATATATGATAATTAACAGATATTATAACTATGATAATATTATACTAGTTATAATATTATAACTTACTAATAAAATTTATAAAAAAAAAAGAAGTCTTTATATATATATATATATATATATATATATATATATAACGCAAGTAAGTTCTACCTCCGAATCCCGTGAAATTTCCAACATGCTGTAACAGATATGAAATAATTGATTCGTCCGGTTTTGGTTTCGCTGTTCTTAAAAGATCATGCTGTTGCTTACTGTCTAGTTTTTTACTGAATTCGTTTAACAATGATCGTTTTGAAATCGGCCATGTACTTCCACATTTTTTTTAATTTACCAACTTCCGAGCCGATCCGGATAAAAGCCGGCGGGCATAAATACGAGTTGTGGCTATTAAATAACGAGACTGACGATGCAGCGGAACAAGTACGCATGCGCCAACCGCCATTGACTGACAGCTGTTTAGTGTGAAGCTTTCTCTTTAGTATGCAGTTAGTCTTGCTTCTGTAAACAATACCGTTTAGTCAGAGCCTACGCTCGCGTATGTGTTTATTTTCTGTCTTTCGGGATAAAATGGTTAGTGTAATATTCGAGCAACGAATTATTGTGAAATGTCACTTCAAACTTGAAAAAATCGATACTGGAACTTATAATTTAGTAAAAGAAGTGTATGACAGTGAATGTTTAAGCGTTTTAAAGATGGCCGAGAAGACGATTCGCGGCCAGGTCGCCCTTCAACCTCAAAAACGGATGTCAATGTTGAAAAAGTGGATAATTTGATTCGGTCTGACCGTCGATTAAGTATTCGAGAAATTGCTGAAGCTGTAGGGATTGATAAAGAATATGTACGGCAAATTTTACATGACAATTATAACAAGCGAAAAGTGTGTGTCAAAATAGTTCCTAAAATTCTCACGTTTGAACAACAAGCAGCTCTCAAAAATGTTTGTACTGGCACTTTGGATGTCATTAAAAATGATCCAAAATTATTGGAAAGGGTAATAACATGTGATGAAACGTGGTTTTTTACTTATAATCCGGAACGAAGCATCAATCCATGCACTGGAAGACCCCAACTTCACCGAGAGCCAAAAAAAGCTAGAATGAGCAGGTAAACATTTAAAGCAATGATGATTGTTTTTTCGATATTCATGGGATTGTTTACCTTCACTGGGTTCCTCAAGGTCAAACTATTATTCAATACTACTACCTTGAGGTACTCGCAAAACTACGTGAAATATTAAGGAAAAAAAAACCCGAATCGTGGAAGGACAAATAATCGGTTCTCCACCAAGACAATGCGCCAGCTCATTCCGCGTTATCTGTCAAGAGGTTCCTAGCCCAGTACAGCATCCCAGTGTTAGAACATCCACCTTATTCACCAGATCTTGCACCATGTGACTTCTATCTGTTCCCTAAGGTGAAATCTTCATTAAAAGGGACGGGATTTGAGTCCGTGGAAGCTGTAAAAAAGATGACACGCGTCCTGAAGGAGCTGACAGAAGATGACTTCCGGCACAGTTTCCAACAATGGAAAATTCGCATGGAGTATTGTAGGGTTAGAGAAGGGGTGTATATTGAAGGTGCTAGTAGGTAATTATGTATAAAATAAAAATAAATTGTATTGCGACGTCAATCTCATTCTGTAATAGCCACATATCGTAGCACGCTGTCAGTCATCAAATCTAGTCCTTTTCTTCTAATTAATCATAACCCTTTTATCAATTCTATTTAAATTACAGGATGAAATAAAAATCCCACAGAGTAGATCCACGCCTGGCACTAGGATAAAAGAATAATCGACTATTCTTATGAAGAGTATAGAGCGCTTAGTTGATGTGCTGAAAGTCCGTGGCTGCCATAGATTGAACCTGTGGAATACGCAGATCCTCCTGGGGCTCATCCAGCTTTTATAAAATAGGTAAACATTATTAGGAGAAACATTGATCTCGGCTAAATCACTACCCTGCATTACCGTTGGCTTAGAAACATTAAAAAAATGTCTATGTACTGAACCCTTAGTTTATTAATACATGTTTATCAGATTTAACTAACAAAAAAAGTATGTATGAAGTGAAAAATCGTCAGTTTGGAGTTAAACTGCTGTTTAGACATTAAAAATAATTCAGAATATGCTGCTGCTTAAGCATAGCAACCTTCATTTATTTTATTCTTCAGGGCAATATATTTTAGTCGTCGTCCATATTTTCATCTAAAACTTCAGCCTTACCTTATTTATCTGTAGTAAACCGTGAATGTTACATTAAATCCCTTGTGTTTTATATATTTTATGCACATCTTTCACAGAGCGGTTCCAGTTGGATAAATCTTTCCGATTATGAACCTGGTAAGAATTTCCTCGAAAAGGTTTTCCTTGTCGTGTTTTGCTTCTCGAAGCGTGCTGTGTAATTCTTTCAACTTAATCGTGCTGTAGCTATCGTGAAGTATTACGTTTTTATACTTATTTTCCACTACACTATCCGGTTTTATTTACAAAACACTTTAAAAAATATCGTTAAAGTTAAACGGCTTCGAGGAAAAAGAATGTTTTCATGTGAATTAAACGTGTGAACTTTGAGAAAAAAATATCACCATGGTGTAACTTAGACGATACTTTATTAGTAAAAAAAAAAGTTACTGTAATATTACAAAACTTAAAACAACACGCATATGGTTTTGGGTTCAGTACACCGTAGAGACTGTTATTTTTCTAGAGCAACCTTTGTGCAGGGAAGTGTTTTTGCTGAGATCACGCCAAGTTACCCCTGATCGTGGAATCCCTATTGATAAGGACTTGGTGAGCCCTGGATAAAATCATGTAATAACAAAATAAGATAAAAAACAAAAGCTGTAATTTTTATAATATAACGGAAGGACTGAAAAGTACATGAATATATGTTTCTATAGCAAACATTAATAAAAATTATGTGATTATAACTGCCCACAAAATGATTAAAATGATAATAGTAATAATAGTTTTTTTTTGTTTGTTCTTGGAAGAGTTCCTTCAAAAATATATTAGTGAAAATGGAAATGAGCTTTTGTGTCTTAAAGTACAATTCTAGGAAGAAGAACTTTAACATGCCTTCATCATAATTATTTTAATGTGTAATATAAAGGTTATAATAAATTAATTGTGCGATTAGCTTGAATATATAATTAAACTGATAAATCCTACAATTATAATTAAAAGGAATATTATACAATTAAAAGGAATTCTCATACAAGACTGAAATGACAAGAAACTGCTCGACGTTTTCGCCTACTTCAACATTTACTGGACAAACGCTCTAAGCTCCCAATTAATTACAAAAACTCATTTACATGACAGTTATCAGACCTATTTGGACATACGGAGTTGAGCTGTTGGGCTCTACTAAACCATCCAATTCACCTCGTATTCAATCCTTACAATCCAAAATCCTTCGTAAAATCCTCAATGCTCCTTATTTTGCCACAAACAAACTCATCCACCATGATCTTAATATCCTATATGTTGCTGATTTGGCCCAAACTAGATATCTATCCTTCCATGACAAGCTCCATACACACTTGAATCCGCTAGTCTCTCAACTTGCTTCCCATACTATCCCTGATAAGCCTCCGAGGTGTCTGAAAAGAAGATGGCCTCGAGACCTTCTACTATAGAACTTTATTGGAGTGCTACCGATGGGTAGTTTCTACACAAGTGTTTTTTTTTTTCATGTCATTTGTTCATATTAGCAGATTTACTTGTTGTAATATTATTACTGTTGTAAATATCAATAAATTAATCTAAAAAAAAGCAACTATTTTATGTTAATTTTATTACATAGGTACTAATATAGATAAATTTGAAATATTTTTCACTATATTTTAATATTATTCTTGATGAAAATAATAATGGTCTAAAATTAAAGTTACGATTACTCAACAACAACATCTTGATGGATAATTTTTAGCACTAGTAGTAAAAATTTTCAAAACATCATTCATATTAAATCTGCTGGTCTAATTTTCTGATCAATTGAGTGAAATAAAATGATACTTCAAATATCAATAAATTAATCTAAAAAAATAAATAAATAAAAAAATTAACAACGAGTTAATGCCCAAAAACTTAAAAAAGTTATAAAAATAAAAAATATACAAATAAATTTGTTATGGATAATTATAAAGTAAGAAATAATAAACCGTTAAGCCCAACGAGTCTCGGGTCCAGTACATGGTAGAGACAGTACACTTTCTAAGATGAAGGTTGGGCAGAGGGGCGAATTTGCCAAGAGATCACGCTAAGCCGCCCTGTTTTGCCCCGATTAAGTTGTCCCTACTTAATAGGGACAGGGTGTCCGAAATACCAGAGTCCATCCGTGGCTAATAACAGATTAAATAATTTATCTTTCTCGGCCGTATTTGTACCCTGGGCCTTCAGCTTAGCAACTCACCTCTCTACTCTCTGAGCCACCCTATTTCCAATAAAACTTAATATGTGCTAATATTTTATATATTTTGGTTTCATTAAACTCGTGTTCATACCTTTCTAAGATTACACCGCAGCTATAAATTTATTGTAATGCAGCATTTTCATAAAAGCCATGTCCGTGAGATATCCCAATACAACTCAGAGAATATTTGTGAAAACACCCTCCCGATTTTTGTTGGCGCCCGTAAACCGAAAGAACGGAACGCTTTTATGAGCAAGCAGTTTTTGTAGTTTAAGACCTGCGGGATTTTTATACTTACTATTATTTGGGGAAAAAAAGGGAGAGAAACAGGTTTATTGTGATCACTTTATTATCTACATTTTAAATGATACTAAAATGTTTAAAAAAATATATAATAATAAAATCATATATATTATCTATTAAATTTTTAGTAATGGTAAATTATGTTAGGATCAGGCGATGGACACAAGCCAGCATATACCACATAACTAACAAAATATATTGTTTATTGAATCGACATTAAGAAGAGCTCAAATCATTAAGGACACTCATAGCGAAACAATTCGGAAACATCAAGAACATAGTAAGGAACTTAAAAATTCTACAAGCCAGTAGAAGTAAAAGTACTACCAATTGTAGTTTCTACCAATGATTATATTGGTAAAGAAACTAAGGAAACTAAGGAATCATTGAAGAACCTGCTGTTGACATAGCGGCACTATCTGGCACATTATGAGTACCAAGATAAATCTTACCCTATTAAGCAGGCAGTTTAAATGCCTCTAATGGTCGTTACCTTTACTCTTAAGAGACTGGATGGCAGTATTTAAAATATCACTATCACTTTCATTTTCTCTCTCATTTTAATTTTCAATATCACTCTCACTCTCATTTTCATTTTCTATATCACTCTAGCTCTTATTTTCACTATTACTCTCACTTTGACCGTCACTCCCTCATTTTTTTCAATTGTAATATCACTCTCACACTCACTTTCTCTCTAATCTTAATTTTCAATACCACTTTCGCTTTCAATGTCACTTCTACATTCGTTATTATTTTTCAAGGATGTTTATTTTATAACCAACTCCTGGTCAGTCACCTTTGAAAAAGGGAGGGATGATGTATCTTATTCCTTAAGGATTGATTTCTTTTATCCTATCGCTATCACATTCACTTTCTCTCTCATTTTAATTTTCAATACTACTTTCACTCTCACTCTCATTTTCGAAATCAATTTTGCTCTCATTTTCACTGTTACTCTCACTTTCACTGTCACTTCCCCTTTTTGTTTATTTTTTTCCGATCTCTCTCATTTTCTTTTCCTATATCACTCTAACTCTCATTTTCAATAACACTCTCATTTTCACAGCTACTCTCACTTTCACTCTCACTCCCATTTTCTAAATCACCCTGGCTCTCATTTTCACTGCTACTCTCACTTTCACCACCACTCCCCCTTTTATTTTAAATTCAATACCACTTTCACTTTCACTCTCGTTCTCATTTTAATTTTTAATTTCAGTCTCACTCTCATTTTCATTTTCTATACCACTCTCATTTTCACTTTCACACTCACTGTCACTGTCACTTCGTTTTTATTTTTCCTATCGTTCTCATTTTCATTTTCTATATAACTCCGGCTCTCATTTTCACCGTTGCTCTCACGTTCGCTGTCATTTCCCCTTTTGTTTTAATTTTTACTATCACTTCCATTATTACTATCACTCTCACATTCACTATCACTTCCCCATTTGTTTTCATTATTACAATCACTCCCACTCTCACTCTCACATTTCTCTCATTTCAATTTCCTATATCAAATTCACTCTCACTCTAATTTTTATTTTCTATATCTCTCTGTCTATCATTTTTACTGTTACTCTCACTTTCTATCTCATTTTAATTTCCATCACCACTTTCACTCTCACTCTCATTTTAATTTTTACTATGACTCTCATTTTCACTTGCACTCTCTCTTTCACTGTCACTTCCACTTTCGTTTTCAATTTTTAAAGGATCTTTATTTTATAACCAACTCCTGGTCATTTGTCCACGTCAACATTTGGAGAAGAGAGGGAGATCTTCTTAATGGAGATTAATTAATGATAATGATAATGATAATTAATCATAAAATTACTATATATCAAGTATAACGATCTCAAAAAGGCATCCCGTTTAATTGTTTAAATATTATTCAGTTCAAAGGGTCTGACTTTTCCTTGAGATCATTGCTTGGGCAGTGAAGCCAATATAACAGACCTTTAACTTAGCAAGATAGTTCGAGGAAGTTAGCATGTACTCCAGAACCAGTTTTACTGGGGCCGTTAGTATTAAATCTGACTATTTAATTTAATAGAAACTATTTAAATATTGAAAAAACAAACAAGTGAGATTAATCTTTACTTCAGTGCGGATAGACCTAACCAACTATCCAACATCCTCTGTAACCGATCATCTCAAGGATATTTATTTTTGTTTTTTAATCATGTTAAATAAAATAATTATCCAATATCTATTTCTAAGTCTGAGCACAATTAAGCTATTACTACATCTGTCATGTTAGGACCATGGAATGTACAAGTACCTACAACATTCAATACTACTGTTACTACGAAATTCCATCCATATCCCTTAGTCAGAAGTTAGGCCATGTTTCATGCAAACTTTGGAATCCGCCAGGATTTGAAGATGGATGGACGAAGATGGAGGAAACAGCAGAGTAATTGAAAGGAATGACCCATTGTATTAGTAGTGTCTAACAACTTCACAACTCCCGGATAGGAAACTTTTCTCTTCCCTTGATCGTTTATTTCTCATTTTCGACTTCCCGATGGGAATTTCATACTTCTTCCGGAAACAAAAGTATAGAGTTAAATATCAATTCGTGAGGAAATTACCTAATATAAAAAAATACTTATAATATCATGCTTATATGTGAAAAAAGTAAAATGTGTGTTTCAGCTCCGACGCACTGCTAATCAAAAAATAATCAAAGCATATATAAATATTTATTCATATTATTTACATCATCCCAATGAAATCTATAACATAAACTATTTCACATAATAATAATTTTTTTAAAAATTTTTTATATAAATCATTCTTGAGAAGATTCTTTTGTTCTACCATGAAGATATGACATTAACACGAATCTGAACAGTATTTAGTCCGTGAATAGTATTACAATACGTGTGCGTCAGAAGTTACTTGGGTAATGAATCGTATAATTGCATCAATAGTTGTACCATTTCTAATCGTTCCGAGTAATCTGCCAGAAATAAAGTCTAAATTAAGTTAGTTAATAAATCTTTAATCTTTACTCAGTGAAAATTAAATTTACTTTTCACTATTAAAATTTTACTTAGTAACGTTAAGTGACTAAACAAATATCCACGGTGTCTTTATCTTTGAAAGAACCAACGAAAAATGATTTCATACTAAAACTGGTATCGCTGTTAGTATTTTTCAATTTAAAGGCAATCTTGATGAAGCTTAGAAAGAAGTTCAATCAGTGATAAAGCTATTTGACTTTTTTGAAAAATTTCAATCTGATGATTTTGAAGCTATAATATAAAATCTATATTGCGGTTCACAGTATATATATTTATATTTTACTGTTAAGTTTATGAACTAAACTTCTTCCCTGACCATTTAAAGAATTTTAAAATCTATTCTCATAATAACAAATCATAAAAAACATCTAAGCTCAAAGGTAACATTGAGGTTATATAATTATCTTCTTAACTAGTTCAAAGCTTAACCTAAACTTAAGGTTTTAAATTTAATTTCAACCATTCCGTCTACAACTATCTTTCTTTAGAGCATTAACAGGCTGGGTTAATACAAACAAAGAATGCATAGCCTTTTTAGTTTATTTTTGAGCAATAATCGCCATTTTATTGATTGCACAGTAAATTAACCGAGTTCAGATAGATCTTCTGTATGTATCTGAACAATATTAAGATTAACCGGAATTTAACTTTTAATTTCTATCTGTTATGTAAAACAAATAATACAATCTTATCGATATCTTGGCCGCCTTTACCAGAATTCTCCACTTGCGTACATTATGTTTAAGGTATACTAAATGAAGCTTCGAAGCATCTTCCTTGTTCCTGTCTATCTTGTCTTTGGCCTGCCACGTTGTGTCTTAAAATCTATGATTGAACCAAAAACTTAATTATAATTCCATGTTTGAGAAAGTAGGAGTTGTTTACTTTGGTCCTATATAACCAGTAGCCATCATGTGACGCGAGACTTCGTATAATCATTTAATCGTATAATCATAGCAGCCAAAAGATGCTTTAATGGTCTCCACAATGCTTTAAATCCAATACACAATACACGTGTTGATATATAAATCCTTTATTATAACCATACTAATCTACGTATAGCACAGGGAAATGGGAATCCACAATGAAATATGAACAGCGTGTAGGCGTTTTTATTATAAAAATCCTAAGAAAATTTTACGGTCTAGTAAGTACGAGAATTTGTCAATTTGTTCCTCTCTGTTTATAAAGATATCTCTATTGTAAAATTCTTAAAAATAAACAGATCGCGATGGACTGGGCTTGTAGTTGGTGCACACAAGACTGGAAAACCTAAGACTAGATTGAAAGATGATGACTACAAGGATGCTGTTCCTTATGGGTGTTCCTATTCTGACAGGAAAGACACAAAACAATTGATACAGGAATAAACACATTTGGAGGAGGCCGAGGCCCGGGCTGAAGTACAGAAGAAAGAGCTAGAAAAAAGTATAATTTAAAATAACTGAATATTGAGAATATCAAGCTTCTATTTATAATATAAAAAAAAATATAGCAGCTTCGTTGCAATTCAATAATTCATTCTTTATTGGGCTCTACAGCCCTTGAAGAAGCATTGTCTCTGCTAACATCCGCCATTCGCTTCTGTCCCCCACAAAGCGCCTTCAGGTCCACAAACACCTGGGACGGAGCCTCAATCTTAAACCATCTTTCGATATTCCATGCATCATCATTCTTGGAATTATCATTGGCTCCATCCTCTCTACATGTCCCAACTCTTGAGCTTGAGCTGGATGACTTTCAATATATCGGGTTCATCGTGTAGGTCCCTTAATTCTGTGTTAGACCTGATCCTACACTTGTCCTCCATTGTATTAGGTCCGAAATTCTTACGTAGGACTTTTCTTTCCCATACTTCGAGGATCCTTTTGATATCTGTGGTCAGCGACCAGGCCCCGCATCCGTATGTCCCAATTGCTTTATATATGAGCCACTTAGCCTTTCTGGATATCCTTTTACAGCACATTTTCTGTATACCGAACAGACACCTATTTCCTCCGCTGCTATCCCTGCCTTAATATGCCTATCTGCTCTGAACTTTATCATACTACCTGTCGTACTTTTATTCATCACAAATCTCGAAGCGCCAGTTCTCTATTCTTATTTCTTCTTCCTTTATTTGACTACTTCTCGATGTTCACATGTACCAATAGCAAGTAATTCTATAATTGCATACTTAAAAAAAAAAATCAAATCAAAAACCGGGAGTAACTAGAGGAAGGGTCTAAATATATTTCTATCGTGTAACTTTAATATTGTAATTGTCTATTGTAATTATTTTTGTTTGTTTGTTGGATGCGATTTCTTGTCTAAAAAATATACAAAGATAAAAGCTTACCTATTTTTCAATTCCCATTCAATAGCTTCATTAAAGAGACTAGTGGATTTTTTTATAAAGCTGCTGTCTGCATAGATTGGGCTTCTGGGAACTCAATTCATCAATCGTAATTAATTTTTATAAAAAATATCTCCACAAACACATTTTTAGTTAATATTCAAGTGATGGTGCTTATATTGTGATTAATAAAAAAAAAATTAAAGATAAAATTAGAATATAATTTTAAATTTAATTAGTACCCATTTTTTCCTTCATACAAATTAAATAGTCGATCAATAATCATTAACAAAACAGAACAGCATAATTTTTGTTTTCGATCATTATCAACATCTCAAAATGTATACCATAATATCCTTACAAAAATATCAATAAATATCTTTATACATTACCCGGCACAGCCCGCCGCGGCGTTGGCTATACAGTACCTGCAATACTGAACTCCCGCGCAGGCTTAGACGTCTAATACAAATACTAAAGCTTTTCTTTCATTGTATTTATTAAACATGTATTTATACATACATACATACATACATACATACATAATACAGTCAGTGTTAACCCAGATATCGCGCGAGTTTCATCCTAAATTTTCCTTCTTTTTTTATGTTTTGTTCCTGGAAGTATAAAAGTTATATATATATATATATATATATATATATATATATATATATATATATATATATATATATATATATATATATAACTTTTATACTTCCAGGAACAAAACATAAAAAAAGAAGGAAAATTTAGGATGAAACTCGCGCGATATCTGGGTTAACACTGACTGTATTGCCATCTTGAACCTTCTTATACAGTATTTACATATTAACAGCTGTTACAATGGCCAGCTTGATATTAGCGACTATGCGATCATCGATCTTGTCTTAACTTATATATGCGTTAAAACATCTACTACGGATTTAAAGCTTCTATTTAATTTTATTGAATTAAATATTAAATTAAGTATATTGATTGATTATACTTTTATATATTTATAGATGTTTATACTTAAATATTTATATATATATATATATATATATATATATATATATATATATATATATATATATATATTTATATATATTGGTTCCTAAACCAATTATGTGGAGAGTAGAAAATAGATATTCAGGATTTTACGATTTTTATTTAGATAAACAAATTCTTCAGTAATTAATATTTTATTTATTTATTCTTTGATTTTTATTTACACCTGATTACACCATCCAGAAAATTTGATCCATGTGTTATTGACCTTTCTCTATGCTATGCTGAGGAACATCAAATTTTGGAAATGGAAACATCAATAGTTGAGCTGGTCTCTCGGCCTTTGTCTTTTTAATTTCTCCCTATCTAGCCCGCGTTACAGGGAGTAGGAAAATGGAAGAACAAGTGGATTTTGCGTTTATGAGTGGAATGTAGTGTATTTGTGATTTTATAATGGGAATGTTCACGTCGTTGTGTATGGTTTGATTCGAAATAAACCAAAGAATTTTAAACATTTTTCTTGGAATTTAGGACTATATTGCTTGTATCTTGTGTATATGTATTTTGCTCAACCCCAAAGTTCTGCTCTATATGATCAAATAAGTCTTATTCTTCCCCGTGTATACATCACAAAAATTGCGAGAAGACGTGGATATAGGATCGGTGAAGAGAACGGATTTGTCTGATTTAGATACGAAACCTGGTAGCTCAGTTGGTTAGAGCACTGCTACTGAGAAGCAAATGACCCGGGTTCGAATCCCGGCCAGGGCAAATATGTTCTCTTCAAAACGAAAATATTTAAAAATAATAATAATTAATAAAAAATTAAAACTATAAAGTCTTAGCATACTGTTGTAGGTTAGTCTTTGTTTCTTAAATGAAGTGAAGACATTAGCTAATATAATTAGAATTTTCAGTTAGCCAAATTAAAATATACAAAGTACGCGTATATCATTCGAGATCTTATATATTTCTAATAAGTATATAAAATAAAAAAAAGATAAAAATGTATTCCTTTTTATTCGACTTCTAGTCCTCAGACTTCTTGAATAATTCACTGTGAGTTGAGACTGTAAAAGTTTGTGGGCTGTCGGGTTGAATTAGATATAATAGAATTTCTCCGACTCGGTGTGGCAGATGTCTAAATGAATCAACCCTTATTAAATTGACTTGGGAAGGAGAAAATTTCAAATCACTACTCAATTTTTTATTAAACATTTATTTAAATTTAATTTAAAAAAAATTAAATGCCATGGGATATATACAAAGAAACTACTATGTTGCAGTGCTAAAATTTGTATGCATTTATAATATGCTGTATTTTATTTTTAATACTATACATGTAGATGGCTTTATTTAAATAAATGTTTGTATAACACGTTCTGTTTATCCGTTTCATTTTTAACATTTTCCTAAAATACAAGCTATCTGGAGCTTTAGTATGGAGAAGATATTCTAAAAAAGTGAGTAGATTTCGGTAATCATGTCTTAAAGAATTTTTATTGATTAGCATCAGTATTATTGTTATACTTTATTACTATTATACTATCATTTGCACAACTATTAATTGACCTTTTAGTTAAATATTCTTATTCTTATATTAATACAAATCTAGCCTTTAAACAAAATGTTGTTGACGCAAAGCGATAAGATTACCACTACCAAAATTCGATAAACGAGGCAAAATAAGATTTCGCTTGAATCGTATTGCATAGTAAAAATATTTTGTCTTTTTAAATCGATTGTTTCCTATAATTTCTACTTATGTTTTTGTTGTTATTTTTTTATTAATAAACACATCAGTAAAAAATCCTTGGTTGTGCCGTGCTTCAGAAGTGACGTCAAACAAAGGTCCCGAGCCTGTACAATGTCAGGTTACAGATCCCTATCCTAATTTAACCTGGATAGTTAAAATTTAGTATCTTCGTTAGATTAGTCATAACAGTATGAACTGTGGTTAAATACACGAACAAACAATAAACACATTCATGTATTTTCTTCCTGGATATTAAGTTTTATTTATATCTAATACATTAATAAGATGACAATAATATAACATTTTTTATAAAGACACTGCGCGCTTTGAGCATCGTATTCGTTGAAAAATCATACAAAACCACTTTGTACAAACTTTACAGAGGATGGACCATTCAATAAAGGCACATCGACTAAAAGGATCATTAGGGACCGGGCAATCTGCTAAACTTTTTTAGGGGATCGGACCTTTTTAAAACTCCCTTGAAGAGTCGGCATTTGGGTCAATGATACGTGGTGACATTATTGCCAAGGGGGAAAAAGGGACAGCTGAATCGGGAAATAAGAACAGGGAGGGAATTTCGAGAGGGAAAAAACCCGGTAAAGTAGGGAAAGATCCCCCCTAAATGCTAGCAAGGAGGCCATTGGCTTGTTTAGCCGAATCACCAGATCTAACTTGTAAGGCCGGAGGCCTTAACTAGAAAAGACGATTTGTCTTTTCCGACTCATTTCGGACGAATCTCTCCCCCTCTCCCCCTCTCTCCCTCTCTCTCTCTCTCTCTCTCTCTCTCTCTCTCTCTCTCTCTCTCTCTCTCTCTCTCTCTCTCTCTCTCTCTCCCCCTCTCTCTCTCTTCGGTTCTCTTGCGTTTTGTTCTCCTTTCATCAGTCACAAGTCGAAACCTGTTCTATCCTCACTAGTTTGTCTTATTTCTTTTTCTTTAATTTTTACTCTTCTGCATTTCAAAGGTAAAAGAGAATTGATTCTTCCCATTAATTTTTTTCCGCATCTAAGATATTGATCGTTCACTTCATTCTCGTTTAAAACCTCATTCTCTTGCCAGTTCCACCCTTAAACATATCTTCCGTAACCCCGAGTTCTCTCATGCCTTTCTCTGCTTCCTCAAACCAGTTCGGTTTAGTTTTTTTATTCATAAATAATTTAAATGTTTTCGTTAGCCCATAGATATTACCACTTCTTTTCTTTTTTTATATTTTATTTCATTTAAAAATAATTGTTACTTGAACTTTTTAAAATATTAAGAAAGATATGAGAGTCTCTTAATCCTTAATAAGTGACTTAAATATTGCTTGTGATAGTTTTAAAATGTTTCACGATTTGTTCTTTAGATTTACATACATTGGGGTTTTAAGTAATTTTACTTTTATTTTGTTTATTAAGAGAGGAGGCTACATTAAAGGCCCCGAGAACGAGACTAGCTCTATTATATAAATTATACCGATAGTAGAAGTGAATCGACTCTGTGGGGTCTGGAAGCCTTTCTTGGGCTCAACTAACCCTAAATTAAGGCGAAATCCAGGCCGTTAACCTTTATCCTGACCTTTGCCAATCATTTTACTACACCACCTCAATACACAACCTGTTGCCTTGAAAACAGTATAGTCTCTACCATGTACAGAACCCATGATCCTTCAAAGATTATAGTGGTACAGGTATTTATTTTTAATAATATATTTACAAGTTAAATAAGGCAGTACTGGACACTGGTTAGTTATACATTACCGACAATGCTCAACAGCGTGTTGACATAGAAAAAGAATACTAAAGCTTTTATTTCGTTAATTCCAACAAAACATTCACTCACCTGAAAAAACAACAAAGAAACAGCATTCAAACCTTTACTTTGTGTTTCTTTAAATATTTCAGGATATTGCTTTCAATTCACTCAACACACTGTAACCGTACATGAAAACTGTTCCCTCTCGTAACTTTTAATTATTACAGCTGTTGTGACAAGAAGGATGTGACGCCATCGCGGCAAATATAATATTAAGAAAACGTTGGTATATTAACTACGCAGTTTTCTTTAAGCAAGCACACACACACACACACACATATATATTATATATATAGTTCCAGGAACAAAATATGTAAAAAAAGGAAAATAAAGATGAAACAACTCGCACGAGAACTGGTTTAACACTGACTTTATTGCCATCTTCAACCTCTATTTATAGATTCTAACAGCTGTTAACAATGCCAGCTTGATATTAGCGACTATGCGATCATCTTCTTGTGTTAACTTATATGTATATATATATATATATATATATATATATATATATATATATATATATATATATATATATAATTTATTAAATTATATATGTAAATAAATATATATACTATATATATTTATTTATTATTTATCTTTCTAAACTGGTCTCACCATATATTAAATCCTAGACCCTTCGTGGGTTCTAATCCACCTCTACACCACTCTTTTAGTTACGCCATTGAAGGCAACCCTAAACGGTAAGTAATTAAAATGAAATTAATTCTGAGCCTATTAGATTACCAATTAACACGTGGCTACTCCGGTAACTTTCAGGATGTTAGTGTAAAAATCCATTAATTTAATTAGTATATATTGTTACAAACTCTAGTCACGTACTCGTTAAAATCCCTTTCCTAATAAATTCTGGATAGTCAAAATTTAGAGTTCCCTCTGAAGCATCGTTAAATTAGCCATAGCAGCATAAAAGTGATGTTAAATATACAAACAAACAAATAAATTATATATGAGAGCGAGAAATATAAACCTTGTTAAAAATGACTCGTATTCATGGTAAACATGTAGGATGAAGGATTTAAGTATATAAATAGATGAAAAATATCAGAAAGAGGTAGCAGGAATAATGATGGATTTAAAGGAAAGAAGCTTTCTAGAAATGAGGGGAGATATAATATTGATAGATGTGAATCTTGCATCGAAAAATAAATGATTAGAAGGAGCCAAGAGTATCGAGGATATATGGGACTTTTTTTTTCTCTGTATTTCTAAGAAAAGAAAAGAAAAAGGAGAAATGGCTTACGTTGGGAAAGATGATATGGCCACTTTACTCCGGTATGCCAATATGAGCTACCGGGAAGATGAATCTTATGGAACACTTCTTGTGGCTCTCCAGTTTCATCGCCAACCAAAGATACGATCTTCCAGGAACTTCTCAACAGCTGCAAAATGAGAATGCTGGATATTTGTACTTAAGGGATGATGATACAAAACATCGAATTAGTGTAAGGTTAGTTATTAGTGTATGTGTTTTCCTATCAAATGAAGCTATCGTGTAGTGTGTTTAGTATAAATAAACAAATAAACGAATAAGCAGTTAAAACTTGTTGTAACTCAATTCAAGCGACAACCTGCGGAACAAATACAAAAATTATATGAACTCTTTGCTCATGCTGTCTTTCGGAATAAGAAAAAATGGATGATCCGAGCATATTTGGTTTAAGGTACTCTTTAAAGATACCTATCCTGATCATACTTGGATTGGGAAAATTTAGATTTTGCCTATATTTAAAAATTATTGCCTATAATTAAACAAATGACGTCCGTTTTACATCATTTTTGTGACTGATAAATGCCTCTATATGAATTTTTATGTCAATTATCAATCCTAATGCCACTGCTATAACTCAAAAACGAAAACTGTGTTTTTTCACATTTGATACTTGGCGATGGCAGACGATATGTCTAAATAGTTAGTATAGTGTTATAGACCAGTCTTCTGTTTCCTAAGTCAAGTGAAGATCTGTAGTTCAGAACATTTGATTGTTTGTCTTGTCAATTTCTGTCTTTTTAATTTTGTATGTATGTTCCATTGTATGTATAGCAATAAGCAATAACATATATGAGAATAACACTATTCTGCTATCCTCAATACGATTGACCCATCTTGAAAATAAATCTAAGTATTATTTAGCGGGGCTGCGGATATAACTCTGATAATCTAATATTGTATTTTAAAACTTCAAAATATCCATCTTATTATAGTAATTGTACTTTAGTTATGTACATAGTCATACCTAGTAACATTTCGAATAAAGACATAGTTTCATTTATTTTGCCCGGAAAGACCAATTAGTAATATCAGCGTTTATGGTTGCTTCTGGTCGTCTATGATAATTGGTCATGGATTAAGTTCAACTTCGGAGGTAAATTTACTGCTTAATTAGGAGCTTTAGGACTGATGTTAAACTTAGCCACTTGAAGCGGTTCTCGAGTATTGTGATTCCCTACTGATTCGGTTAAACGGGGTTTGTGTATCTGTTTTGTTTAAAGTTTAGGGTATTTTAAGAAAGTATAGTTTGTTCGACAAGAAGCTTGGTTTAGGAAATAAATTCGCATCGATTAATAATTACAAGTAAATACGTTTTTTTTTTCATACATAAACCTACTCTGTTAAAGTTTTTTATCTCTTAACGTTTTATTCATACCATTTATTTTACTTAATATTCAATTTTTATTAATATCCTCATGCTAGATTACATACATATTAAATACTGCCCTATATATGCTTTATCAGTTGATCGGTAAGTCTGTTAAACATAATTTAGAGGGTCACTTAAAAACAAAAGTAAAAACAATTTATTAACCTTTAGTTACCCTACAGTAATACCCTACAGTAAAAATACAGTCAGTTTTTTTCAGCCCTTTTTTTAACTTAAAGTTCTTCTTTCCATAAGTTTATTTACGCATTAAGTTTTAATATTACGTAACGTATTATTTTTTTAAAGTAAACTATCCGCGGCAAAGGTATTGTCTCAATACACTCAATTGCATCTGCATTCTATTGTATACAATTACCAGTTTTGAAAGGTTAAACAATAATAAATACGAATATAAATAAATAAATACATATTTATATATAGACATATATAGATGAACAAAGTTTCATTAAAACTATGGAATGATAGCTTTAGTATTGACATTAGATCACTTAAAGCCCGCACGACGTTTCAGTATTGCAGGTACTGTATGACTGACCCTTCAGTACTACTTAAACCAAGTACTACCTCTTGTAAATAATAAATTTATTATTTAAAAAAGAATGTACCAACAATACCTATGAAGGATCTTGGGTTTAGTTTATATGTATATTAGAATTACGATATATATATATATATATATATATATATATATATATATATATATATAGTACCTTTCTTGACTGTCAATAAGTTAGAAGATGGCCTCGACATTCTATGTTAAGCTTGTTATTTGAGTAATATCATTGGGTAGTTTCACTACCTGCCTTTATTCATGCCAATAAGTATCATTCCTGTCATTTACTAGTTGTATTGTTTTAATATTAAAATATATTAATAAATTAAAAAAAAAAAAAAATTCAGGACTTGAGATTCAGTCTTTCGTTAAACTTCTTTTTAGTTGTAATATATTTTTATAGACTAAATCTCATAACCAGGGCTTAAAAGTTGTGAAATACTATGTATATATAGTAGGCTTTTATTGAATTATATTAAATAACAAACTCGTCTAAATATGTATGAGATGAAACAGTAGTAGCAGTACCTGCTAGCCGTTAAATCCAACGGCCACGCGCTCCTAATCGCCCTGAAGATGACCTACACTGTAGGTCGAAACGTCGGCACATAATATAAGTTCATCACTTATTCTGTGTACTTATTGACTGCACCCCCCAACTATCTCCTTTACATCGTCTAAATATGAAATTGACGCTAATATAATAACTAATATCTTAAATATAATTGTTTTCATAGTGTTTTAATTATTGAAAACTTATCTAGTAATAAGTTTTATTTATTTTTTGACAATGGGGAAGAGGATTTTTCTTATTTTTACTCAACATTGATATTAAGCTAGTATGTTTAATTTTTGATGTTATAAATAATTATTATTAATTTAATGAGCACTGCATTTATATACAAAAAATATACTTTTCGACAAGCTTTTATTATTATAGGCTTAAAATTATTGGAAATAATTAACTTCGATTATATACTGACTCTAAGAGAAACAGTTGGAGTTATGTTTCAATAAGAGTAGCTAATTCGAAGGAAAAAAGTGGAATAGGATATGACCATTAAAAACCCATCGTATCCTTTAATTCTTTCAGGACTTTAATGACTTCCTCCAGTTCAGAAATTCAGAAACTTTTTGTTTTTAATTGAGAGTATTTTATTTCAAAAGGTATTTTTGGAAGAAAATATATTCAGTGGAAGAAGTGAAGTATAATACATCTTGTTTAAATATATAAAGCTTGTTATGCTCAAAATACTGTACTATATATCGACAAAGCGGTTTTTATATATAATAATAGCTTGTTAAATTTATTTAATTTAACTGTGGAACGAAAAGCCCTTAAGTCTCCAAACTAAAATAGAAATTGAAATTATTTGTCCAATATTTCGCCCATTCAGGCATCCTCAGGGCAGAAAGAAAATAACCGCAAAACAAAGCATGAATAATGCACCCAAGAAACATCCCACCACCTCCAAGGCTCAAACGTAACTAATGAATCATAATGAAGGTTACTCGGCCTCAGCTGGATAAGGTTAGATAAAAAAAGCTGGTAAATACTTCAGGAATTGAAAATTCAACATACACTCACCAAACTTCAAAAAGCAAAACAGGAAAAAATAAATAAGAGTAAACAACAGCAAAACATAAGACAAAAGACCGTATGAAAAAATTAAAGTGAAATTGCAAGAAAAAAAAGAACATTATCAAGAAACCAGTGGACTTGTGGCTATTCAAAATTAGTGGAGTCGCTCAGTGATAGGGCACTGAGTTGCCAATCAGATAACCCTGGTTCGAATCCTGCAGCTGGGAAGACTTTTTTAATGTGTTAGCAGCCGGAGATGGATCATATGGGATCTAGGACCCTCCTGGGGCTTACTCGGCCTCTTTAAAGAGGTTACCCAAAATAAGGGGGAAAATCTGGGGACTGAGTGTGATCTAGGGCAAATCACCTCCCTGCACAACAGTTGTCCATAAAACAGTACAGTCTCTAGTATGTACTGAATCCCAGACCCTGTTCATGGGTTTTAGTGGTACAGTCTTTTTTTTTTTATACAAATAAGAACGCGGTTATATTTCTCAATATCCAATTACGATTTTCATAGGATTCAAGATATTTTGTTAATAAATTAAAAAATTATACCTGAGTATCCCCTGTGTTTTGTTCAACCAATTGTAAAAAAAAAAAAAACAACACTCCAATATGATTTTCATATTTCAATGCCTCCAAATAATTTGGCTGGGAATGAATGAGAGCATGAACTAAGGGGCGGTAGTTTGAAAAGAACTTATTCTCCAAAAGCAATATAATGAGGCTCAGGCAGAGAAGATAGTCAACAGAATTAAGCGCTTCAAGTGCTTAGGATTGAAAGAACTTTTTTATTTATATATTCAAAACACGAAAAAATATATTTTAAAATATATATAAATTAAAATTAAATATCAATTTGAAAATTCATAAATATAGGGTGTCCCATTTCAAGTGTTTTAAACTTTTAAACGAAAATTCAGAAAAACGATTCAGTTAAAAGTTGTAGTTCAAAGTAAAAAGTATTCAAAGTTGATTACTACTTTAGTGTACATCTTTTACGAGGAAAAGTAATGTAGCATTAAGTTATTTTATTTAAGAGTTTTTAGTCGAAATAATTTACTAATCAAGGTATTTTGAATCTTTCAGAAAATGTCTTGACATTTAAAAACCTTCAGTGAAGACAGCATACTTCTTCTACTTGACCTATGGAAGATAGAAAAAAAAATGTTACTTACATTTTTCCATGTTTTGTATTGTACATTTCAGAAAAATAAAAATAAATGGGGGTCAAAAGGGAACTACATTTTTTGAAGGTCGATATTGACCACTTAAAGTGAAAAACCAAAAAATGTTTTTTTACTTCTTCAAACTAGGCCTGAATATCTACAACTTTTACATGGATCGTTTTTCTGAATTTAGTTTCGTTTAAAAGTTAAAAACGTTTGATCCACTTGAAATGGGACACCCTATATATTTTTTTTATTTCACCCAACTTTGGGGTATTCTGTACCTATAAAAATCATTTCTATTATTATTATTATGATCTAAGTTGATTTTTAGTTGCTAAAATATATTTTCTTTTATGTAATGAGAATTATTCGGTCTTGTCAATTTGTATTTATAGTTTGATATCTAATTTTCTTGACCGTTAATAAATAATATAACAAATAAATAAAATGATAGTTAATAAATAATGCATTACCGTCGTACAAGTGTCAACTTTATATTTAAACTAATGCTAATTAATATAATTCTCTTAAATACTGCTTTTTCACTGTTAGGCCATGAACATGACAACAATAAATTCTTGTAACTTATCCAAAAGTGAGTTACCAAATCTATTCCCTCTGATTTTGTTATATCTATATAAAGGTTATATCTACTAAATTACAATAATACAACAAGCAAATAGGCTAAGTGATACATAATGATGAGTAGAGAAACTACCCACTGGTAGTAATCAATATCACAAATTCAACTAAGAAGATCACGTGGCCATCTTATTTTCAGACGACTCGGAGGATTATCGGGAATTGAAGAGGAAGTTAGGTTTGAAACTAGAGGGTTTGAGTGGGAATGGAGTTTGTTATGAATGGATAGATACCGGTTTCGGGCCAAATCAGCGAAAAATGGGACATTATGGTCATTATGGATGACTTTATTTTTAACAAAATAAGGAGCGTTAAGGATTTTACAAAGGATTTTGGGTTGTAGGGATTAGATTCGAGAGGAATTCGGTGGCTTAGTGGAGGCACAAAGCTCTACTCGTAAGTTTAAATAGGTCGTATGATGGTCACGTGGATGGGTCTTTTGTAATTAATTGGGAGCTTGTCTAGTAAGGGTTGAAGTAGCCTGAAACGGCGAGCGGTTTCTTGTCTTTTCAGTCTTGTATGAGGATTCCAGGTTAATCGTTCGTCAAGGTGTAACCCTAAGTATCGGATCTGTTTTCCAGGCACAAGTGGGTTTTTATTATAGGATGCTGAAGGGCAGAAAGTCATTGGTTTACGACGTAAGATAAAAGTGATTTGATGCGATTTTTGAGAATTTATTTTAATTCTCCAGTGTAGACACCATTCTTCAAGATCAGTGATATGGGATTTGAGGCGTTGGGATGCAATAACTGGATTGGTGTTGACTGATGATAAACATGTATCATCGGCATACTTCTCTCTGTCTTAAAAATAAAATGTCGGATAAATCTATGTCCGAGATCGAGTCAAATGTTTCCAGTCGACTTTTAGTGCCGTTTGCCGAGCGAGGCCTAAAAGGTAACGTGTAGAGACCATAAATTAACGATAAGGTGTTTGATCTGAGCACGCCAGCCGTAATCGATATATCACATTTTCGATCCCCGATACAAATTGTCGACTAAAGACAGATAATGATACGACCTAAGATAGGGCGCTAGATGATAGGCTCAGGGTTCCCTTTCATTCGCCCCATTATAGCGCCCTTTCCCTTCGCCCTTTCCCAATTCCCATGCCCCACTAATGAACTGAACCCACAGTTTCTGTTACAGCACGCAACACAATTCCTCCCAACTGCCTTCTCCTTATCTATTAACCGCAAGGTCTAAGCATCCCAATGCAAACATTTCAATCATTTCATTATGGTATTCAATAATTGTTCGATCAATAGGCACGAAATGGTCTCGATTGTGAGGCTCCGTTTATAATAATGTTGATGGGAAGACTTAAACAAATAAAGTTCATATCTATATTCTATACAATAAACCAGTTAAAATGAAAATATCAAAGGAAGGATTCAAAGCATTCTTTGTGGAAGATAGGGGTAGTTCAATAGTTCTAGGTAGAGCCCTGAGCTCCTAAGTTAAAGATTGCAGGTTCAAATCTGGCAGTGGCAGATAAATTATTTAATCTGTTAAGAAATGGGAACCAACTCTTGGGATCTGAAGATTCTCCTGCGGCTGAGGCTCAAATATAAAATTGATAACTTTAATGGGGAAAACTTGGCGATTGAGCTTGATCTCGACCAAATCACTTCCCTTCACAGCCTTTGTCCATGGCTGGACTCTATAGAATACGACCACCCTCCTGAGACTCACCCTGCCTCTGTAAGATTGGTACCGTTTGGTTTCAAACGCCTTGGATTTAGAATTTCGCAAGGAAATCATAATTAGTTATGATATTTCAATATTGCTATAAAAATTAAGTATCGATTGACGTTCACGAAAAAATAAAACAAATGTTAATAAGGATGTACTAATGAAAGGGAATTTTTTTAAACTGTGCTTATTGGGTGTGGTCATTTAATATAAATAATCGAGTTTATGTTAAATTTTGCATTCAGCCATTTTAAAATTCGGCCTCAACGGTTATTCCCGATAGCAGTAGACTGTGTAATTGATTTGAGTCAAATTAGAGCATGAACGAATTTAGATCGGAGAGGGAGAGAGAGAGAGAGAGAGAGAGAGAGAGAGAGAGAGAGAGAGAGAGAGAGAGAGAGAGAGAGAGAGAGAGAGAGAGAGAGAGAGAGAGAGAGAGAGAGAGAGAGAGAGAGAGAGAGAGAGAGAGAGAGAGAGAGAGAGAGAGAGAGAGGCGAAAGCTATGCTTTATTCAAGTTATCCAATTCGATATATATTTATTTTAAGCTTAGCAAGAGCTTTGTAATCCTGATAAATCGCCATGCTCGTGTAAAACGATTTACGTTAAATGTTTTTCTTCAAAACATGCAACAAAATTAACTAAAATGCCGACCGGGATTGGTAGTTAATTGACTTTATTAATTAACATTTTAATAGATTACAGTGGAGCTCCATTTATCAGGAATAATGTGGTCATGGCTAGGCTATTCCCTAAAATTATACAAAAAAACATTTCTTGATAACGGCTTGCATTCAAGTAATGTATGATACAAGAAAAAAAAAATGTATGATAGATAGAATATATTAATTATTTATCTTGAATAATATTAGTTGACCTCATTCGCGAGGAAGAAAACGAACCGAGAGAGGTTCAGAATAATTATCATTAATAAGGAGAACAGTTTATTGAAATTCAACCTTTCCGACCTTTTGAAGATACATTGCAGGCCTTCTTTAGGGTTTATAATAATAATAATAAATTATTTATTTATTCTGGGACAAGTCCCTTTAGAATAACATGACTGTACATTATTGTGGGCTTTAGAGCCTTAGGGTACAAAGAAAAAAACAAGTATAAAAGTCAATCTATAAAGCTGATTAAATAATAATAAATAAAAAATGGCTTCTTATGATACTGAAAAAATGAAGATTTCACATTAATTCACTTTAAAAATAAAAATAAAAATGAATAAACAAAATATATAATATTCTGTCGATAATTTTATGTATGCATTTCGGGGAACTGGAGGGATAGAAAGTAATCAAATAATCGGGATTTGAAGGTCTTATACAGGGTCAGGGTTTGAGGGTCAACTGAGACTAAAATTAATTAAATACTTTATTTATTTAATGTCATTTTATGCCATCACAGCTAATCGGACTATGCAATTATTAAAAACGATGCTATATTAGGGATCCCCACTTTTAGGTCCCTTCCAAAGGATGGTATAACCCAGCATATCTTACTCCCTTTATAAAATAGTAAGGCTATCTACCAAGGAATCTAGGACAGCGGTTATGCAGAAAGGTGATTTGTAGATCACGCTCAACCTTCAAGTTTTTCTCGTTTTTCTCCCAATTAAAGGTACCCACTGTAGGTTCTACAGATCTCACAGGACTCATCTGTAACTTTTAGGTGATTAAATAATTTATCTGAGATAAACGGATTCTTAGGAAATTTGTTATTTAAGCTTTCAGAAATTCAGCAGTGAAGGAAAAATTATGAAAACCATAAATAAATATTAGATCAAGAAATAAATAAGGCTAATTAAATAATATTATTATTACAATAGGCTTCAGTGGTTTCTTCGGGTTTAGACCGTGTAGCTAAATTTTCCTCCAACGTTTCACCAGAAATGCTGCCGGCTTCCTCAAGGCTTTGTTGAGACTGAAGATGTTCCGCTAACCCGCAGCGTTATATATAACGCTATATAATGCTATAGCAGCCGCTCGGGACAACTCGGGTCCACTCGTAGTTCAATCGGGTCCTTTAGTTAGTCGATCGGGTTTTTTCGTGTCCGGGGTCGGAGTCTACTCTTCCATGACTGTGATTGGCTGGTTTCTGATTGATTGGGCTCTGATTGGCTAGGATTCGGCTTGCTTGTTTCTGCTTGGTTGATGTGTTGTTTCTTATTCTGTGGTATGTTCGGGAGCCATAGTTTACTTAATTTGTATCCGTCTCCCTGTTGAAATTTTCTGGGTGTCTAACTATTTCTATCCCTTCCAGTATTTTCCTTTCTGTGGCCTTACTACATTTCTTAACTACTCTGATTTTTTTCAAATTCTATTGCGTAGTTTATGGTAGGAAAATGTCTGCCAAAGCTGATGTTTTTCTGACCGAATTCTTCACGCTTTTAATGTGTTCTGTAAGCCTAGTGGATGTCAGCCTTCCGGTTCACCCAATTTATTCCTTTCCATAGGGGCAAAGAATGGTACATACCCTTGGTTTCTTGAGTCTTTAGATCTCTTTCTTCTTTCTTCAAATACGCCGGCTTTGAAATCCTAATGGCTCTTATCAAGGTTCTAATCACTCCATGTGTCTGTGCCGGATGATGATGTGAGCAGGCATTCAAATAATAGCGGAACATCTTCAGTCTCAACAAAGCCTTGAAGAAGCCAGCCGCATGTATGGCGAAACGTTGGCTGAAAATTGAGCTACACGGTCTAAACCAGAAGAAACTACTGAAGGCTTTTAAAAAAATAGTGGCCGTGGAAACTTAAAAGAGTATTTAATATTATTATCATTTTTTGCTTTTTCCAGAATTTCAGGCAATAAATAAAATTGACGGGAATCTCCACCAATTTTTTAATTTATAAAATTGCTTTTTTAAGACTTTCGTAACGACTTTATTGTAATACGCAACAGAAATAATTAGAGAGGGTAAAACTAAAGTCAAATGTGTGGGTTTCATAATTCATATAAAAATGTTTTTAAAGATTTTTATTGGACTACGGAATTATTCTATAGCCTTGCGAATAAGTGCTTAAGCCGATTTTTTTCCAAAATTGGTTTCTTATACTTAGGGAAGTGGAATCGTGTTACTTTCGTTGTGAATAAGAGGCTAAGTCAGGCATTGGCTTGGAATGGAGTTATTGCATTACAACTCTATTTCAAGCCAAAAGCTACGAAATGAGACGATTCTGCATCCCTTAAAACAACTAATTCTAGGCATTTAATTAATTAATTTATTCAATTATTCTTATGATAATATTCAATAAATTAATTCGACTTGACCACTTATTCACGAGGGGTATAGGTATAAGCTGCTCAGTTGAGGATTGTAATTGTTGAGTCTGTGAATTACATATTAAATTAACTACTATCAGGATCCATCCTTGACTGTTAAGAGATTAAATAATGTGTCTCTTACAGCAAGATTTAAACCAAAAACCACCAACACAACACTCAGCACCTTACTCAAAGAGCTACCCTGGATTATAATGGATCTACTCCAAGGATTATATTCGCTCCCATTGTATTTTTCCTACAAATAGAACACTGTATAACGACTATTTATAGGTATAGAGATCAATGGCTGTTCCGATCGCTAGTTTATTCATGGAAAGTCTTGACCCACAGTTGATCGTCGGATATTAAATAACGGTTTTGTAGAGCAAACGAAATTAGCTTGTAAATGAATTAGGCCCGCGTGTCCCGATTCCTCAATACACCTTTGGCTTCAGATGGGGGAATTCCTTTTCTTCTTTGTGGAACCATGTCAAGCCTTCTAAGGTTATCAGTGACACCTCTACTCAAAGACAAAAAGAACAAAGAAGTTGTACAACTGCGTGAAGAAAAAAGTTTCAAACGTCATTTTTAAGAAAAGAGTATCGAATCCAAATGATCTTGCGAGCCACTTTGGAAATGCACCGTGTGTCTGCATCATTACTATAAAATTATATTTCTCCATATTAGAAATATAATCACTATAGATATTATTTTGGAATGGAAAATTGAAACAAAGAGTGATTATTATAATACTAATATACACATGCTTGTGGTTATCATAAGAAACTTTTATGCCCAAGATTTTGGGTTCGTAGGCTGGAAGGTTGCCTTAGAATTATTTAAAGGAGTAAAAATTCTTATATTTATTTCGTCCATACTAGGGGACGTATAATGGGGGTGGTTAGGAGTGGTATCGGCAAAATTATATCACTCGCAGTAATATCGTCCGATTGTCGGCATTGCCCAGACAACCGTTCAAGGCGGGCCATGGGTTAAGCTTAAGTGGGTAAACTGCAGCTCCATGAGATAATGTTTACGGTATCAATGAGTTTGACTCACCCACTTATTGTGTTACCTCATCGTCTTGCAGGTGATATTAATATTAAAGTTAGGTTTAGAAGGAGATAGTTTGATCAGAGAGATCTTTGTCTCCACCCTTTACAAACCCTCCAACACGAAAAATCGACATAAACGCCATGTGAGAATATTATCAGCTGTATTTCCAAATATTTGTGGAAGAGTTTGCTTCTTCGTAAATGATTACAGATAAATTAATAAATAAAATTTTCATAATTACGAGGGACAGTTATGAGTAGTGGGGTAGCTCAGTTGTAGAGTGCTGAGTTTCTGAGCGGAAGGTCCAGGATTGGGATCCAGCCGTGCACATAATTTATTTATTCTGTTAACAGCCACGGAAAGACTGCGTGGTATATTAAGACCCTCATAGGACCCACCCAGCACAAGTGTTCACCCTTAATTAGAGAATAAATCAGGCGGTTGAGCGTGAACTCAGACAAATCACCTCCCTGCATAACCATGTCCTACAAACAGTACAGACTCTACAATGTACTAAACCTAACAACCTAGCCTACATGTTTTTTCTATTTAATAGTTACAACTGTTTGTTGAAACGTTCACTTCTTTTAATTTAATTACAGAAATATTTATTTTCTCTTTTCGAAATCAATAAAGAGGAAACGAATAGAAAGATAAAACCGTTTTTAAAAATATTGTGAATAAACAATAGCATAAAAGTACATATTAATCCCATTTTACCATATTTCTTTTATTCACTTCAATATTATTCCAATGTCCATACTGTTCAGAAGATAAAGGGCATTGTTAATAAGCAGTCACTTCTGAGAGCTTCAACTTCTTCGCCTTGGTACTTACTCCCTCATCTTTAATTCCCTACCGTCGTCCGACCATTCCAACTTGTCCACAACTTCTTATACTGACAACTGACAGTCAATCCTGTCTTCTCGACTTGAAACTTCTACGGCTTTAAGAAGTGGAAAACTGAAGAGCTCTTCGAAAACAGAATAAAGAATAAAAGTTGTAAAGACACTTGAATAGAACCTTTTAAATGGACAAAAATATAGAGTTCACTAAAAACACTAATAATAATAATAGTAATAATTTACTATATTTATTATTAGTTTATTTTTGTACCGTTAATTCCTTAATTGAGATCTATGATACCTCAACAGCTTACATACTTCTAACAGGTAATAAATATCATGCTTCGATCATTGCCTAGGTCGATATTGTATTATTTTATTTAAAAATCATCAACAAATTAATATCGATCATAAAATATCATTCATCATGATATTTTAACTCTATCATTTCCAATTATTTTTTTGCTTGGATGCCAGCATAATCTAATTCTGATAATTGTATTCTGATTAAAAAACTAGGGAGTACACTCTGAAAACCACCCTCGCTCTTCTCTCTGTAGTAGGTCCTTGCTCCAGAGAAGTTTCAGTCTCCTTTTAGGATTCTGTGGAAATTGGTCTGACAGAAATGATTGCATAAGTAAGTTTGGGTGTCCAGCGTGAGTCATGAATTTATCTGTAGTTTGTTCAACATGTCAGTCACGAGTTCAGATTTCTATTTAACGATTTATAAAAAAAATGATAAACAAAGTGTTAATCTCATTCTTACCTTGACTCTCGCTATCTTAAGTTGTATCTTGTAAGAATTTGTATCTTATTTTTTATAGACCCCATGCATTAGATTTAATTATTTTAGTGTGATCCCTGTAGAACAGATATGTTACCTAGGACTCCATTTGGGCAAACGTCTCACTTGGAATCCTTATACAAGACTGAAAAGACAAGAAACTGCTCGACGTTTTCGCCTACTTCAACATTTACTGGACAAACGTTCAAAGCTACCAATTAATTACAAAAGACTCATTTACATGACAGTTATCAGACCTATTTGGACATACGGAGTTGAGCTTTGGGGCTCTACTAAACCATCCAATTCATCTCGCATCCAATCCTTACAATCCAAAATCCTTCGTAAAATCCTCAATGCTCCTTATTATGTCACAAAAAAACTCATCCATCATGATCTTAATATCCCATATGTTGCTGATTTGGCCCAAACTAGATACCTATCCTTCCATGAAAAGCTCCATACACACTTGAATCCGCTAGTCTCTCGACTTGCTTCCCACACTATTCCTGATAACCCTCCGAGGCGTCTGAAAAGAAGATGGCCTCGAGACCTTCTACTATAAAACTTCATTGGAGTGCTATCAATGGATAGTTTCTCCACAAGTGATTTTTTTGTTCATGCCCTTTGTTCATACAGCCAATTTACTTGATTTAATGTTATTAAAGTTGTAAATATCAATAAAAAAAAATAAAAAATAAAAATTATTTTAGTGTAAATATCAACATAAACCTACAAACTGTATCACTAAAACCCTTGAAAGGTCTTGAATTCAGTACATGATAGTCTACACTATTTCTAAGACAACGGTCGTGTTGGGAGGTGATTTGTCAAAGATCATGCTCAAACGACAGACTTTTCTCTCTAATTAAAGGTACCCACTTTATAGAGACTGGGCGAGTCCTAGTAGGATCACTAGATCCTAAAGGATCCATCATTGACTTCTAACAGATTAAATAATATATCTAGAACTAGTGATATGCCGGATCGTTAGCAAAGTATATCCGAGATACGGATCCGAATACGGTGTCAAGATCCTTGGATATGGATACGGATCTTAACATTTTTACTCAATCGATGTCCCTGCCTTTGACCTTGATAGTTGTCGCCACTTGACGCTTTGCGTGACAGACAGGTCAGTACGTGTTTCGAGTTTTCGACTCACACGGCGCGGCATTTGTGTTATAAAATTGTCAGCAAAGAAGTTTTTTTTTTAAACCTTGAAAGGATTGCCTGAGCCAAATGTTAAATGTCAATAGTCTTTCACTGCTACTTAATAATCTTTATCCGGGGATATTATAAATTTAATGAAAACTTCTTAGGTACGTGTTAGTAATACCATAAACAACAACTTTTGTTGTTGATTGAATGGCAAACATCGAAAACGATAGAAAAAATTTCGTTTCTCTACACTAAGATCAGTTGATCAGTCATTTGAATGTAGGACTGAATTTGTTTTCATTTCAATGTTGGCCCGTACAAAAGTTGCTGTTTATAGGGTTACGTGTTGTACCTATGAGCTTTACAGTGAATAAAAATAACCCTATATACAATTTCATCTCTTTATTGAAAATTAGAGATATCCGACACATCAACAACTAGAACAGCAGGATTTGAATCCGATACCTTCGGCAGAGCATCTCAGCATTCTACCACTAACCTTCACCGCTCCCGAAAAGATTGCGTTAACCGTAAAAATAGAAAATAATCTATATAAATTCCAACAAAAACTGCTGTTTGATATAATATTTATAAAGGGTTGTCCAAAAAGTTTCTACATCCCTCCCCCTGAGGCTTCTGAAAAGATAAGAATTCCCAAGACATCTTGTATAAGTCTTTCACTGAACTTCATAGATAGGAATAAATTTGTACTCTTATCTCCTACAGTTGTTCAGTTTAAGATCACTAAATCAAAATGATCGAGATTTATATAGACTTTGAGACTATATTTTTCGAAAAAATATTGTGAATCTTCGGGTATTATTTATGTGCGCTAGATTCCTACCTTTATAGTGTCTGCTAGTCCATTGGTTAAGAAATAGGCATACAAATTCTAGTTCCAGAGTTAAAATAATAATGTAAAAAAGAGTATTTTTAGTGATAAGTTTTATTACTTCCTTTTTTTCTACATATTATGTACCCAGTCTGAGTATTTATAATAAAAACTATATTTGTAAAGATATTTGTTAAAACAGAAGAAATAATCGCTATTATTTGGGTGATTAAATATTTTCGTATAGTATCTTCATAACATTTTTGCAGTAGAGATACAAATATAAATTTTAAATAATAAAATAAATATAGCAATAATTCATGAATTATGAAACAATGAAATAGTAGTACGAAGGAATGAAAAATATGCGAAATGGAAATGATTGACAATTATATGTAAACGAGAAATAAAAATGAAAACATTGAAATATTGCTTCCGATTGTATCAAATAATTCTACATATTTCATTATAGTATTGTCTTCTTTACTCATATAAAATAAAACAATATTGTCAAGACATTCATTACAGCTATAGGCCAGCGGCCAGGTTTTTGCCGAAAAATTGGAGGGAGCTGCATTTTTGATGTGTTGTAAGGGCATGTCTGAGTAGTGTAAATCCAAGATTTCAACCGAAAAAATGGATGGGAAAATTTTTGGTATGTGGAAAAACCTCGTAATTTTCGGTGTTAATTCAGTTTTTGGCCTTTATCTCCTAATCGGTGTGTTTTTTATAAAAAAACACTCGTAACCATTTAAATGAAGATTTAATTTTCTACAGTTTGAATCCAACCGCAACTCTGTAGCTCTAATAGATTCTGAATTAAGCCCCTTTGAAAATCGGTCATTTTTTCCAAAAAGTCCAAATTTTAAGTTTTGCCGACTTTCATGAGAAACACCAGCCGAAGGAGTGATCCTACGATGAAAGTGATAGTGAATGAAGCTTTAGTAAATTTAAATAGCTTTAATACAAGCACAAACCGAGGCCTGTAGCTCTAATAGAGTCTGAGTTACGCTCCTTGGTCATTTTGTCCAAATAGTCCAAACTTGGATTTACACTGCTTAGACATTGCCTTACAACATATTAAAAATGCAGTATAATCTCTCTTAAATTTGTTGCGACCTAAAGCCCTTTTTTGGTAATTGGCCTCTGGCCTACTAAACAAGGAGGGTCAAAGAATTATAGAAACTAATAGAATCTATATAGTAATATCTCATGAATTATGAAAACAGAAAATAGTATTCCAGAGAATATATGAAGATATAAATAATATGTGTTATGGAAATGAATGAAAAATATGTTTTCGTTCCTGTTAAAGAATAACTTCTTAACTCAAAAAACATAATTTTTTTAGGTAGGGGTATTTGAATATTTCATGTAATTAAAAAAAATAAAAATTTGGGTATCGGTAAAGAAAAGCTATTGTTACAATTCTTTTACTATCAGAGAATTTTTAAAAGCAAAAAACTTTTTTAATTTTAACTAATGTCTTTATTCGCATAAAAGTTCGAACATGATGCAACTCATGATACAAATATGACTTTATTGAAAACAAAAATGTTGGAAATGGAATATCAGATATTTCGACCCTAAATTAACCGATAAAATTGCTAATGAAGGCTTAACTCAAAAATGCAAATTTTGGAGATATGTCGATTTGTTGAAGGAGTCATTTATCGTGTAATATAGTATTTTGTACAAAATACTACTAAATGTAATCATATTGTTTTACAACTTGGAAATGGTGATATAACTTAGGTGAACGAAACCTCTTCATTCAGTATCTTAAAACCAACAGTAGGAAACAAAATTATTTTATTTGCTTTGTGAAGTATAACTATTAGGTTATAATATATTTTTTTTAATGTTAAATGTATAATTTATATGCCTACTAATAAATTATTTACCTTCAAAATAAACGTCCTAAATAAATTAAAGTAGATATTATTATTAATGTTAGGTATAAATTTTGAGGATTTCTTAAACCTTTCCTTTTTTTTATGCTAGTCTCCTTTTTCTTTCTTAAGGGAAAATTTATTATCTCACATTTCCAGTGAGAAAAACTCTAACTGGAAGCTCGGTTTTAGGACTTAAGACGTACCCTGGGGTGAGGCAGGTAGGCAAATATATTCCCAAGTTTGTAAATCTCCATTAAAGCAAAACCGTTTGTAACAAAAAAGAACTTTTAGCACAGTTGAAAGTTGTGTTAAGCAAGTTTTAATTCTTATTAGGAACTTTTTTTCGTTTTTCCCCGGGGTCATAGTAGAGGAACAAGCCATGTGTCACGAAGTTGATTCGGTAAAACTAGCGAGTCATTAATTAGATTTAGCCTCGTTTATATTCAGCGCACGATTTGGGGGGGGGGGGTACAAGTGGGAGGCGTCGTCCCCTATCCGGGAAACATTTGCGCATTGGGAATTTATTTGGACTTTGGAGTCCACAACTCACATCCCGGGTCTGTTTCCTGCCAGAGAGAATAACTTTAAAGTTTCTTATCGCCCGACTCTCTCTGCCTCTAGCCGAAATAGAAGTCGGAGTGGCAATGAATAGCAAGTACCGAATGTAGTACTTATGCAAGAACTTTTCGCAAGACTAATTCATGAAGAGCTCATCTTGAGGACCCGAGAAGGGGGGAAAGACTTCATTATGCGCGAAGAACTTCCGAAGAAGTGCGCAGTTTAGAACCGGAGAAGGAGCCACTGAATTTCTTTTTTCTCCACAAGATATTGAGACTTTATTCCAAGACTGTTTGCGATAGACTATAGAACACTATTGAATGCGGTTTAAGTGAAATAAATTTTAAAAAACCCGATGTACTTCAGTTAGTCTATTTAAAAACATTAAATGATAAGATGAGTTATAAAGAAAACCAGTATCCGAGATTCAGTGGTCGTGGTTTATTTAATGTTTGTTTATTCATTTACTGTCACTTTGTGCTGCTATGGCTAATCGCCTAGTGCTACAATATTTTTAATATCTAGGTGAAATTATTAAACATTTCTGAAGTGTCAACTTCTTTAGCCTCGTTTAACGACGGTAGGGGATAAACTTGTGGATAGCTTCAGCAACATTCTCGGGACTGGTGACAATTATCGGCCAGTGCATGAGTTTTACAAATTTATTTTTAATTAACTTCAGTTTCCATTGGTATAAGAATAATTTAAATTTACAAGTTTGGAATTTAGATTATTCAGAATTAGAAATTCAAAAAAGAACTTATGTTAGAGAAGAATTGGTTAACTGTAACTTCTAATATAAGGAAGAAATAGTTGGGGGTGCAGTCAATAAAAACACCTTAATAAGTGTAACTTATTTATTGTGTGCCGACGTTTCGGCCTACAATTTAGGCCATCTTCAGGGCTAAGAGAGAGAAACAAAGAGAAAAACATATAAAAGTTAGTTATACATATTTAAATGTAAACGCAGTAACTATACATATACATATATATACATAACTATACATATACATATATATACATAACTATACATATACATAGTTACTGCAACGTTTTTTATATGTTTTTCTGTTTGTTTCTCTCTCTTAGCCCTGAAGATTGTAGGCCGAAACGTTGGCACACAATAAATAAGTTACACTTATTAAGGTGTTTTTATTGACTGCACCCCCCAACTATTTCTTCCTTATATTATAAAAAAGAACTTAGTTGTTCCAAAGTCTAATTTTCACTTCTGTCGACAGTCCTTATGTCTGGCTGACCATTTAATTTTTTTTTTTAAATTTACTGATCCCTGTCGTGAGTTATAATTAATGCTATTCAGTAAGCAGTTTATTTATATTGTACATTCAGTTATATTTAAGCCAATTTTAATCATAAAAACATATATTTTTTGATATAATTAAATCAATAAGAGACGGCTAAAAAACATCATATTAATCGTACAAATAGCATACCTATACACCTGTAAAAAACCTGTCTCACAGCTACTGTTTGTGGTTGCTGCGGAATTATCTGTTGAACCAGAATGGGGCAGAGAGGCCTGGAAATTTCAACCAAATGAACAGCTTTAGATAAAGCACCGTGATACATTTTCAATTATGGCGGTAAATGCTAAGTGCTGGCAAGATAATGGATAGAATTATTTCAGATGATGAGCGATCTGCCATGTACACGACGGATGAGGCCAATTGTACACGATTATCGCACTCATAAAGTGTTTCAATCAATATTATAAAGTGGGAGTACTTCATGCTTAATACATTTATATCACAATCTTAAAGTACTGTAATATCGATTTGTATTTATCAAGTTTAGATTTCTCTCTCATATATATATATATATATATATATATATATATATATATATATATATTTATTTATTTATTTATTCCCCCATGGTAACCCCATTAATAAACGGAGGGAGCGTTTATTATTATTAGGACATGCTCTATGCTTAAATGAGCATATTACATGTCATTACATGTGATTTTAATAATTACAGATCAGTATAGTATTTTAATTACAGAATACATTTTAGTATAAGTTAAAAATTTACAGTTAGACTAAATTTTTTAGGGTAAGAGAAATAAAAACCATTTTTCAGTCAGTTTATTTTCAATTCTCACTCTTTTATTTCTCTTACCCTAAAAAAAGAAGAATTAAATCCAGTTTAAAAAAAAAAAAAATTTATAAGTTAGACTAAATTGATAATTTACACGTGAGAAAAAAATTAAAATTAATTTGTAATCCTAAATTGTATAATGAAAAAAACAAAAAAGACAAAATATAAAATAAAATTTAACAAATATAAAAATAAACAAAAATGAAAGGTTTTTATAATATAATTCATATAACTAAAAACATCAATACATAAGTTATAGATATAGTACATTATGATTGACGACAGTACTTAATAATAATTTATACACATATAAAATATAAATATATATAAATTTATAAATAAAAATTGCAATTAAAGATGAAATACTATGTGACTAGTGTAACAACTAATTTCTCTTGTTGTGTCCTAGAGCTGATCAAAATCAATGTCTTTTATAAATGGTACTAAGTCAGTTTTAAATTTAGAGAAAATTAAATGTTCTGTCTCAGGCCAAGATCCTCGTTTGAGTATTATATTTTTTATCAATTTAATTCTTTGTCTGTCATATCGTGAACAGTCATACAGTATGTGTCATACAGTAAGTGTGGGTCTGTCCATCTTCATCACACGCGTCTGTTCTTATAATGTTAAATCGTTTCAAATACTGTTTTGTGTTTCCGTGTTCCTTATAAACATTCAAATCCAAGCTTTTCCTTCATCTCCCAAATTCCCAAACAGATACTCTCTAATCAGTTTTAACTTATAATTATAACTAACTGAATTAATAATTTAAACTAAATATTAATATTTATAATGTTATTTAGTAAATAGTAATATTAATATTAAGTAAATATGTATTCATTAAATTTTGTAGAATTCTGTCATTCTTAATATTCTCTCTCTCTCTCTCTCTCTCTCTCTCTCTATATATATATATATATATATATATATATATATATATATATATAAGGGCATAATGTATAATAAAGTTATACAAGGCGTACGGGTTGGACCACAGCACCACAGGCGTGTGCCCTTTAAAATACAATAACCTAAGCTACTTAGGCCTGACTGCTTTTAGGAAAATGTCAATATACGCTCTCTCTCACAACCCTTCAACCACTTCGCCTTTGTATTGTCGATCTTTTTTAGGAAGTAACAAGTTATTGTCTTTAATGAACATTTATGTTTATGCATTAATTAAATATGTTACATTAAACATTCCGAAATATGTAATTAATTAATAGTAATCGCCTTGTAGGAAATGATTTAAATATTAAACATACTTTATTCCAAATATATGATATATAATGGAGAATGGAGATAGTTGGGGGGGGGGGGGTGCAGTAAAAAAAACAACACCAAATAAGTACTTATTTGGTGTTGTTGTTTTTTTTAATGCACCCCCAACTATCTCCATTCTACATTGTATCATCCAGTCAACAATTTACCTCTCACATATGCCATATAGTTTCGTTCTATTTATGATGCGAGTTTATCTATTAGTTTTCCTTTTTCTGATATTTTTTATATATAAAGATATTCCAAATCTATTGATAGCAGATTGTTAAGTGGCCTTTACAGAGTGTACAAGTCTCCCTTTATTTTATAAGTAATAAATAAATTTTAATTAATCGATAAACGTAAAGGATATATAAGTTTAAAATGATATTTTAAGATGCTTATCAAGTTAAATAAATAAACTAAAAGATATGTTCAAGTCAAGAAAATCATAAATAAAAATCTCAAGTAACAAGAATTAAGCTGACCAATTATTAAATTATAACTGATTAGAGAGCGTCTGTCAGGGAATTCAGAAAATGTGGGAAAAACATGGATTTGTTCTAGGATAGGGATGAAGCATGGCGGATATTATGTGGGGTACAGTTCCAAACTCTGGTGGAACGAGCGAGAAAGCAACGCTTTATTCGGTTTCTGTGGAAATAAGAATAAAGATCGGGAAGGTGCCTTTATCCATTTTGGTTTGAATGACGATAGGGAAAAGGCATGGCGGATATCAGGGAGTGAGTTCCATACTGAGGTGAAGCGGGCGAGAATGGAACGCTCGAATCCTTTGGTTCTGTGGGAACTGTTTCATGGACAACAGTTATGCTGGGAGGTTATTTGTCCTAGATCACGCTCAATCACCAGATTTCCCCTCCTTATTTTGTGTAGCCACTTAATAGAGGATGGGTGGGCCCAAGGAGGTACAAGATCCATAGGTAATGTATAATAATAAAGTATGTAATAAAAGTCATTCCAAGCAGCGGGATTTACTATTCATTGATTACACCATATTTTCGATACCAAATCATTGAATAATATTAAACTTCTATGCAAGAAGAGCGGATGGTTTCGAAGGATTCAATTAAAGTTAAAAGTCGACTAAGCTAATAATTAAAATGGAATTTAGGATATTGGCTTCCATCCGTGATCCGGGGAAAAAGGGTCGATGAGTTGAAGTAGATTAAAGGAAGCCATAAGACTCGCCTATTTAGGCTAGGGCGCTGGATTACTGATCAAGGTGCTTAACTTTCCTAAGAAACACTCCCGCTTCAATTCAATTTCCTCATCTCAGAATGCTTGATTAATTAGCCAAGTTTTTTTTTTTTTTAGCCCTTCGAGGCTAAAGTGAAAGAGATAATTTTTGGAATTAATTTACCGTTGTATAGCTTCCTAAGGCCACTTTATTAACACTCCTTAAGTAAAGATGTTCAAATTTTGAAGTATTGGACAAAATTGCGTCAAGTTGCTAAGGATTTAAGCACCAAATCACGTTTTAAGCTGTAATTATGTATATATATACTATCCTAAAAATGGATTACTTACTCATTGATCATAGCAATTGCAATAGAAACATTTTATGCTGTTTTGCGAGGCAACTGATTAATGAAAAACTGACTCATTCTTTGGAACTTGTAAGTACACCCTATCTATTACAATTTACACAGGTCATTTTATATCTATTTTAGTGTGCTATTTAATGTTGCTAAAAGCTCATTTTTTCACTGTCAGGGCATGAGTATGAGACTATCCTAGTCTCGAAACGTCGCCTAAGAGGTTAAAAAAAGACTGAAACTCGAGATCTAAAACACAATATAATTTCCATAACAGTCAAGATAAGTAGAAACCAAAAAAATATATATATATATATATATATATATATATATATATATATATATAAAATATATATATATATATATATATATATATATATATAAAATATATATATATTTATATAAGTGATAGTAAGTACCAGTGGAGCAATACGCCCACACCTCCAAGAGTAATTATATGAAGATTGATGAGACACTCCCAGTACACCTATCAACCAACGTCAAGGAGGTGTCTCTTTATATCTTTATATATATATATATATATATATATATATATATATATATATATATATATATATATTTAATATATATAGGGAGAGAGAGAGAGGATAACAGTACGGTCTATACGATTTATTGGTATGATGATTGAATTATAAATCAAAACTCTAAATCCGGTAACACTTCAACCAATTTTCTCTTATGAGTTTAATTAATTCTTTGGACTTTATCTCTACTATACTATATACATATATATATATATATATATATATATATATATATATATATATTTATATACTTTTTATTTATAAGTGATAGTAAATACCAGTAGAGCAATACGCCCACACCGACAAGAGTAATTATTTCGAAAATTGATTGTAGGAATAATTGATTGAAGATTGAAAGTATAACTTTTTCCAAACTTCACGCAGTGTAATTAATTTTTTCTTTCTTCTTGATTACAATGCGTAGAAAAAAGAAATAAAGAAAAACGGTCATAGTTTCAGGGCTGTGCTATTTCTAATATATATATATATATATTAGAAATAGCATAGAAATATATATATATATATATATATATATATATATATATATATGTATATATATATATATTGCATAATTTCCTACAATTCACAAAAGTGCATGCTGTACCAAATAGACCCGTCTCAAATTAAAATCAATTGCAAAAATTTAAATATATCTGTACAGAATCATAATTTTCAATGAAAGAAAAATGTATAAAAAAAACTTCCAACAGAGAAAAAAATTTACATATATATAAACAATAACAATGAAATAAAGAAATTGGTATTCTACATTGATAAATGTTTTGTTATTTTATGTTTTTGTACTATTTTTTGTATAGTTCTCGATATTTTTTCTTAGTGGGTTTTTATTCTTTTTACACTTAAAAAAATTGTTTATATAGTTTACTGATAAATAAAAAAAAATTGATTTAGTAATTTAAAATTATATGAGATTTTAGTATTTTCAGTATATCTAAAAAAAATAAAATAGGGCCAAAAACTAAAAAAGAAACACTATTTTTATTATACTGAAATTGGGAAAAACCACAATGCAAAGCCTTATGTTTCAAATCCAGTAATACACCCACTTACCAGTCGACGTTTCGCCTATTCAGGCATTATCAAGACACAAAAACAATAAGGGTTATGTGAATCACATCTGGAAGAAAAAGGTGCAATACACCCCAACGATCAACAGCCCAAACAGGCTCTAAACATGAGACAGCACCCCACCACCAAGACGTTCAACATACAACTCATTGTTGTCAAGTTGTACGTCTGTATGTTGAACGTCTTGGTGGTCTCATGTTTAGAGCCTGTTTGGGCTGTTGATCGTTGGGATGTATTGCACCTTTTTCTTCGAGATGTGATTCACATAACCCTTTTTGTTTTCGTGTCTTGATAATGCCTGAATAAGCGAAACGTCGACTGGTAAGTGGGTTTATTACTTGATTTGAAACATAAGACTTTGCATTGTGGTTTTTCCCAATTGCATTATTCTAAAAAAAAAACCTGTACCACTACAACCCATGAAGGGTCTGGGGTTCGGTACATGGTAGAGACTGTACTGTTTCATGGGCAATGGTTCTGCTAGGTCACGGTCAACCGCCAGAATTTTCTCCCTTATTTTGGGTACCCTAATTTTAATATTTTTTAAATGTTCAAAAATAATTTCTATACTAATTAATAAATTTAAAAAATATATTAAACTGAATATAATGGAATAATTATTTTTTATTTTTTTACAGGTAAGTGCCTCTCAATTCCAGTATCGATTAAAAGGCCCGCATACTTTAAAAGGTATATTCATTTGATATTTTTTATTTTAATTTGTCATTTTTGGCAGAGTGGACGGGGTTCAAGTCAAAGTTCCCAACGCCAGAAATTTTTATAGTTTGATTATTAATTTTCCCAAACGTCAGGCTAAACAAGTAAATACAATATGTGATATATTAGCTGTTAGAGGAAATATCCTGGAAAATTATAAGTAAAAATAAACATATATTTAATATTTCTTCTAAATATACTCATACAAAGGTATAAATTCATACAAAATAAACACAGTGATTGAGTTGTTCCCCTTTTATATCGGTTGTCAGATGAACGAGCCATAAATAAGCTAAAGACTAACGTTCGTTTTAGAATATAAATTTGGATGTTTATCGAGACCTTAAGTATCTGTAATTAATAGAACACAAAGAATTCAGGAAGAAATAAAAGTTATATAAATGAGATGAAAGACGGATTATTCATGTTATTTCTAAGTTACAAAATGACTATATCAGTTTGCCTCATCTATCTAGAGCAAGGGTTCCCAAACTTTTTTGTACCACGCCCCCCTTTTGTTGCAATGAAAGCTTCTCGCGCCCCCCCTTTAACAATAAATTGTGTGGCCCTTGGAACAAAACAAAAACAAATAAGTATTACATTAAAAACAAAACATTTATTTATACTGCCATAAGGTACCTACAACAATATCAGTTTTCATAAAATACGAAAATTATTAATAAGAGAAAAATAGATTAGGTTGGTTAGTGAGATGGATGGGCTTCCATTTTTCTCACTAATATGCCTATTCGTGGCTGAGTTTTAGTAAGTGCACAACGCAAGTCACTAACAACATCAAGTTTATTCCGATACTTTGTTTTAATTGCCACAAGTGTTGAAAATGTTTTTTTCGCACAAATAGGTGCTTGAAAAAAGTAAATATTAACGAAGAGCTTCCCCTGATACACTAGGATACATTTTGAAATATTTTAACTAAAGAGGTCAATTTTCTAAACATCATGGTTAATTTAGAATTTTAGAAAAACTACTTTATTTAATTTAATGTTCAACTTGTCTCGCGCCCCCCTGACATGTCCTCACCTCACGCTCCCCAAGGGGGGCGCGCACCCCCAGATTGGGAATCGCTGATCTAGAGCTTAGATACTGGAAGTTATTTTAAAAATTAATTTCAGGAACCTCTTCCCAAGCCCTCGCTCTAAAAGCAACTTTACAAGCACTTCTTAATATTCGCGATAGTAAAATCAGTTCATTTATATTAACTGGATTCATGCTCTGCAATACCACTTTAAGCAATATTTTAAATCGTCTGTAATCCCATCCTCATCGGATAAAAAAAGAAATTATGCATCTTTCAACGTTTAACATCCGTAAAGAACAGCCGGAGAGATAATTTCTAATTTCTAATTTTTAAATTTCCGGAGAAAAGGTTCGATCTTGGTATTGCCAAGAATAAAGTAATAATTTTGTTGTATAAAATTAAAAATCTGTTATATTTTTGCGGATGCGAAATTCGGCAACTTTCTTTTAATGATTAGGGTCTTCTCATGGTTCTAATTTAATTTTAATTTTAATTAATAATTTATAGCACGGAATAACACACAACGTAATTATCTCAGACTTCTTTAGGACAACCCGTATTGTAGTTGTAAGCATAACGAACTGCTATGCCTAAGTTTTCGAGTTCGCAGCCCGACAGGGGGACTAAGATTTTCTTAAAGGAAGAAAAAAAATCATTGTTAATGCTGTCCTCCGGATGAGACGTTAAAAGGGGGTCTCGAACTCGTGCGGTGTCAGGTACTCGCTAAAGATCTCTATCCTAATTATTCCAGGATTCTCCCTGTTACATTAAATAAGCCATAACAGAAAAAAGTGATGTTAAATGAATAAGCAAACAGACTTCGAGATGTGATAGAATCCAGTCGAAGAAGGCTATTGTATTTTTTTCGGTCCGATTTGCTAAAACTTACTATAAATTTTTAAGATTGTTAGAATAAAATTTAGGACGATTAATTTTTAATATACCTGTAGTACTAAAACCCATGAACCTCAGCCTTCGGCATCGCTAAGCATTTCATTATTATTAATGAGGTCTGATGATTGTATATATATATATATATATATATATATATATATATATATATATATATATATATACAATCATCATATATATAAAAAGAAAACCTTTACCATTACAACCCATAAAAGGGCTCAGGACATGGCAGAGATTGTTATGCTTTTAAGCCAATCTTTATTAATTAATTAATCTTTTAGCTTTTACCTGCTTAATAAGGTTAAATAATTCAAAGCCGGGTTTGAACCCGAAACCCTCAGCAAGGTCCTATCATAATTAGTTAGTATAATAGGTTTGCGACGTTTATTTTAATTTAACCAGAAGTAATTTTCATTTAATTATTAAATAAAGTACATCAATTAACTCGTACTGGTGTTAAACTGAATTATATTACAAAACATATCTCATTTTTCCTGACTAATTAAAACACAAATGATGTGTACTGTATGAAGTATAGCTAATCTAGTTAAATTATGCATAGTGGGGAAGATAAGTGGAAAAATCTACTTTTTTTTTCTCTCTTTCCACTTGTCGGTGGTAGAAAATTATTTTTATTTTCTACCACGTCTCTGAAGCGAGTAGCAGGGAGAAAAAAAATTGTTCAGTGGGTGTAAAAACAAACTGAAAACTTAATTAAAAGGGGGGGTTAACACTGTAAAGGGCAACTGACTGCTGTTCTGCTTATAAAACATCTGTCATGTTTCTTCCTCTTGGCGGGTTGGTTATGACCGAGGAATACTTAGTAGGGATCATCTGAAGGGTTAACACTCTCAGATTTACCTGAGGAATCTTTTATTTAATTAGCATACAGTATGTGATATGGAGATTTTTTTTCTTTATAAGGGAAACCGCAATTAGTTAAAAAAAATTGCTATGTTTTGGGGGTATTAATATGTTTAAAATACTTTATTTTGAGATGTCAGATTAATAAATATATGATAATTACTCTTTTTTTGTTTATAAAAGGGTGGAAATCTCAAAAGACACCTGAGGCCAAAATCCTTCAATGGGACTCCGATCCACTAAAACCACCTTGTTGTGCAACAACTGAGCAAGCCCATCAAGTCGCTCCTCTTTCATGTGCAAAATCTCGGGTGTGGGATATAGACCATTGGCTGGAAAATTTTGTGGAGTTTAAATTTATTTACTTTGTGTAATTCACTTTAATAGCAAATCACTAGGTTTCACTCTTTTAAGCCGCCTTATTTGATGCAAAGCCTCCTCAGCTATGCTCTGCATTTTTGGGTTTACGTGGATTTTAATTCTTTCATTATGACTATCCGCAAACCTTCCAATCTCTTCTCTGACAGAATTTACTTTGAGGTCCCTATGCAAGTTGTCGTTTCGGACGTACTATGGAGTATCAACTGTACTTCTGGGTACTTTATTTTGGATTATTTACATGTTGCTTTTCTTGGTACAACCCCAGAGCTGAATTCCATAAGTCCATACAGGATTTAGGACTTGTTTGTTCAACAGAAGCTTGTTCTCAACTGTAAGTTGTGAATATCTTCCTAGCTGCCAGTGTATTTTCCTAAATTTTATATTAAGGTTCACGGTAACCTGAGGTTGGGTGCCCCTCTCAAGATTATTTGTTCTCGCACAAAGTATCAATGCATGCCATGCCACACCCAGCGGCAAAAGTTCTCCATGGTTTACAGAGCCATCCGGAAAAAATAAATACATTAGCCAAGTTTTCTTTTTAGATATTTAATAATGAAAACTCTGAATGATACTATAAGATGTTTAAAATAGAGATTTAATTAGGACTATTTCCTTTATTGAAGTGGCCTTTGAAATTTGTTGCTCCCAATTAGTGGCGAAGTTCCAAACTAATTTGTGTGTGTCATTTCTGTACGTTCAATTTGTCTGTGATCAGTTTGCCGAAGCGATTGTTGGACCGAATATTCGACGCAACACATTGTTTTTTAATATCTTAAGCCGATTGTTTATCCTTATATAAATATAGCTTAGCTGTAAATCGTTTACAGGTACCCGTTGCGAAATTGGCCTTAATCGAAAAGTGGACAACCGAAACTGAAAAAGTGCAAATTAAATCCTTTTCCCCTCAGCGATATTTTACACGCGCTTCCTTCCTTATCCTGAAACTCTGGAATCGGCTGGACTAATTTATTCCGGACCATTTGCTGGAACGTATAACGGCTACTAGCGGATTGATGGAAGAGGTAACAAACGGCGAAGCGTTCCAGCAACTAATGAAAAAATACCTCCGAGGAAAGTTGTCACACCTTCAATCCCCGGGTTTGTTCCTCCAGCCGTCGCTAATTTCTTTTTTCTTTTCTCTCGGAATGGAACATTTTAACCCAATCCGTATTTAATTAAATGCATTATTAAAAACTCTTGTTGAATCTGTAACAAAAAAAAAATCTTGTTCAAAGTATTTTGTTATTGATATTTTTATTTGAAAAGAAAATACTTGCCCAGGGTCGGGATTCGAACCCGGGTCCCCCATGTTTCCGTCATAGTACTCTACCACCTAAGGCATCCTGGTTCCTACCTCGGTCAGACACATCCTTTCTCTTCACTGGTCCCATATCCTCGTGTTCTCGCAATTTGCGATTTATACTTTTTTTTATTTGCGAAAAAATTCTATCAGATGCATGCAAGCTAGCGGGATTTGAACCCGGCTTGTAACTACTTCCCTCTAATGTATAACTTCCTTTTTTTATATTCCCACTCACTGAACCTTCATTTATATAATTTACTACTTAAGCGAAATATCGCCAAAAAAGTCGGTGTCTAGTTCTAGTTATCAGTAAGCCAGCATCCTACATACTTAATAAGCCAATTCGCTAATAAATACTTAAAAATTAAAACTAATAAGGCGCTTAAAATCAAAAGAATCTCTGCTAAGTAATTTTATTTCAACCGAAAATTTAACATTAAAAAAAATATTTATTGAAATTCACAACTGTATTGCAACAGTACAACAAGTAAATATAATCTATGATACATAGTGGCATATATAAATATATAACTTTTTTTTTCCCCTTCCTGCCATTGCTGGCATACGGGATTCGGGAGTGGTGGGTTAATGCGTTGGGTTTACGCACGCCCACCACTGCCAAAAAACAACTCTTTATTCAAAAAATCTTATACGGAAAACTGTGGTGGGTACCATTTAATTTTAGGGGGTACAATTTTATAAAATAAAATTATTCTGTGGCCAGCTCAAACAAGTAGTACTCAAATAACAAATTCAACTTTATCACGAGGCCATCTAATTTTAAGTATTATCGGGAATTTAAGAGACTGATAGGTTTAAGACTAAGACCAATATTGAGTCATTGGCTTAGCGTGAGTAAGAGGAAATAAAGTTCGTCATGAAAAGATTGATAACGGGATCGGGTCTAATCAGCAACGATTGCATTGAGGTCTTTACATACAGTCCCTGGCCATATTAATGTGGCCACCAAGAAAGATTATTTTCTTTTTGTTTTTTCCTAATTTTTTTATATACTTTCGCGTGTCTTAATAAATTGCTGTTTTAAGTAATGGCAACACTGTTATAAGTGTTTTAAAGTATCTTTTTTTTAGTAATGGCAGCATTGGTTTTAGTACAGCCATTTTGTTTTACGAGTGAAGGCGTGCATAGTTTGTGTTTGAAATTTTTGTGAATTTATTGTTTCTTTTTCATTAAATACAAGTCGGATTCGGTAAGTTTATTATTGATTTATTATTTGTATCATATATTTGAACTATTTTAATAGTTTTTTTTCATCAATGTGTAAAATAGGGTGTAAATAGGGTGACACCACAAAATATTAAAAAAAAATAAAGATTTATTTTCGAAACTATATTTTCAATTTCATATTATTATCAGATAACTAACTTACCCATAAAACTAATATTTAAACTCGATTTACATCATTACGCATACAAAAAGATAATGCAAACATATAACAAGAACGAATCTATCCAGTGGTCACATTAATATGGCCAGGGACTGTATGACTTTATTCTTATGTTGATGATCTATTATTATTATTTTGATGATTTTAGGAAGGTTTTTGGATTGTAATGATTGAATACGAGAGGAATTCAATGGCATAGTGGGCCCCAAAGCTCTACTCTGAAAGTCCAAATAGGTCTTATAATAGTCTTGTATATGAGTCTTTAGTAATTGACTGGGGGCTTAGAGCTGTTATGTAAATGTTGAAGTAGCCTGACACGTGAAAGCATTATTTAATAATATTTTAACATAGTAAACACACATTCTTCCACCTGTTCGTAATATGTATGGAGTGTAAACGTTGTTTGTTGAATACCTTAACGTTTTCTAAAATACGGAATGCATTGAATATTTCGAAAAAAATTAGATCACTGCATAATTTAGGATATTTCACAACGCGGAATTGCAGAGCATGCGCTTGGTTAATATTAATATGATTGATAGCGTCGTTTTGATTAAGATGGGCTTGTCAATTTTTTAGCCTGAGTAACGAACGGATCGATAAAAATATATTAAGCGCTGAGCTGATAAGCGTCCATGATGGAGAACGAGGATTAGTTTAATTTATTTATTTTTAGTTTATTTAAAATGAGTTCTTTGAGACAAAAGATTTTTCGAAGAGTAGGCGTATATTTACTCTTTCATGAGTAAACATCTGCTTCGTTGTACATTGTACCTCGTGGTTAGTTCTCGTGCGCCAGTTTCCATTCCGGAGGATTTTTCTATCAAAGACTAGGAGATCATGATCATCAGCACGGTTATTGTGCATGTCTCCGTTCCATAAGAACTGGGCGGGTTAATGTTTTGTACAGATGGAGCTTGGTCTGCCGTGATAAAAGGCGAGAGGAGAATTCCGACAACTTAGCCCCTACCAATGAGCCCCTCTGCCCCCCCCCCAATAGTTCGTAATGGTTATTACATGTGTTCAAATTACATCTACAAAAGTGTCTCTTCAAAGGTAATGCATTTTTTTTTTTTTTTTTATAGAAGTGGCGTTAAACTTTACTGATATATATATAGTCACCTTTAAAAGTCAGATTTTTTTTTTATATCGAGCCTTTTAAAAGCTAGCTAGTGGGCGGAAGGTGTAACATTTTATTCGCTCTCCTGTGTTCAAACATCCAACCCATTTACGTATTCATATTGATGACCACTAAATTGGACTTTACTACACTTCCTGCGCATTTGCATATGGAATGAGTATTACAAATAATTTTCATATCAAAGGATGCCAGGATATTAATGTTAGGTTTCGAATCCGAGCCAAGTCAATGCAGAGTAATCACGTTACATAACGACGCCTTTGTTCCACAAAGGAATTAATTAAACATAATTTAAACCAGATTGTAATTGCAACAAACCAATTTGCATTTGCATCAGTCATAATCTCCCAGTAAACAAATAATCGCGAATATCAGCTCTGCCTCTACGGTGGTGTTATCACTAAAATTAATATACATATATAAATACATGCCTATATATATATCGTTCTGGGGTTTATTATAATACATAAGTATGAACTTACAAAATGAGCAAAAGACGGTTACTAGGTCTAGGTCATTCGGACAGGCAGACTTATACTTTGAAGACTCCTTGGTGTGGGAGGTTCAAGAGATACGAAAAGAGGTGGGATCCAAGGCTTCACCTTTGGAAGAGAACTCTTTAAAAGGGTTCCGAAGAAGGAGGAGTCGAAGATTGAATTCTGGAAGAAATATCGACCAAGTGGATGTCGAAAGCTGGCGTGGAATAGAAAAACAGCCAAAGACATAACAAAGAACTGTAAATGCACTCATGTTTTACCAGATAAATTGGCCATTCTCTATTACATCTCAACCATTAATAGTAATTTCTTAATGTATTTATTATTAGTCTCTAAAATAGTATGTTTAATTTATCTTTTTTCTCAGAGTTTCCTCAGATTGATGTTTCTTTCAACCAAAAATTGTATTTAATTAGTTTTTCCATTTTGTTCTATCTTGTATATCTTCCCCTCTCAGGCCTTGACAGTGCATACTTTCCTCAATTCCTTCTATACATCTTTTTCGTGGTCCTCCTCACCGTTTTCTCCTTGCAGCACTCCAAATGAAAATTAAAATGGGCAAACTTTCTTCCTTCATTTTTCTGAGATGACTTACTTTTGCCATCTTTTTTCTCTAGATATTGGAAGACGTTTTGTTGTGTTTGCATCCGTTCTCTAATTTCGGCATTAGTCCTTTTTTCTAGTATGGATACCCTTGCAGATCTCCATATCATTCCTAATTCACTATACATCCATTATTACACTATTAATATTTGTATTTATGCATTAAGCTGACTGATTAGCAAATTTGTGCGCACACAAGCCAACTCAGGAAAAGAGCCTAATTTAAAATAAATTTAAGTTTTTTTTAATCCTCTTGTTTATGTTACTGGAGTATATCTTTTTGAGTCATTCATTCAAGTAAGTAAAAAAACCTTTTCCAGTCAAACATTTTTTCTTTATTTAAATACGTTTCAACATTCTTCAGTCATTTTCAATTTATATCTCTTATAAGTCCCTTTTTTTATTCAATTTAAATATATTTTTTAAATACTTATAAATTTGCACATTTTTAACCATTTAGTAGATTGTCAAATAATTTAAAATTTTTCTTATAATACTTAGAGTTTACAATGTACTCCATGGTCATTATTAAATTATTTGACAATCTACTAAAAGTTTAAAATGTGCAAATTTATAAGTATTTAAAAAATATATTTAAATTAAATAAAAAAAGGGACTTATAAGAGATATAAATTGAAAATGACTGAAGAATGTTGAAACGTATTTAAATAAAGAAAAAATGTTTGACTGGAAAAGGTTTTTTTATTTACTTGATTGAATGACTCAAAAATAAATTTTAGACATTAAACGAAATTATAAGTTGAATATATATCATCAATAATTACTCATGATATTTCAAAATCGAATTAATTAACAAAACATATTTGTTTGTATACTCGGAACCCCTATAATCGTGTTCCATAGAATAGGAAACTGGTGTGGACTATTTTTTCGAGGAAAAATAATGTATTTGAAGTTTTTTATCACAGTTACATAGCCCAGTATTCAGATATCGGCAACTCTATTGATACGTGGTATGTCATGTTAAAAACGGTCCGAGACCTTCAGTGCATATCCATCCGAGTCTGAACAAGGCCCCTGCAGGATCAATTTACATTTTATGAATTTTAATGAAGGCCATTATAGGCATTCAGTGTCATCACGATACCGCCACACTGCGTTTTTGAAAGCAGAAGAGAAAAAAAATTCTATTTTGTGTATCAAAAATTGTTTCACTATTATTAGTGACAAATATATTTATATATAAACATATTTATTGTTATTATTACCTGTATATTATTATTATTATTATTATGACCATTACATCTGATACAACATTACAACACACACGTTAATTAATTAATTGTTTATTCACCTCTCGTGTGAATGGAACTTCGCAAACTCCGAACGAAACCTAGAAGCAACTTCTGGAACGTTAGTGTGAGCCCAATTAAACAAATGAGTTACAAAAGCATTGTTAACTTCCAGCTAAAGCAAGTTTAATCAAAATGGTTTGATATAATTGTCTTATGAACCGTGAATAGGTAAATATTTATTGAATTTATTTATATGTTTCTCATTATTTTATTTCTTAATCGTTAAAACACCCTCACATAACTAAAATTTCCTCACTCTAGTATATTTTATTTCATATTATGGACCGAGATATCTGAATGTGAGAGTTAAGAGTTGCTGAGCTCTTATCCGCTTTTATCAGATAAATTACACAGCCCAACAAAAAAAAAATTTTTGAAAACTTTTTTAACTATAGTAGTTGATCTTTATAGATTATTCCACACCAAAAGAACTAGTTTTTCAGTTATTGGTCTGAACATCTTCATCAGGATTGTCCTCTCGAAGATTGAGAGTCTTTTCTCGTCTGCCTTTGTTAGAGGTTAGGTTAGGTTGATTATTTATGGACACTTAACGTCTAAGGTCTTCAGAGTCCTTATTCTATAGTTTTTGGTCTATTAGATTTTATGAAATATACCTTCTTTTTTGAGGAATTCAATTATTGATTTAAAATTTGTGTTATTATCACCCAGCATTGTTTGAATTTTTCTCTCCATTCCTAAATTTCTAAAATAGCTTTCATGTTGTGGGCACTCTTCAAGGATATGGCGTATTGTCAGTTGTGAGTCCATCAGATCCTACAGTTCGGAGGCGTTGTTTTTTCCATAAGGAAACCATGCGTAAGTCGCTTGTGGTCGATTCTCAGTCTTGTGATAACGACTTCCTCTCTTCTGCACATGCCGTGGGAGCTTTTTCAGGCGTTGGTGTTTCTTTTAATGCATTTTAGTTTATTTGATTCGTCGGTGGGGTGCCAAAGTTGTTTCCAAATCGCCAGAGCTTGCTGTTTCAAAAGGCTTCATACATCTGTTGTTGTGTGTACGCATGTAATTTCTATCGATGATAATGCTGCTTCTTTTGCCCCTCGATCTGCCACTTCATTTCCTTTAATGCCTACGTGTGATGGTACCCAGGCAATAACTAAATTCTTATTGAGGTTTCTTATCATCGAGGAGTAGACTTGAGCTTTCTTAATGAGAGGATCTTTGGAGTATATGTTCGCTAACGCCATTATTGCGGAAAGAGAGTCCGTACATAAAACAAAATCCTTTTTCTTCTCGCAGCATAATACTGTACAGTGCTGAACTAATGGCAAAGCATTCTTCAGTCAAGTTGCTGGTGGAAAGTGGTAATTTATATTTCATGATATTAGATCATTTCATGATATTGACATGCTAGGCAAAGTAAATAAAACAAAATGAATGACATCCCTATCCATCTCAGATTATTTAAATATTGGAAACTAGATTTTAGAGAAAAAATTTCTATAATCATTTAAAATAATTTAGGGTGACAACATTTATTTTTCTTTAAATTTCATTATCTTAAAATTAAATAATAATAACTTTAACTAATTTAATAAATTTAAGTGATTGTTGTTAATAATATCTAAATTGCTCAGTGGTAGAGCACTGAGTTGCAATGCCGAAAATCCTGGTTTAATTCCCGCTGCCAACAAGACTATTTTTAGTCTATTAGAAGCCGGAGTGGATCTTATGGGATTCAGGAGCCTTCTGGGGCTCACCCAGGCTTTATAAAGTCGGTACCCAATACAAGGGGTAAAATCTGGTGGTTGAGCGTGATCTATGACAAATCACCTGCCTGCGAAACCGTAGTCCATGAAACTGTACTGTCCCTACCATGTTCTAAGCCCCAGACCAGTTCTCGGGTTGTACTGGTACAGATTTTTTTCCTAATAATTTCCAGATTGACACATCCAGAGGTTTCTTTATTGTTTTATGAGTAAATATTGATTTAATAAGGATCTAATTATGGTCAGTAATACTTCAATTATATCAATGTTCCTACAATAAATCATTAATGTCGCTTCACTAAAATCAAATAATTTTAATTTCAGCCATTTTTCATGACATCGATATTATTGTTGAGAGCGGAGTGGCTCAGTGGTGGAGCAATGAGTTACCATGCCGGAAATCCTGGGTCAAATCCCGCTGCAGGCTGTACTTTTATTTAGTCTGTTTGCAGCGGGAGATGGATCATATGGGATCTAGTACTCTGGAACTCACCCAACCTCTATAAAATATTATAAAAATAGGGCACCCAATATAAGGAGGAAAAAATCTGGCGGTTGAGCGTGACCTAGGACAAGTTACCTTCAAGGTACAGTCTTTACCATGCACCGCACTCCCGATCCATTCACGGGTTGTAGTAGTACAGGCTTTTTTTTTTCTTGATATAATTGTAAATAAAACCATCAATCGGTCAATCAATTGATTTATTATTCCAGATTGATTTAATAGTGATGCAATATTAGTCAATAATATTGCAATTGTATTGTGCTTCTTCAATAATATTAAGTGGGGCTTAAATAAAAATTAAAAAAATTTAAGTTCAGCCAATATTATCGTTAATTAACCCATCTAGCGGTCAATCAATTGATTTATTATTCCGAAATGATTTAATTAAGGTTTAGGTTAATTATGGAAATTAGTTATGTGAAAAGTGCTCATCCTGCTCGATTATTTCCTTTGTAAGATTATATTGAAAATTAACAATTAAATTTTAATTAAAACCCCCAGGTTGTTATCATAACAATTAAATAATTCACAATGTTTATTCTTAATGTTAATAAAGGAAAGTTGAAAGGAAGACTAAAGATAATAATTACCTTATAAAGGTACAAAGAGTTAAGAGAAGTGTATTATTTTAATTAACCTCCATTCCTAAATGTTTTTCTCAACTAAACGTTTAATTTGAATCGGGTGAATGCGCATAATTACTTCATTTGTTAGGGCTCGTACCTTCATTAAAGAGTTTTAATAATAATAATGTCTTTATTTATTCTGGGACAAGTTCCTATAGAATAACAATACAGGTACCGTAAGATATTCTGTCTTAGAGTGTAAAATTATTATATTTTAATTAATTAATTATTACAAGTAATTTAGTAAGTGAGAAAGAAAAAACGTCCTGGTTTTACTAGGACAATGATTCTACAATAGGCAATGATTTTAAAAAAAAAATTAAACATTCGGACTCCCGAAAGAAGTGAAACTCAAAACTGTGGAATAACTGGAATAACCTTTTGAATTTCTAAAGCCATTATAGTATGATTTATTAAGTTTAAAATTTAATTTTTTTTTAAATTTTATGATTCAATGAAATTTACAACTGTATTATAACAATGCAACAAGTTTATTGAATAGTACATATTGGCATAAATAAAGACAAGTAGAGAAACTAACCAATGGTAGTACTCAAATAAAAAGTTCAACATAGAAGGTCACGAGGCCATCTTCTTTTCAGACGTCTCAGAGGATTATCCAACATTGAAGAGGTTTCTAGGTTTGAAACGAGTGGGTTTGAGATGAAATAAAGTTTGTCATGAAAAGATTGATCTCGGATTCGGGCCAAATCAGCAACAAATGGCACATTAAGGTAATTATGGATTACTTTGGTCGAAACAAAGTAAGGAGTATTGATGATTTTATGAAGGATTTCGGATTGTATGGATTAAATACGAGAGGAATTCGATGGTTTAGTGGAGCCCCTAAGCTCTACTTCTTAAGTCCAAATATGACTTATAATAGTCATATATATATATATATATATATATATATATATATATATATATATATGTGTGTGTGTGTGTGTGTGTGTGTGTGTGTGTGTGTGTGAGTCTTTTGTAATTGAGAGCTTAGAGCGTTTGTCTAGTAAATGTTGTAGTAGCCTTTAACGCCGGGCTGTTTCTAGTCTTTTCAGTCTAGTATGAGGATTCCAGGTTAATCGTTTGTCAAGCTGTAGTCCTAAATACCGGAGCTGTTCTACAGGAATCAGTGGGGTGTTATTAAACGATTCAGAAGGACATGAAGTCATTGGTTTACGACGGAGGGATTTTTAAATTTAAATTACTAATATTATTCTGGTTTTCAAACATACTGACCCTCCGAACAGTAATTAAATACATTTTCAAGTAGTTTATTAATTAATCAAAAGATATGAAGTGCTGCAAAAGTTGAATACAAAATATGAAATAAGAAATTTAAATATGAGTATATTGGGTGTGGAGTGGCTCAGTGGTAGAGCACTGAGTCATCACTTAGCCTATTACCGAGCCGGAGATGGATCATATGGGATCAAGAACCCTCCTGGGGCTCACTCAGCCACTATAAAGGGGGTACCCAAAATAAGGGAGAAAATCTGGCGGTTGATTGTGATCTAGAACAAACCACCTCCTTGTAAAACCGTTGTCCATGAAACAGTACAGACCATAACATGTTTTTACATCCCAAAACCGTTCACGGGTTGTAGTGGTACAGATTTTTTTCACAAATACTGACCCTCCGAACAATAATTAAATACATTTTAAAGTAGATTAATAATTACTCAAAACATATAAAGGGCTGCAAAAGCTCAATACAAAATATCAAATAGTAAATTGAAATAATAATTAGTTTATTGCTATATTAATTCATGCCTTTCATTTATATTTCACATTGATTGCTAATGAACTTTATTTTAATTTTTAGCGTTAATATCATCGTCAAGTTCAAAAATACTTATCATCATATATCATTTATCTTTCTGGAAGTCAATCCCACCTGATATCCGTCAAGCAGCTTCTTTATTCACATTCAAATCCAAACTATTCCTACATCTCCTTAATTCCCAAACATATACTATCTAATCAATGATATAAATAGCTGTATTCAACATAATAGATTGAGTAAATACTGTAAATATTCCACACTCATTATGATATTATAATTCATATCATTAGATGTTATTATCGACTTTTTTATTTTTCCATTAGCCAACTTCAGTTATTGTAAATTTATATCATATTATACCGTGGAGAAAAAGTGTATCTCCAAGTAGTTTTAAATTATAGACATTCACATGAGACCTATTAGTAAGAAAATTCCAGGAATGACTTGTGAAATTGAAAATGACTATATAGTCAAAACGTCTTAGTAAAAAAAAAAAAAAAAAAATTATGACTGGAAAATGGTTTACCTCATAAATTAAATATTATATAAAATAGTCCAGTTGAATCCATATTATATCATATTATTTAATTTTTGGCCGTTTGGCCAGAAATATTTCTATTAATTTCTGTACAACATTGTTATTCTTAAGGGACCTATCATTTGTACTTTAATCAAAACACAAAACGAGATATTTAATTGTGACAAATAAAATCGTTTATGAGAAATGACCTGTTCAACCAATTATTAATGTTTATGTTATTTTTAGTATTAATTGCACAAATATTAAACGATTTTTTAGGTAAATATTTTAGGTAAATATAATTGTTATTATATCAATGGAATTCTGACCTTTAAACTAAAGTTGATTAAATTATTAATAATTTTACTCCTTTCACGAAGCCTTTTGAATCGACATATGTTGAAAACGTTTGCCGAATTTATCATGTAATTTAAAACATTTAATAAACGGATTCGAGTATCAAAGGTTTGAAGATAATTAAACTCGAGGATTGTTCTCAACGCTTTTGAAAGTAGGAATTCAGCAGTTACGGGTAAAACAGCAGAGTCCTAACACGTTTCAAGAATTTATAGGACTTGCTTCATTTATCATTGGGATTTCATAGGTAGCCTGTTTCTTGACAGCACAAACAGAAATTAATGGTTTTAAATTGTTTCAGCTAATGGAATAGCCTTGTTCCACATCTTCCAATTTTATTCCAACAATTCATTTGTCATTTTAATGCAACATCGCCGTTTTAGCGGAATCAATTATTCTTCGTCATTGTTCTTCTGTGTTGGGAGAATAAAAAGGTTTTTAGAATCATTTGAAGTCAGTCGGAAGCTGGACTGCATATGATAGTTTTAAAAAAAATATATAATTAATAAATGAGTAAGTTTTATATCGATTGGAGTGAGTAAAAACGTAAAAAAAGACAAGTTATAAATCAGATTGAGTCGAAAATAGTTGCCTGGATAATTTTAATCACGGATTGAATTGGTTAGGGTGTACAGTCGAAGAACACCCAAATTTAGCAAAACTTATTTTAATGTGCCATCGTTTCGGTCAAAGATGTAGGCCATCTACAGTTGTTAGTTTGACGCGTCCCCCGCTACTGATTGCCCTGAAGATGGTCTACATCTTAAGCCAAAACGTTGACACATTAAACTAACGTTAGCTTATTTTGTGTTATCTTAGACTGCATAATCTGATCAATTTAATCCATTATTATAAATCAGTCTTTGAGCAAGAGTATTGGGTTCAACAGATAGAACTTTTTCTCTCCCAACGGTTTTACAGTTCGATCCCACAGGTTCATTTATCTCCAAAATCGGGATGATTCTAAGTCTCTTCTTTAAAAATGATTTTCGAAAGTGGAAAAATTATTTTGAAAAATAAACACAAAAATATTATTATTTGTAAGATTCCGATGTCCTATATTTTTCAGATGTATCTGATGATCTTGAAAAAAAATAGTTCCAATTCAAAATTTGTGTACAGTTTGTATTGTAAATATGTCTTTTTCGGATCAAAGATATTTAGAGTAATTTTTGAAGCTTCAAAATAAATAATTTTTTTATTTTATCTTGACTCCGATATGTTTAATAAACATTTTTAAATATTTTATATCTTAGAGGAATTTAATAAACCTTTGTATGAATATTAATAAAATTAATATTTAAAAAAAAATAAATTACTAATATATGTCAATTACATATGTCAAGGTATGCCAATTAAGGATAGTTAAGGATTTCCATTGTTTTACTCAATTATTATAACTTTTTATGATTTGTTCAGATAAATTTTTCGTTTTTATCAGGATAAAATTAATAAAACATGAAGGAATTATTTAATTTAAATATTAAATTTGTATGTACTTTTGATTTTGTTTTTCCTCGAACATAAGTTTCCATTTTTCTACTTTTTTAATAATATGTCTAAATCTATAATCCTTTTGCTCTAAATTTTCGAAAATTTTTTATATATAACATCAATCTTGTTAAATAAAATTTATATTTTAGGGACTACTTTTTCTTTAGTCTCATATTATCCATGTTGAATTATAAATATTTTTAAATAATTAGCAAATCTTAAAGCCACGGTTTCTGACTTTTTTAAGCCATTATAAATATATAGCGCTATTTTTTAATTCAAATGTATAAAATGGAATGTATCAATGTAAAAAAATAAAAAAAGCTTCCTTACATTCCAGTATTTCTATTTCAGGACTAACTCTTTCAATACAGAAAATACAGTGGAATAAGATAAATTATTATAAATATACAATAAATTGGCTAATAAAAATAAAATAATAATTAAGGAGAAACAGTTTAGATTTTTTATACTATCAAAAAGGAAAGACAGACCAAGATTTTAATGGTTTGATAAAGTAAAGGAATGAACTGTAACTTCATTTTGACAGAAAAAAAAAAACAATATCAGTTTAACTATAAAAATAAACTCCTTAAATAAAAAAATGAACTCTATTAAAATTATCGATTTTCTAATGATCTTAATAAATTACTTTTTTGGTAATTGTTCTTCGAGTTGAGTCATTACATTCGTTTGCTTTTTAATAAAATCAAAAAAAAAAAAAATAATCGTAAGCTTTTTTAGTGTGGAAAAAAGTTTAATTATGAGAAGAAATGACGTTTCAACAAACATATGTGATCTAAGCTACTAAATATTAGTTGAAGCTGTTATTTCTTGAATAATTTATTACCAAAATATACATATTTCCCACAACTAAAACATTTATTTGAGATCTAATATCTTAAAGTGGTTTAAGCCTATTTTTTCATATTCGCGATCTTTTAAGGTGGTTTACATTTGAATTAATTTGAAAATATAGGCGAATGGACAAATGTTTTTTAAGTTGGCACTTAGTAAAGAATAACGTTGTGAACCATCAACACGTTTTTATTATCATGAAATAATAATCATTAGAACTATTTAAAAGGATAGATACATTTTTTAGATCCAAATGGACTAATACTATTTTCAAATATAACAGCTCATTTCATTCTATAACTCATGATTATTTTTATTTTCGAGAATATTAAAAAAGAAACGAATGAAAATTTGTGACTTGACTGGAAGCGACAACCTACGGAATACATTTTGTTATTTAATGCAAAATACTCGATACATCAAAACAATACTAAATGGGTTATGATATTTTACTTGGCTTACTAGAGAGGTAAATAATACATACTAAAACCTGTAACCACTACGACCCGGGAACGAGTCTGGGGTTCAGTACACGGTAGAAACTGTACTGTTACATGGACAACGGTGACGTCCTAGGTCATGCTCAACCGCCAGGTTTTTCCCCGTTATTTTGGGTACCTTATTTTTATAATATTTTATGGAGGCTGGGTGAGCCCCAGCAGGGTCCTAGATCCCATATGATCCATCTCCCGCCGCAATCAGACTAAATAAAAGTAACTGCTTGGGGCGGGATTTGAACCAGGATTTCCGGCATGGCTACTCAGTGCTCTAGTACTGAGCCACTCCGCTCCCTGATAAATACTAAACTGAGCTTAAATATCTAAGATAATATCGGATTTAATATATTTCAATATACTTATGCTTAATGATATATTAATTGTGTGAGTTTCTTGTCTGGTTTGCATTTAGTATATATAAATCAAATTGGATCCTTCCGTCTTATACATTGCTATAATGAAACGGATTTTTTGTTTGTTTTATTTTCACTACCATAAACAAAAATAAAGTATCGTGACTTGGCGATCCTAAACTAGGACTTTAGAGGTCGTACGTTTTAGCGGCGGATGAAGTCCTTATAGGCCAACATCTCGCTCGTAATCTTGATACATGTTTACGACACGCCTTATAGAGGAGATTCTCTCGGATGCACTTCCGTTGTATGTCGGTCACGAACCGAACCTTTACGACTTATCCAAGATTTAAACCTTTTAACGCTCCTAATAAATAGAATCCATAAAAAATATAAATAAATAAAAACATCATGTGTTCTTAAAAATTAATTATAAATTAACTAAATATCATTTAAGGTATTAACAGAGGAAACCATGATCACAACATACGTTAAGAGCTACCTCGTTAATTTTATTGTATAAATTAATGATGAATATTATTGTCGGAAAACCTTTGTCCAAGAAACAGTAAAGACTCTACTATGTTTGAAGACCTATAAAGGTTGTTGTGGTACAAGTAATATCGATTTAGATTAAGAACATCCTTTCAATTTTAAGAGAATTAATTTAATTTTAGCGTTGTTTATTTCACTTCATCTAAAAAGATACACGTTATAAACTTTTGTTAAATCCTCATGACTTGGAAAAAAAATTAAATTAAAATAATATGAGATCGTCGAGAAAGCCGTTGGTAAAGTGTGTTATTATTTACGAATATAAATATATTTTTAATATAATTATTACTTTTTATTAGTATTTTTCTATCAAGATGGTAACTCTATTATTTGCCTCGTTATGAAAAAAAATAATAAAAAAACCTGTAATGGAATATATTCATAATGAAATAATAAAAAAATAACATTTTTTTTCTTTTTTATTTCAATAAAAATATTTATTTATTACTGGGTTCTACAGTCCCTGAAGAACCTTGGCCTCTGCTAATTTCTTCCGCCATTCGCCTCTGTCCACCGCAAGGTGCCTCCAGCGGATCGCCTTCAAGTCACCCTCAACATCGTCGAGCAACCTGAGACGGGGCCTCCCTCTTAATCTTGTACCATCATTCGGTATCTCATACATCATCCTTCTTGCAGTCCTCGTTAGCTCCATCCTTCCCACATGCCACAACCATCGTAGTCTTTTGAGCTGGATGGATTTTATTATATCAGGCTACTCGTGTAGGCCCCTGAGTTCTATATTAGACCTGATTCTCCACACTCTGATAGGTGCGATTTTACGCAGGACTTTTCTTTCCCATTCTTCAAGGATCCTTTTTGAAATTTTTATTCAGTGACAAAATTACAATAAAAATATTTTATTAAGATATATATTCCTTATGCCAATTATTAATATTATTTCATAAATTTTATACCCTTTCAGAGAAAAATCGCTTTATTTTTAATGAATACTAGCTTGTGCCCGCGGCTTCGCTCGCGTGGAATTTGGTCTGCCACATGAAGTTTCGTGACAGATCATTTTATAAACGATTTAATATTTTTTAAAAATATAAGTTACTCGTACATCCAAAATTTCAGATGTCTACCTTCAAAACTGACGGATTCCATACAATCTTTGAACCCCTATTATATTAAAGGGGAAACCCTTGAGGTTGGAATTATCCAAATTTTTTTTCTTAAATTATACAAAGAACCTATCTGCGAATTTCAAAATGCTAAGTTTCTGATTTGCCTTCAATTATGTACTACAATGGATTCTCCATTGGACACAAAAAACTATCTGGCAGGTGCCCCCGTACCTCCCTAAATCTTTCGCATATATAATATTAGTTGGAAAAATAGATTATATTTGCCTTTAATTATGTACTATAATGAATTCTCCACAGTACCTAAAAAACTGTCTGGAAGGCACGTACCCCCGTGCCCCCCCCTAATTACGCCCTTGCTGTAGCCTATGTGTTATTCTGATGAATAACCTATATTACTAAAAAGTTTCATCCAAATCCGTTCAGTAGTTTTTGCGTGAAAGAGAGACAAAAATACAAACTTTCGCATTTATAATATTAGTAGGAAGTAGGATTAGTAGGATATCCAAACAATAGTTTCACTCATGTTCTTTTTGTTATTTTAACAACTATTATCATGTGATTTGCCTTTAATTATGTACTATAATGGATTCTCCACAGTACCTAAAAAAACTGTCGGGGGGCCCTTGCCCCCGTGCCCCCCATATATCCACCCACCGCGACCAAACTCCCTTACTACCACCTGGAGGCCAAGGGGTATTTACCACCCCAAAGGGAAGTTGATTGGGGTTGGTGGTGATAGAGAAAACTGTGTCTTCACGTACGAACAAAGCATTTTATAATATATATTAGATTAGATTTAGATTACAGGTATTTCGAATGTTTTCTAGGGAGAACTTTAATTTTTTTCTCGGTCGGTTATAAAGAATTTTAATTTAAAAAAATAACTAAATAGAGATATAACTTCTCTCCAATGCAGTTTAAGGGGGTCACTACCATATCATATATAGTGATATAATTTTATTTTGTTATTATTCGAGTTTTAACAATAGTAGAATATAAGTCCAAAAGCAGTCTGGATTGTATGTTACTGGTAGTTCTAATCTTGCAAATGCCTGGGACATTGTTCCTTAACACGCAAAGAGTGTAAGTTATGTTTTTACGTTGCTAGGTATTTAGTTACTCTATTTAATAAAGTTAAAACGTATTATTCAGAAAATGAAGATTAATAAAAAAAAATCAGGAGAACGTAATAAAAAATATGGGAACGAAAATCTAGAGAAAATCACAAACGGTTCAATTTCATTGTTCTGGAGTTCTAAGAAGCAGTATTGCGCTGGAATTTCTTAAAAAATGCCTCATTAACAAAAGTCTCATTGATTTTAGGCATTGTTCAGTTGAAGTTGAAGAAAAAAAAGTTGTTTTTTTATAATAATTTATTTAATGAAATTTACAACTGTATTAAAATAACACAATTACATAATTACAAGTACATATTAGCATGAAAAGCAAGTAGGGGAACTACCCAGTGGCAGTACTCAAACAGTTAGTTCAACTTAGAAGGTCAAGAGGACTCCTCTTCAGACTCCACGGAGGAATATCAGGAATTGAATAAGTTGCGAGGTTTGAAACTAGTGGGTTTGAGTGAAAATGAAGTTTGTCATAAAAAGTTTGATATCGGATTCGGGCCAAATCGCCAACAAATGGGACATTAATGAACAAATAAGGTCATTACGGATTACTTTATTTATAACAAAGTAAGGAGTATTGAGGATTTTACGAAGTATTTTAGATTGTAAGGATTGAATACGAGAGGAATTCGATGGGTTGTTAGTAGAGCTCCAAAGCTCTACTCCGTAAGTCCAGATGGGTCTAATAACTGTTATTTATATGAGTATTTTGTAATTAATTGAGAGCTTAGAGTGTTTGTCTAGTAAATGTTGTAGTAGCCTGAAATGGTGAGCAGAAACAAACTTAAAAATTTTATCTATTATAAACAACGTTTATGCTCAATATCAGGCGTTCACAGCCCGGCAGTTGGTCTTAAGATTTTCTAATGATATCGAAAAGTCCTTAGTTAAGCCGTCCTACGTATAATAGAGGTTCCGAACCGGAAGTTGTCAAAAAATGTATATATAATGTCTTGATTTGCAAAAGTTAGGACTACAGCTTTGAGTCCATACGATTATCCACAATGATGTAAAACGAAACAAACCAGCAGAGTAAAATCTAAATAATAATAGTTAAAGTATAGTTTAATCATTTTTATTTTGAAGAGAAAAGATTTTCCCCGGCCGGGATTCGAACCCTCAGTGACAGTGCTCTACCAATTGAGCTACCGGAATCGCCTCTCAGCCGGGACAAATCTGTTCTCTTATCTGATCCCATGTCCCCGTGTTTTCGCAATCATTGCGATGTATACACGAGAGCGAATGTTCTTTGAACATTACTTAAATTTTAGGATCTCGTTGACTTAGGTCATATCACTATTTATAATTTTTGTTTTAAATTTTTTTTTATAAAGAGAAAAGATTTCTTCAAAATTCAAAATAAAAATTGAAACAGTTAACAAAAAAATTATAAATAGTAATATGAAGTAAGTCAATAAGATCCTAAAATTAAAGTAATGTTCAATCAATAATATAATACAATAATTGCGAGAACGCGGGGACATCGCGGTAGCTCAGTTGGTAGAGCACTGTAACGGAGAGACAGACCACCCGGGTTCGAATCCCGGCCGGAGCAAATCTTTTCTCTTCAAAATAAAAAATTTAAAAATTAAAGCAATTAACAAAAATTATAATAAATTGAAATATAGTTTAATTCACTATAGAAGTAAAGAATAGATAAGTAAAATTAGGTTACGACACATTGAATTGAAAAACTATTTAAAGAAATACTGTAATTCTTTTATTCAGCGCGTGTGTTCTTGGCTGCTCACTCGAAATCTTGAATTGATTATTATTGCCGTATAACGTGCCAAATACATTAATATTCTGCCGACCAACACTAAATGAATTAGTAAAAGAATTGAGCTGCCTTAGAAAGATTTCTTTCCTCTTGAGAATAATAAAGGATACTCTAAATTATCTCGGAGTAATGTTCTATTTTTTAAAATTCTTTTTATCTTCCCTTTATTTCGTCCTGAATTACATTTTCACGCGAAAAAGGCCTTATTATATTTTATGTAGGATCTTTTTATCTGTACACATCAGGCTTTGTTCCAGATATGTATTCTGGTATTTACATACTTTCTTGATATCCTAGAGGGATCTTGTCAAGGAATAGTCATTTTTTCAATTATATTATTTTGAATCTCTGCAAGGCATATAACTTGTGAGCTCAGTTGCTATGCTGAAGGTTTCAGGTTCGAATCCAGCTGAGGCTCATCCAGTCTCTATAAAGTGGGCACTAATCATTGGAGGGAAATCCTGGTGGTTGAGCGTGATCTCGGACAAATCACCTCCCTGCACAACCATTGTTCAAGAAACAGAATTGTCTCTAACATCTACTGAAGCTACGACCCTTCGTAGGTTGCAGCAGTACAGGTTTTTCTTATTTATTATTTAGAGAGACCGCTCGACGTTTCAGGCTACTTCAATACTAACTAGACAAACGCTCTAAGCTCCCAATTAACTACAAAAGACTCATCTACATGACCATCATACGACCTATTTGGACTTACGGAGTAGAGCTATGGGGCTCCACTAAGCCATCGAATTCCTCTCGTATCCAATCCCTACAATCCAAAATCCTTCGTAAAATCCTCAATGCTCCTTATTTTGTTTAGAATAAAGTCATCCATAACGACCTTAATGTCCCTTTTGTTGCTGATTTGGCCCGAACCCGGTAATCTATCCTTTCATAGCAAACTTCATTCCCGCTCAAACCCTCTAGTTTCAAACCTAGCTTCCTCTTCAATTCCCGATAATCCTCCGTGGCGTCTGAAAAGAAGATGGCCCCGTGACCTTCTTATTTGAACTTTGATTTGAGTACTACCAGTGGGTAGTTTCTCTACTTGTCATTCTCATGTCATTATGTAACACGCATTCTATTTACTTGTTGTATAATTGTAATACAGTTGTAAATATCAATAAATAAATTTAAAAAAAAAAATAGTACATACACTACGTGAAATCTGTATAAATTCATATTTCCTCATAAATAGGCATTTGAATACCATCATCTCAAACTGACTAGATTGGACGACTTTTCTCCCGTTTTGATTTTATTCCGGTTGATCATAATGAGTGTGGAATATTTACAGTATTTACTCAATCTATTGTGTTGAATATAGCTTATTGATTTCATCGATTAGAGAGCATCTGTTTGGGAATTAAGGAGATGTAGGAATAGTTTGGATTTGAATGTGGATAAAGAAGACGCATGACGGATATCAGGTGGGAGTGAGTTCCAAAGAGAGGTAGACCTAGCGAGAAAGGAGCGCTCATAAGTTTTGGTTCTGTGGGAACGGGAATAAAGGCCGGAAAGGCGAGATTTGTTTTCCTGGGATTGGATAGAGGATTTGAACTGCAGGAGGCTATAGATATAAGATGGATGTTGTGAGTTGATGATTTGGTATAAGAAAGAATCTTGGAAATAGGGTCTACGGATAAAAGGGAGGTGCCACTTTAACTCTTCATAGAGGTGGGTCACGTGAGACTTCCTCAGGGCGTCAAAGAAAAACCGAAGAAGTTCGCCTCAGTCTTTCCTCCAGCTAATATATGCGGTATTAACAGTTTTATGTCGAAATAATGCCTGGATTACCTAAATGAATTTCCTGATATTACTCAATTTATTTTTGTCCCACTTATCACAGTTTTGATTTCTTTAGAGCTACGAGGTTTCAATATGTTAAAAATATCTAATACTATCTAAAGATCAAATAATTAATTTCACAATTGGGTGAAAATACATACAACCTCTCCTTAATTTCTCATAATTAACAGAATCGTGGAATTTCCTAACCTAAACTGTCATGGAAGATATGACAGGCCTGCCTACTGTTGGAAATTAAATGACACCAATGTGACATGTTGTACCAACTATGTACGATATTAAGACAACCGCAGGCTCACGAGGAATCCAACCAGTAGACATGTCATCAACAGTAATACATTTCCTTAAACATACAACAATTTCCATTCTCTTAAATCAACAATGCAATAGTTTGGTGAATATGACCGTGCATTTTTCATTTTATTCCAGTTACTTTAAAATAGCGACAATATTTATATTTTGTATTCGAATGTTTTAAGGATATTGACAAAAGAAGTGAACAACATAAGGAATTGAATCTCTACATGGTACATTGCAAAAAGATGAAATAAGATAAAAGGTAGAAAAGCCATAGAAGAACACTACTAGAGTCGTATTTGTGCGAATTTATGAGACGTCTGTGGCACAAAAGAAAGGATCTTATTTAAGTAATTCTGTCAGATATTGCTATCTTTTGGAGGATAAGAAGTTCAAAAATAAATAAAGTTGATTTTCAAGTTCTTTCATCATATATTCTTTATATTTTCGTTATTTCAAAGCAACTGGCGAATAAATAACGAAAAATACCCATTTATACAGGGTGTCCCATTTCAAGTGGATCAAACGTTTCTAACTTTTAAACGAAACAAAATTCATAAAACGATTCAGGTAAAAGTTGTGGTTATTCAGGCCTAGTTTGAATAAATAAAAAAACATTTTTTGGTTTTTCACTTTAAGTGGTCAATATCGACCTTCAAAAAATGTAGTTTCCTTTTGACCACCATTTATTTTTATTTTTCTGAAATGTACAATACAAAACATGGAAAAAATTTAAGTAACATTTTTTTCTATCTTTCATAGGTCAATTAGAAGAAGTATTTGAAGCTCACTCCTTCAGTATTCTGTCTTCACAGAAGGTTTTTAAATGTCCAGACATTTTCCGAAAGATTCAAAATACCTTGATTAGTAAATTATTTCGACTAAAAACTCTTAAATAAAATAACTTAATGGTACATTACTTTTCCTCGTAAAGGAGGTATACTAAAGTAGTCAACTTTGAATGTTTTTTCTACTTAAACTATGAAAGACAGAAAAAAATGTTACATACATTTTTTCCATGTTTTGGATTGTATAGAAGATTTGAGAAAAATAAAAATAAATGGGGGTCAAGAGGAAACAACATTTTTTGAAGGTCGATATTGACCATTTAAAGTGAAAAACCAAAAAATGTTTTTTTTATTTCTTCAAACTAGGCCTGAATAACTGCAACTTTTACCTGAATCGTTTTTCTGAATTTTGTTTCGTTTAAAAGTAAAAACATTTGATCCACTTGAAATGGGTCTCCCTGTATATACCCGTTTTTTATGTCTTAGTTTCTTCCCGTACACGAAATAATCTTTATAAATATGCAATATAGCCTACTAATATAAAATAAAATCATTTCAAAAAATGGAAGTTATCAAATGGTTAGTTGTTTACACGAACGGTTGTCCATGGAGGTTATTTGCTGGAAATCACGCTCAACCATAAAATTATTACCCCAACTAAGGGTATCTACTAAAAGGCTGAGTGAGCCCTACAGAATTTTAAGACTGTTTTCTAATGCTTTTTTTATTCTTATTTTATGAACCATCCAATTCATCTCCTATCCAATCCCTACAATCCAAAATCCTTCGTGGAATCCTCAATGCTCCTTATTATGTCACAAACAGACTCATCCATCATGATCTTATGTCCCATATGTTGCTGATTTAGCCCAAACTAGATACCTATCCTTCCATGAAAAGCTCCATACACCCTTGAATCCGCTAGTCTCTCAACATGCTTCCCATAATATTCCTGATAAACCCCCGAGGCGTCAGAAAAGAAGATGGCCCCGAGACCTTCTACTTTAGAACTTTATTGGAGTGCTATCAATGGATAGTTTCTCCACAAGTGTTTTTTTTTTTCATTTCCTTTGTTCATACAGCAGATTTACTTGATGTAATATAATTACAGTTGTAAATATCAATAAATTATTCTATTCTAAAAAAAAAAAAAAATATTTTATGAGTGTTTAGTTTTCCTCTTATATATGCACAGGATCCTTGGGATAATCTCCATCACTGATCAGTTATGTTCCTGTAAGCTATTCGCTATGAAGTATATAAAATATATTTATATTTTATTATTTAGTTAACGTAATTTTATGCTACTATTGCTAATCTGGTTATGCTAAGATGTGAGTACTAAGTTTCGCTTATGCAGGTTTAAGAAAGATGGGGAACATTAACGATTAGGAACTTTAACAGACATTTTACATTCCCTCTAAAGGATGACGTAACTAACAGTTGTATTATAAGCTATAACTCTATTTCAAGTCAATGCCTTACTTGGCTACTGATTTTCTACAAGAACGAAAAAACTCCGCTTCCCTCAGTGCAATTAACTCATTCAGGATAAAATTCTACAAGACACTTATTCCCTAGAACTGCAGATATATATGTATGTTCAATAATATACCTACATTGATTTATTTTAGTACATACATGATATTAGTACATATTTGAGTACATAGTACTACGTGAAATCTGTATAAAATCCTATTTCCTCATAAATAGGCATTTGAATACCATCATCTCAAACTGGCTAGATTGGACGACTTTTCTCCCGTTTTGGATTTTATTCCGGTTGTATCAAAACTGCGATTACTTCCCGCCCATTCCCCCCAGAATGTGGAATAACCAATATCTCCTGCCCATAAAAGGGAATAATCACACATCATTCCCAATCCGGAAGGTTCAGGTGTTATTCAGAAGTTATTCCCCACTATCGGCTGTAAGTACGGCCATAAGAGTGGTAATATGCCGAGCTCTATCAGGCCGAGGTTATGTTCACGCCTGTTTTATGACAACAGGAGATTTCAGACGGTTCAAACCTTTATGTAATAAAAGTTGGATAAAGTCGTGTTGTTAATAACACTTGAGAGAACCTCAAACATTAAATGAAAAACCTGTAAATTGCAACCCGTGAAGGGCCTGGGGGTCAGTACATGATAGAGACTGTACTGTTTCTTGGATGACGGTTGTGCAGGGAGGTGATTTGTCCTAAATCACGCTCGAAACACAGATTTTCCCTCTTGTCTAAGGTACACCCGGCAAACTTAACTCTAGGAAGGGATACAAGTAAAAAGGGACTAAAACTCCTAGGAAACTACACTAAAAGCGCTACTTACTTTAAACCATAACTTTTTTAATTATCTATATACAAAAGTTCTGTTGAAATATTAGAAAACATATGAAATATATGGTTCTATATATACATAACCTCTATGAATTAATTAAACCCCAAAAAAAACCGCACCACTACAACTCATGAAGGGTCTTGGATATCTTGGGTTGTTCAGTAAGTCAGACACTGTATTGTTTATAGGACATCTGTGCATAAAGGTGATTTTTCCAAGACCAATGTCAACCTCCAGATATCCCCTAGTTCTGGGTATCTTCTTTATAAAGGAATGAGCCCCAAGCGGGGGTCCTGGATCCCGTAGGATCCATCTCCGGCTGCTAACAGATTAAATAATAGTCTTGCCAGCAGCGGGATTTGGACCAGGATTTTCGACATGGCGTCTTAGTGCTCTACCACTGAGCCGCTCCACTCCCCCAAACATTAAATAATATAGACTTAATTCTATGTATTTACTTTAAGCATTTATAGCTAACCGAGCGATGCTACAGTGAGAGCCCTAAAAATTTTTATATCCAGCTATAATTAGGATAGGGATCTGTAATAAGTACCTTACACTGCACTGGCTCGGTAACATGATTTTACGTCCCTTCCAAAGGACGGCATGACCAAGGATTTTTTACTTTCCTGTAAAAAACACTAAGGCCATCTGGTAGCTAACCCTCGTTCTTGGAAATAGTTGGATGTTATAATAACCAATACACAAATTAATTTATTTTTTTCCTTTAATAAATTCTTCAGAAAACAATCTTTGCTAATCAGAGGTTTACATTAACCGTTCGCAAATCGACAAATGTGATCCGTTTAAGATGCAAAATACCAATTACAAATAATTTTTCGAAAACAATGTTTGTAGGAAAACTTCGTGGTCTGAAAGGTTCATCGTTTTATTTGAAATGAATGATCGCACCGAAATTCGTTGGATTCATTGAAAATGAGTCTTATTTCAGCTTAGTTAGAGCCAGGAACCCATCCCTCAAAGCTTCAAAACTTCTTCCATCATGTCTGTATCATCAGCAAGTCCAAGGATTCCACCGTTTTATTATATATTGTTCCAGCCATTCCTTCCAAGGTTAACATAAACTAAAGCTAAAGCTCAGCCAGGCTGTTACTTTCTCTTGAGCCCTTATGTGCCTCAAAACCTTCTGAAAGAGGCCCCTTGTACTCTGGCATTGCAATGAACTTGTTTCATTTTACCTTGATTAGTCGCACCAGTTTTTGGGATGTTATTTCAAGGTAGTTTTTAAAACATAATTTCCCTATCAATTATCATTCTTGAAATCTATGAAAATGTCGCAAGTGACATACACATAGATACACAACAGTGATGTGTTGATTCCATCTTTCCAGAGCTGTCCTTTGGGAGAATCGTTGGTCTGTAATGGTTTTGCTCCAATTCTTTGCTTTGGAAAAGGGAAATGTCTCAAGTATATGATCCTTAAACAAATTTTATATATGCTTGATGGCAAGGATATGTCTAGATATTTTGACAGTCCAAAACATCCCGGTTGTGGTGATGCTAGATGCATATTATGTATGTGTATAAACATATGCAAAATAATATTATATTTCACATATTAACACCTCCGCCATGCCTATCAGCTTCGGGTCAAGAGATTTCAATTATAAAGTTGTATTCCAATATGCAATAGATCGAACGGTCGACATTCAAGAAGTTAATTAACTTGGAAATTGCTGACTCTTAACGCTCTTTGATCATCATCAAAGATCACCATCATCGGCAACTCATCACAATGAGCCAAATAGCCAGATAGTTTAATTAACTCCTTACAAAGGATAGCGACGCTTTTGTAAGTTCTAGCTTAGTTAAACTCGAGGAAGTCAGTATCTAAAAATAAAAATAATTTAAAAAAAGTTGGTGTGAGTATATTTAATCCTTATAATATCTTTGGCAAGCCAGGCTGAACTTGCATTTACTTTGGAGAGGCATCATGTAACTAGGTGGGCTGTATATTGTATATCCCCATATTTTAGTATCGCATCAACAATTTAATTTAAGGTATGGTATAGGAAGTTACTACATGTAACACTACGGACAAACAAGGAGATAAAAGTATCTTGTCACATGTAATTATTTTCTCTTCCTCTGGCAGAGCAGGCGAATTCGCATCCTAAATTCAGATTTGTCACCAAAATTAAAGGGAATTAAATCGTATCGCAGAATGCACCGCTTGGATACGGAACGACTGACTATTGCATCTCTTCACTTGCATCACAATAGCATCACGACAATAGTTGGCGCGTTGGTTTACATCCCCACAATGCGCAATGTGCAGTATTCACCATCGCGATTACTTATTAGTAATGCATTCATTTTCTCATAACATCTCATTTTACTAACGCCAACGGTGGTCGAATTTTTATCCATTAATTAGGAACTCCATTTATCAGTAAACAGATAACTCAGTATCATGCGAGAACGTCAAATTGTTCTTTCCAACAAGTGGAAAAAAAATTAATAAAACAAATATTAATATTTTTTTATAATTATTGGTCAGCTGTTTTGATTTTCAAATATTTTTATTTTAATTTTAAAGAAAAAACCTATGCCCTCGGCTGGGATTCGAACCCGGAACCTTTGTCTCACCGTGACAGACTCCAACCATTTGAGCCACCAGGGTCATTTTTCCGGGTTCGAATCCCACCCGGGGACATATCTTTTGTTTTTAAAATAAAAATATTTACAAATATTATTATGTTAGTTGGAAAATTTAAAAGGTATTGATCCCTCAATTTTTTTTTGTAAATGTTTTCATTGTTATTTGCTGATTTTTTAGTTTCGTGTAATGCCTCATTATGCTGTTGCTAATCCTTATCCAGGTATAATTACGATTTATATATAGGATATAATTAGGATATACTAAATATATATATATATATATATATATATATATATATATATATATATATATATATATATATATATATAGCATATATATTCCACTTTACAAGTCCATTTTTAAATAAATATTCCTCTCACGGTTAAAGACGAAGATAGGGCCATTTTCACGAATTTCTCTGCCTTTTTTCAGACGGAGGGTAAGTTGCCATCCTCCTCTCAAGCCCTCTCGCAAAGGGATCTAACCTAGACGGAAAGTTTTTAATTTTAAATGTTTTTCGCTTCTTAATTGGAATTCATCTTCCACGTGGAAAAAAAGTTAGTTTCCATTTGAAACTTATTATTAAGTTTCTTCACGGCCCCCGATTCACTTTTCATATTTCAGGAATAAACCTTTTTCAATCTTGGGCTAGGAAGTAAATACAAAAATAGTTTTTTAATTTATATAATTAAGTTTTTTAATTTATTTTTTAAGAAAGGTTCTATAAATGTTATATTAAAATAAAAAAAACACGTGTTGCTAAACATGTATATTCATATAAATTAACTCAGTCACTATATATTCCTCTAGGCTGTTCAATATCTGCTTTAGTTTATTTGCAAATTTGTAAAAGTAATTATTCTTAAATAAATAGAAAGACTTTGCGAACCCGAAGGCTCGATGCCAATACCACCAATTGTATAATTTGCTACAATTCACAAAATAAAAATGCTTTACCAATAGATCAGTCTCAATTTAAAAACAATTGTACAAATTTAAATATATCTGTGGTAAATCATAATTTACAATGAAATAAAAAATGAATAAAAAATCTTCCTACAGCAATACCACCAATCCCTGCTTACAAATCTACGTCCACGGACTACTACACGGACTAATCTACGGTCCAAACCAAGTCAACGAACGAATGTGTAGACACACTAAGTCTGCTCAAAAGATTTTGAAATGTATGTATATTAATCATTTCGACCGAAGTTAAAAAAATTCTTCACAAGTTGTGTTACTAGTTCTGGAATAATTTAGCGAATGTCATCACTGTTCACTTTTCCTGGATTTAAAAGGCAATGATTCATTTAATGGTAGCACTGCGACTTATTAAATACCATTTTCCAATCACTCTTAAAACACGAAGAGATCGGGTTCACTCCAGATGTAACACAGAGAAGCTGTCTAATCACGCAGCAGGCATCAGGCGATAACAATCGTACGGCTACCTCAACAGACTAACTAATTAAAATCTTAGATACTAATAGCGGCTCAAGGCTACTGCGCTCTGGATTAAACACGTCATAAATGATCTTGTAATGCCCAGTTTGACTCAGAGGATATCACGGACAAAAGCGTTTTCGGACTCAACGTTTACATGTGGGAAGTAGATGTCTGCACTGACAGCCCAAATACCAAAGTGGACTGAAGGAAAAATGAAATTTAATGAACGAATGAAGAAGTTCTAGAAGAACAATCAGTCATGAAATCATTGCGTTACCTGAGTCAACGTCTGCAACTCGCATAATGCTCATACTACTACTAATATATATGTATGTATGTATATATTTTTTTTTTTTATCTACATATTTCCAATATATAGAATGCCACAATAGTTGGCAAGACACACGTGGCCAAAGACCAGATGGATGACCAGGATCAACGAAGATGGAGCGGAGCTTCATATAGGAGACTGGAAATCGGCGGTCCAGGATAGGCAGAGGTAGAGAAGGTTGGTAAAGGTGGCCAAAGATATGCAAGGTCTGTAGAGACATCCAAAAAAATAAAAAAAATGTATATATATATATATATATATATATATATATATATATATATACAAATATACATATATATATATATATATATTTTTTTTTTTTTTATTTGTTCCCCCATGGTAACCCCATGGAGGGACCGTTTATTAATATTAGGACATGCTCCATACTTAAGTAAGCATATTACATGTCATTACATGTGATGTTAATAATTACAGATCAATTTGGTATCATAATTACAGAATACATTTTAGTAAAATTTAACAATACAAGAAATTCAAAATTTATAGTTTGACTAAATTGTTAATTTCTGAGAATAAAATTAAAATTGTAATCCTAAATTATGTAATGAAAAATAAATAAATTTAACAAATATACAAATAAACAAAAATGAAAGGTTTTATGATATAAATGATGTAACTAAAAAAAAAAATCAATTCATGAGTTATACATTACGATTAGTGACAGTATTTAATAAATACATATATATATATATATATATATGTATATATATATATATATATATATATATATATATATATATATATATATATGTATATATATATATATATATATATATATAGGGGTACTTTACACCGTTACACCGTTTACAACGTTGGTGGTATTGACTTCGGGTCTTCGGATACTCCCAGAAATTTGTTCAATTATTATTATTATCATAATGTTCACCATATTACTATTATCTAATATTTCAATATAACTTCTTTAAATCAATAATATGAAAAGTTAATTATTTAAATTATGTGGCATTTTCGGCACAATTTTTAGGATTTGTTGAAAAAGGAAAAGAGGGGCTCAGTGGTAGAGCAATGAGTGGCCGTGCCAAACGTCCTAGTTCAAATCTGGCTGAGGACAATTTTATTTATTCTTTTAACAGTCTGGGATGGATCCTTTGAGTCCTGGGATCCTCCTCAGGCTCAACCAGCCTCTATAAACAAGATACACAAAATAAGTTGGAAATCTGGTGGTTGGGCGTGATCTTGGACGAATATTCCTGCACAGCAGTCCAATAAACAATACAGTCTCTACCACTTACTGAACCCAAGATTCTTCATGAGTTGTAGTGGTGCTGTTTTGTTAAAAATATTTAATACATTAGAGTTTATTAACAAGACTAGTATTTCCCAATATTTCAATAAAAGAATTTGTTAATTCGTAATTTAAAAAAGTAATAATTTATTGAACGAGCGGAGTAGCTCAATGGTAGAGCTTTGAGTCGCCTTGTCGAAGGTCCTGTCTTCGATTCCCGCTCCTGGCAAGATTTTGATTCAATATGATGAAAACTGGAGATCATCTAGGGATCTAGGACCCTCCTGGGGTTCACCCTTTATAAAAAGATACCCAGAACAAGGGGTAAACCTTGCATTTGATCTTGGAAAAATCACATCTCTGCGTACCCGTAGTCCAAGACAAATTACAGTCTCTACCACATACTGAATCCATGTGACTTTTCATGAGTTATAGTAGTGTAGGTTTTTAATGATTTAAAATAAGTCGTGCTTTTATATATAGTTTCCTTGGAGTTTTAGAGAAACAATTTTCTTTTTTACTTGTATCTCTTCCTAGAGTTTAGTTCGCCGTTTGTAGCACGTTACTTGTAAAGACAAGTTATGTAATATATAATTATCCCATGCTATTTCTAAAGAAGGATCCTGAAGAAAGCTTTCCCCCCGATGTTGACAACTTGTTAAGCAGCAGGCGAGACGTCTTTGTTCCTGTCACCTTTGCTGTATCAAGAACGGTAATGATCCCTTTATACCGACTCGCGTTATGCAAACTACTCTACAGGTAACAACGGCAGCCTCCTGTACAGGCAAAAGGAAGCCCATCTTTCTTTTCAAAGGTCTTCCCCCCGAATAGAGAAGATATATAATAACGTAGGAATATTCTGAAGAGGAGTGGGAGTATAAAACCTGTAGAACTACAACCCAAAGTCTGGGATTTAGTGAACGGTAGAGGCTGTTCTGTTTCATGGACAACGGTTATGCATGGAGGTTATTTGTCCTAGATCACGTTCAACCGTCAGATTTTTCTGCCATCATAGAGGCTTGTTGAGCCCCATAAGAGTCTTAGATCTCTCCCAGAATAGGATTCATCTACGGCCGCTTACAGATTTAACTAAATTCTGCCAGCAAACGGGATTTGAACCCAGTACGACTCAGAGCATGGCATGGCAACTCAGAGCTCTACCACTCCGCCCCTCAGTTGCCAAAGAACTACCTATATGTATATTCCATATTTAGATCATTACTATATGAAAATTTGTATTACTAAAAATTGATTAGAAACTGTTTGTAATGCAGAATTAGGTTTTAATAATTTTGTATAGATTTAATCTCTTTAAAAATATTTTATTAAATATTACATAAATTATAGATAAGCGAGTGGGGTAGCTCGGAGTTCGAGTGCTGAGTTGCTGACCTGAAGGACCTTATAAATTATTTTCATCAGTTAACAGGTATCGTAGATCGACCCTATGGTCGATTAAGAGTTTTCCCACTTATTAAGTGTTTTCACTTAATAGATGATGGATGAGCCGCGAGATTGCTTGTTGTTTCAAGCAACATGTATAAATATACGGATGCTTCAAGCAAACGCCTACAAGTAATCGAGATGTGTTATCCGCGTTTCATGGATGGATCATGTCAACTACGAAAGCATACTACGACAATGCAGAAACCCTCGAGAAGCATCAAACGATATTAGTATACTTTGGTTATGTGATTTGAAATAAATTTTATCTCAGGCAATGGGCGGGATTAACATCTATAGACTTGTTTTGTACAGCGGTCAGTAAAATAAAATAGTTCGGTATATTCGGCAACAGCCAAAAATAGCCTACACATCCGTTATCCTATAAAAAGTACAGTCTCTAACATGTACTCTACCGAGTAATGAGTAAGGGCCGGGAGTAAATTAAGTGGATTATCCCACTCTGTGTTTATTAATGTTCTGTGTTATTTGCTCTCACTGGTCATCCATTAATAAAAATAGATTAATACAAATATTTATTCGAGAAATCATAGAAATACCATTTCGCACATATTGTATTTTCGATCTTCTTTGGTAAACCTCCCCTAAGAGATCCATTAATAACATGATCATAAAAAAATTGTAACAATATGATCCTCATGAACATATTTCATCACTTCTATCGTATAACATAATTTGCAATCCAGAGAAAACTTACTTTTAGTTTATCTTTTAAATGTCAGTACCGTGTCATGTCCATTTCTAGAAATTACGTATAAATTCATTATATTAGGGTACAACATAATATTTATAAAAATCTTAACAATACGAATTATAAACCATAATGAATTCTGAAATTTCTATAAGTATTGGCATTTTTCGAGGCCGTCTGTGGCGGATATATTATTAATCTGTCTATATCTGTGAATCTATTCTGCGAGATCTGGACACCTCAATCCTTTAGGCTTCAATTGGATTTCCTTCATTGAAGTAAAAACCTGGCGAATGTACGTGATTTTGGACAAATCATATTCCTGGACTACCATTTTTCTTGTAAGCAATGCAGCATCTACAATATACTGAAACCTTCAAGGTTCATAATGATACAGAAATTACAAATTACAAATCGTTTTGTTGAAGTCCTTTATACTGGATTCTAACTGAACATAAAAAATGTATATACAATTATAATGAACGATAAAAATATTTATTTGCATATTAACAGTGTCTCCATAGACTGTAATAAATAATGAAAAAATACATCTATTTATAAGATGTACAATTAATTGTTATTGTATTTTCCATCCTTATTTTCATTATAATGTATATTAAATACTGATTTTAAACCAGTATGGAAAGTTATTATATACAGGGTTACTGTTTTTAAACCTTTTGTCGAACTAAACAGCGTTTCAATCATATTAAGGAAATATTTATATATTTAAAAAAACACAATTCCCAATAAGAATTGAATACAAAAGGACGTTTGTTTCGTTTAACGTCACTTTATGCTGATTGGCCAATCGGACGTTGCTACAGTGGAATATCTAAATTTTGCCTATCCAGGTTTAATTAGGATTTTTAACGAGTACCTTAGTTGCATACATGCTCGGGAGCCCCGTTAAACGTTCCTTCCGAAGGACGGCATGACTAAAGATTTTTTTCTCCCTTTAAAAAATCCTTTGGCCACATGCCACATCATTTTGGGCTTAGCAGTTTGTTATTAGCATACTAACCACTAGACCACAGATTGGACTCTAATGAGAGAGGAATTCAATGTCTTAGAACCTTTAAATATTTAAAAATAATTAGACGATGATTTAATGATACAGAGGGAAGATACGTTAATGTTTCTACCCATCTACATTTTAATTTATTTCTTACATGTATTGCACATACTTATGCAAATGCTAATAATCGTTTTCGAATCGTTCGATAAGAAAACATTTAGAAGATAGAAATATATCTCAGACAGGGAATGGATGAGTGAAATAAAAGTAATAGGAAACGAGTGAAATATCTGTGTGGTATTTAGAAGAAACGAGGTAAACAGATATGTCTCTCCGAAAGGAGATTCCTTTCCAGAAAGAAATTTATGTAGGGAAACCTCAACTCTCTTCTTCGTGGCTAACAAATACAAAGCCATTTTACGCTTCACTTGCTCAAATCATTGATTCTGAGAAAAAAATTGAAGGTTCAAGAATAAATGAGAAAAGTTAGAGAGATCTCAACTTCTTCATTCCCTTTCAGCGAGGACCATTCTTCCACTTCGGGGAATCCTCTAACTAATTAATTAACAACTATTAATCCGACAATGGTTAACTTATTTAGTTTAAAACATAGTACTTTTGTTTGCTTTATTTAACGCTATTTTACGCTGCTATGGCTAATCGGAAGAAGCTACTATGGGATACCTTTTTTCCTACCCAACCATAATTAGGATAGAGGTCTTTAAAGGCTTCCACAAAAATCTAACAAACAGTCCACAAAAATCTTTCATGAGCTTCAAGGAAAGCGCCGATTCCGGTGATCATACAGTTACCAAAAAGTGAGATGTCCAAATACTCGTATACAATGCACCGAGCCCAAATATAAAGATTTATCTTTCTGCACTTAACCATTTTTGAGTTAGCAGAAAAAAAAAAACGAACTTAATAACGTCAATCCAAAACAATTTTTTTTTTAGAATAATTTATTGATATTTACAACTATAATAATATTAAAACAAGTAAATTTGCTAATATGAACAAATGACATGAAAACAAAACCACTTGTTGAGAAACTACCCATCGGTAGCACTCCAATAAAATTCCCAGTAGAAGGTCTCGAGGCCATCTTCTTTTCAGACGCCTCGGAGGATTATCAGGAATAGTATGGGGAGCAAGTTGAGAGACTAGCGGATTCAAGTGTTTATGGAGCTTGTCATGGAAGGATGGGTACCTAGTTTGGGCTAAATCAGCAACATATGGGATATTAAGATCATGATAGGTAAGTTCTTTTGTGACATAATAAGGAGCATTTAGGATTTCAAGAAGAATTTTGGATTATAAGGATTGTATACGAGATGAATTGGATGGCTTAGTAGAGCCCCAAAGCTCAACACCGTATGTCCAAATAGGTCTGATAACTGTCATATAAATGAGTATTTTGTAATTAATTGTGAGCGTAGAGCGTTTGTCCAGTAAATGTTGAAGAAGGCGAAAACGTCGAGCATTTTCTTGTCTTTTCAGTCTTCTATGAGGATCCAAAACTATTAGATTAAGAAATAGTCAAAATTAAATAAACGATTGAATAAATAATAATTTGTTTGATTTGTTGAATTTAAAGATAGTACTAATTGCCCGCAATAAAGCTTAAATGGACGAATTCCTAAAAAGTTAATCAGCGCTGTGCAGACTTGGAAGCGTCTTAGGAGTAGACCGTGGCGCAGATGGGAAGATTGCGTTAAGAGAGACGGATTAGGGTTTGGGTAGTGGTCCCTGGACAGAAGTATGTAAGCAGAGATCGATGGTATCAGTATCGAGCCCTTGGGTTCACTAAGTTTATTTATTATAAATTAGTGTAATAAAGTCGATAAAAAACGTTACGTTTTGGATAAAATATATAAAATGTGTAAAACTAATAAGGTAAAGGAGAATTCCCCGGCAATCTGTCCTCACATATCTTCTTCCAACACCAATAGCTCCCCTATTAATTAAGATAACACTTTCTACAGTTATTATAATAATCTACAACACAGATTTTTTAAAACAATTATATATATATATATATATATATATATATATATATATATATATATATATATATATAATACCTAATTCTGATCCATCCAATAAGCAGTATCAGTTAGATGTTACGTAGTCAATGTTTCTCTTCTTGGAGATTACAGCTTGAGTTGTCAGATGTGCCAAACCCATCCATGCCCATAGGTTTGACCACTCATGCGAAATCTCTGATATTAACTTTGATCCATTTAACTTTGGGAAGGGGGGTTCAGTCTTGGAGAGATTTTAGACAACCATCATAGGCGTGTCCAGAAATCTTATAACTTAAATATTTAAATCAAGAACTAAATAAATATATATTTATCATATGCATATTCAACAACGGAATTCAAAGAAAAATTGTAAACGTTCCTCGGTTTATTTTAAATCAGACTGCAGACAACAAGAATATCCCAACTGTATGACTTTCACCCTACATGTTGTCCGAAATAACCTCTAAGAATATTTGTAAGACACTAGTCTAGAGACCTACTCAGAAACCATTGATTAATTATCAAATTATTTCTGCTAACTGAAGACAGAAATTACAAAAATCGAATTTTTCCGGCACGATTACTTGCAAATATATTCGAGTTGAGCCATTTGTATTAACTTTTCATAAGTTTCTTTTTTAATAACCCTCAAAAATACAAATAATGGTGAGCTTTATATATTTCGGTAATAATTTTATCAAGAAATAAATGTTTCAACAATAATTTGTTATCTATACATCGAAATATACTAAAACGTTTATTCCTTGATAGAACTATTGCCGAAATACACACATTTCCCATAACCATACATTTTTTTTTAATACTAAAACTGACCATTATTTTTATTTTCAAGAATATTTAAAAGGAAACGAACGACATATTAAAGCTTATTATGACCTCGAAGCGACAACCTGCGCAACTGATACCTAAAATAATAATTAAAAATTAGACGTAAATGAATAAATTATTTAAATATGCTAATAAAGAAATTAGTAAACTTAATCTCTCTGAGCCCGCGATAACTGATCAGTGCTGTTTTATTTTTCTAATCCTATTTTTATTAATATAAAAATACTGTACCACTATAACCCATTAGTGGTACAGTCCAGTATGGTAGAGACTTTACTATCTCTTGGACAACGTTTTTGCAGGGAGGTGGTTACATCTAGATCACGCTCAACAACCAGGGTTCCCGCTGTATATAGGCTGTATGAGCCCGAGGAAGATCTACATTTTTTAAAATATTTATGAAATAATCCAATTTAATAAGTAAACTTGCTTAGTCTTAACATTACGATACCAAAGTATTTTTTCTAAATTAAAAAAAAATAATAATGAAATTGACAGATAAGTAATTATGAAGCATTTTGAAATCTTACTGTAAGATCTTAAATCTAAAACGGTTGGTTGCCGTGGCAAAGACAAATTTCAAATCTTTAATCTGTCAACAGTCGGAAATTAGATCCCAAGGGATCTGGAGACCTTCCTAAGGCTCACCCAGCCTCTGCAAATTAGGTGCTCTCGGTGAACTCTGGCAAAATACGTCCCTACACAACTTTTGTCCTGGAAACAGTACAGTTTCAACGTACTGAACACAAGACTAATTTTTCATTATATAATATTTTTTTAATTTGATTTTCTTTAACGCCGCATGACTGCTGAGGCCATTAATTCGTGTGTCCATATATTTTAGATATTCCATGGTATTGCCATAGTCCATATATTTGGAGTATGGCTATGTCAGTACTTTCTATATTTCCTCGAATTTCATTAAAAATTCCAAAATGATAACAATTTCGCTTCGAGAATACCAGAAATAATTCCTTAATTTATCTCAACCAAGCCTAACTCCGAACTTAATGAAGTAGTTCGTTGCTTTTACCGTGTTAGGGCTGAGGGCAGGACTCCTTCCGCATTCCAAACAGCCCGAGATAAAATCATGGTCAAGAGAAATTTAATTAAACCTATCTTTTGTTTGTATCATTTGTACTCAAGGGATACCGCTTCAATGGCAACAAGCAATTTTATTATAAATAAACAAAAAAATATATAAATAGTACTATCGCATGAAATAAAAAAAAAATGTCTAACGGCGGGACAGTTATAAAATGGTGTTAAGGAAGTTGTGAATAGAGTATTTGTTATCAGCCATTTTAAAATGATTAACGAAATATACAATGTGTAAAAAAGAAAATGTGTACATTTCCCATAATTACTCTCATTTTTTTTCTCACTAAAACTCACGATTATTTTTATTTTCGAAAATATTAAATAGGAATCTAATGAAAAGTTAAAACTCGTAACTTAACTCGAAGCGACAAGCAAAGGAATCGATACTGACAATTTTTTTAAATATATTGGAAAGATAATATATACAGTTTATATAATCAACGTACATATTGTATCCCAAACTGCACAGTATATCTGGAGAATAATTTAATGTCCTTCTTTTATTATGATCATAAAGTTTAAAGCTAGTTGTTGTTTTATTTTTAGGGAAAATAACTAATAATCGTTGTAAACCTCACACAACTAGGCAATATATACAATATATATACAATATCTGTATGCATGTGTACACTTGATACAATGTACACTCAATATTATACCCTTAATACAATATACACACTTAAAACATATACCTAACATATATTAAACTTGCATAGTGAACAAAATTTTATTACATAATAAAAAAAAAGTAAAATTTAAACACATATACTAGAAACATACATATACATATTTAAATTTATTTATATTTTTAAATTATTAAACATAGATATTATATACATATATAAATGTTTATATTTCAGCAATTTATTGCTTTATTCAATTTTTATACTTATTGGAAGCAGGTTTAAATGTATAGATTTATAAATAATCGATAATTCTAGATAGATAATTAGTTTGTCAGATGTTATTAATTTGTCAAATCAACTGAAATCTATATATATAAATATCTCCTGTCCCGATGTTTGTCCGGTCTAATCTCCGAAACTACAGGACCGATTTTAATCAAATTTGGCAGAGATACGTAACATTGTCCAACTTAAAATATGGGCTATATTTTATTTGGATTAACGACCGTAAACCATGAAATTTTCAGCAATCAGGTTCTTTTGGCAGCGAAAAATGCTGTTGTTGACGAAATTAACTGTTGTTACCAGGTGATCTAATGTTATTTAAATCCATCAATAATATTGATGATGAAAACCTAGCTGTAAATTATCCAACTGAATTTTCAAATTCTCTCGATACACTAGGAATGCCAACACACAATCTTCGGTTGAATATTGGTTCACCTATTATTCTTCTGCGTAATTTGAATTCACCTTTATTATGCAATGGTACACGTTTGGTCATCAAAAATATTACCGGAAATGTTATTGAAGCAGCCATGTTGACTGATTAGCACTCAATTAAATTGAAATAAATATTTTTAATTTAAAATAATATTAATAGCCATAATTAGAAATCAACCATTATATACCTCATTCATTAAACTCATGTTTATATTTTATCAGTCATGAGTGTTGTATATTATTTATTTATTATATAATATTGTTAGATATAAGATGAATAAAATGTAAAATCAATAAACCTATTTAATTCATTTTTTTATTAATTCATTATTCCTTTTAAATTAAAATTTTAACAAACTAGTATAACAGCCACAGCATCTATATACTTTTAAAACATTGTATGATATTATTGAGGCATTGCTCTCCCTAATATAATGCTTATAGTGGTCTAATAACGATAAAATAAAATAATACAAAAATTAATATAAATATAAATAAAAAAAGGATACAAAATATGTATTTATATGATTATGTATTATAGAATTATATAAACATACAAGACTTGGATTGTAGAAGTGTTGGTAGGAATGGGCAATAGACAGGGCAAGGGCATTACATCGATCTTTCCTTATCTCATCCGATTAGTCTTATTGCAATCGATATTTAAGGATTTCCTTTTTCAATTACCTCTCATCTTTTTCTCTTGTTTCCTTTTATAAACCAGCCTGTCGTCGGATTACGCGGAAAGATTATTTTATAATGAGTATGATTAAAAAAATCTTTATTATGATATAACTTTTTACTGGACTAGTAATGATATTTAATTAATAAGTAAAAAAAAAAAAAAAAAAAAAAAAAAACCATTCTCCAGTCATAATATTTATTTTCTCACTTTCACAAAGACGTTTCGACCCCTTGGGTCATTATCAATTCTTTCATTGTCTCCAATGAACCATTTTTCTGCAATTCACCATATAAATTTACTAACATTAACAACAACATAAATTATTAACAATTAAATTAAAAGCATTAAAAATTGTCCTAAAAAACCGAAATTTAAGTATAGATACCTCTTATGGACGTCAATAATATAAAAATTTTTTTGGAGATATATTCTTCTCCATGGTCATTTTTCAAAACTCTGCCTTATACTTTGGACTTCCCCTATTCTTAAAAACACCTTGATATTGCCTTGAAGAAAATTAAAAATTGTAAATCTATAGGAGTTTATTTAAATTATGCTATATATTATTTATTTTTAATATTTTTATATTTTTATTAAAATTAAAGAAGAAATAGCCAACACTATAGATAACCATAACATAACCTGTCACACATAACTTCACATATTATTTCTATCATATTCATATTATTTCTAATACTCCCAAAAAAACAAAACAAAAATTAAACATAAATATTAAAAATGTTTTTAACTTAATTGTTAATAATTTATGTTGTTGTTAATGTTAGTAAATTTATATGGTGAATTGCAGAAAAATGGTATAAATCAGGAGAGACAATGAAAGAATTTATAATGACCCAAGGGGTCGAAACGTCTTTGTGAAAGTGAGAAAATAAATATTATGACTGGAGAATGGGTTTTTTTTTACTTCTTAGTTAAAAATCTTTATTTACTATAACCCACGAAGTTCTTCGGTTCGGTATTTGGTAGAGACTGTAATGTTTCTAGGACGACGGTAGTTAATGAAAGTGATCTGTCCGAATAAACGCTCGGCTGCAAGATTTCTTATAAAGGGTACTCACTTCTTAAAGACAGGGTGGGCCACAGAAGGGTCTATCCATGGCCATGAACAGATTAAATAATTTATCTGTCGCAGCTGAATTTGAAGCCGGAACGCTCTTGTATAGTTACTGAGAACTCTAAACTTAAAGCTGTCCGGTCATTTAATAACTTTGATAATCAAACAACATTAATAATCTTTTTTTAAACTAATTGATCACCAACATTTTAAAAACGAAATACAATCAGTTTTATTTTACGTTGTAACATTAGTAACTATTTGGCACATAGCAGAGCTAAAAAAAAACAAAAAAAATCTGTAGTACTACACTTATGAAGAGTCTGGGTTCAGTACATGGTAGAGACTGAACTGTTTCTAGGATAAATATTGTGCAGGTTTTCCACTCAACCGCCATGTTTTACCGCTAGTAAGTGTAACGACTTTATAGAGGCTGGGTAAGCCCTAGCACGATCTGTAGATCACAGAGTTTGTGGCTGAAAACTGATTAAATAATTTAACTGTCACTTCTGAATTTGAACGTATAAATCTTACCATTATAGATAGTTAACTGCTTTCAGATAACCGGAATCGTATCATTCTCGTATTTTTTTGGCTTTAAATGGAGCTGTAATATAAGCAATAACTCCTTTTCAAGGCAATGCCTCACTTATTCCATTAGTCACTACGAAACTTACTCAATTCCTTACTAATTATTTGAGTACAAGAAACTCATTTTGGAGAAAATTATACTTAACCACTCATTCAATTGGGATATAAGCATGGTAGATATAAACATAAAATTTATATGCGTTAAAATGAAATGCACGGTTAAAATTCATAATCATAAGTAATTATGACACGTGAATAAACTCATAAATCTACAATTATTTTATTTACACGATGAGCTCAATTGTAAATATTTGCAAGTACGAATATTTACATTTACCTCGAGTATTGGGGATTTGATGGAATAAGAAATATTTGAACGGGGGCGAAGAGAAAATTCTCAGAAGCTGTAAATAAGATTTTCAATACAGTTTGTGTATTCAACATTTTCCGTCTCGAATCAGAATTATTCCTTAATATTTATGGTATTTTATTAATATATTGCCATATATAACTTTATTCAATGTATTGGAGATAACAAAACCAATATCTGAAGCAATAAGGTAATTTTTTTCTCTAAAACTGTGCCTTTCTTGTTCATTTTCCGTCGTCAATTATTCTAAAAAATTGATGTAAAAACACCATTGAGATAGAAAAAAATAAAAATATACTTATATTGAATACTATATAATATATTTGATGATTCTTATGATGGATTGAATTGGTATTCTTATTTACTTTAAAATATTAACAACATTGTTGGGCTTTTTAATTTATTTTAACACCCCTCTTTCTCAAGTTATAATTTATTTGATTTGTTTCGATTATTTAAAAATATTTAATAACATGTTGGAAGGAATAAGATTTTCCATCAATTTCGAGGAAAACGGGTAATAAGTTTTCCATTCATTTCGTAAATTGGAATCAACATCGGGTTTCGTCCCATTGTTAAATCGTCCTTTCATTCCCAATAATTTCCACCAGACGGAAAAAAAAAGATTGAACTTTGTATTTTTTATAAAATATTAAATTAAAATATATAAAAACGAAAACTTAAACTCGCCAATATCAGCAACCGATTGGAAGTAACCCATAATTAAATATATTAGTTATTTTATGTAAATATTTTTTAAAATTATTTTTGGGCGATCACCATGTTCCTCAATTTTTTTTAAACCTTTCAATCCACATTCTTCAATCAAAGATAGCACATTTTTAGATATTTAAAGGTATGAATATATGTAATAGGTATGTATTTAAAATAATTTGTAATGAAATGTCCGTCAAAGTTACATTCTTACAAAATACTGTCAGAAACTTTAACCCAAAATAGGTTTTAATATAAAAAAAAAGTACCTCCGTAGGAAAAAAACTTGAATTTTCTGATTGGTGCTGAAAAACTGTCTGTGATTAGAACTTGTAAATTTTAATTTGATTTCATATTATGTTTGTTTTATATTTTCGATTGAGCTACTTTGGAATACGTATGTTTCAACTGCTCTTTTCTCCTCGACTATATTTCTTTCATTTGTTTCCCGTGTTTGTATTTCTCCCTTTGTTCTAATTTTCTTTTTGACCTTTCTTTTCTAGCCCTGATGATTCTTCTTTAGTTAAGAGCATCCTTCAATTCTATCCAGAGAGACCTCGAGCTCTTCGATGTCCTTTTTAGTCTCCTTAATCCACGTGTTGTCCATTTTCAGTTATTCAAGATACGTGGATAACCTTTTGGTCATTATCCTTGGGTTCATTCTTTCAGTCCATAGAACTGAATTCATTGTTTTGTTTTTACTGAGTCTGTAACTTTTACTGCGTGCATCTAGAGTTCCCTGTTACAGTGTTGTCTCGAATCGGTCCTAAAATTTGACCTTAATATTTTTCTCTCCGTAATTTCTAGATCATGCATCAACATTATCTTATTCAGGATCAAGATTCTGCCGCATACAGTAGTGCCTCTGAGCGATTACAGTTGGATAGTTCTTAAGTTCATTATTAATGGATATGGACTCCTTATTGTGAATATCATTAGTTAGGTGTAAGGCTACTTTCATCTCGTTAACTCTTGATTGATTGGACTCCATTTCTAATATATTGGGTTTCCCAGAATGAAGGATTTTATGTTTTCTTCAAAACATCTCTCCAAATAGTAAACTGTTTATGCTTGTTTGACTTTTTGCTTTAATAAATGTAAACACATAGTAATCCTCTTTCAAATAGAAATGTTAGTTCAGTTTTTGATAAGATGCCAAAACGTAATTTTTGCAAACGAAAATTCTACGAGTTACAAATCGGGGCCCAAACAGGAAAAAATAACTATAGTGAGTGCACTGCTCAAAGATTTCGAGAGGGAGACTTGAGCCTTAAAGAGAAAGAAGACCGTGTAAAATATCCTGCACTTAATGACGATGGTCTCCTAGCTTGGAAGAAAATCCCAGAAGTGCTAGAGAACTGGAAGGGAAACTCGAAGTCAGCAAAGCGACCTCGATGTCCATTTCAAGGCGATTGGGAAGATTAAAATCCTGCTTTATTTTCTGGACAACCCTGTATTTTGTTTTATTGTCTCACCTAAATATTTGCATTTAGAAAAGCACTTTTTTCAAGATTCAATAATTTTATATTGATTTACATTATCAAATTTTCGGTAATTATTCCGCAGGTTGTCGCTTCGAGTGGAATCAAAACAAAATTTAACTTTTCATTCCTATTTTCCTTTTAAAATTTTCCATAAATACAAGGTATCACGAGCTTTAGCATGGAAAAGCGAATGTAATAACGGGAAATGTGTGTACTTCGGTAAACTCTTAACTAGAAATTAACGTTTCAACAAACAAACTTCTATACTTCGAATGTTAGTTGAGACTTTTATTTCTTGATGGAATGATTACCGAAATCTACTCATTGTCCATAATTACATTCTCTTTTCCATGCTAAAGCTCATGATAACTTGTATTTTTGGAAAATATTAAAAACAATACGTATAAGCAGTTAAATCTTGTTGTAACTGGAAGCGACAACCTGCGGAACAGATACCCATTTTTTTATTTTGCTCTATCTAAATTATTATAAATTCTATAGATAGCACATTATCGAAGAAAGTCGAACGGATCGGATCAGATGGGATTTTTAAATCGTTCTGTGACTGCAATTGACCCTGGAAGAAGACCCCCCTTCAATTTTGTGGGCCGGTGGTGGGGTTGAGCTGGTGGTGGAGGGGGGGGGTTAATTCAGATAAAACTCCTTCCTTTTGTAAAGTAAATTCGATCAGTCTCTCTAAACCCATTATCATCTAATTTTTTCCTCCATTGTGGCTGCCTATCGAGGAGAAAAATCCTATTAAAAAATAATTTATTCCTCATGTCGATCCCGGAAACCAATTTTATTTCAATTTACTAATATTATAATGATTTTATATTTTTTTTAATTGTGTATTTCCGTTCCTCTAATCTCATAACCCTTATCAGGGTACTTTATTCGGAAATCTGGAATATTCATAACATTTATTTCTTATTATACCTGCCAGTTACGCTCAGTAATAATAGTTACTTCAAAATAACTTATGAAAATAATATATAATTTTTTTTTATGGTGGAGGAGCAAGTTAGACGTTTGACAGCTGCTGAGATGGAGTTCTTGAGGAGAGTTCGATAAAAAAAAAAAACTTACAGGTAAGGTGGTTTGGTCATGTTTGACAGAGGACAAGGGAGAGAGCCAAGAAAGGTCATGGAAGATAGACTAACTGATAGGATGCCGAGAGTTTCCTATCAGGAATACATTCAGCACATCGGAAGTGAGAGAGGCAAGTCCCTCCAGGAAATGAGGCAGATTAATAGGGACCAAGATGCATGGCTGCATTGAGTGGAGGCTCCTCGATGCTAGCAATGGCATAAGAGGAAGTCAAAGAAGAAGATCCAGTGCAAAAGAAAAAAAAACTATACCAGTACTAGATGCGAAGAGTCTTTAGTCCAGTACGTCGTGGAAACCTACTTTTGTGCAGATAGGTGATTTGTCCTAGACGCTTAACCTTCAAGTTATCCATCAATTAAGGGTACCCTTCGTAGAGGCTGGGTGAGCTCTAATACAGCCGGATATGAACCCAATACCGTCAGTTACAGAAACTCAACGCTTTACCACTGAGCTGCCCCCTTCCCATTTGCTTATCACAGCTTCATCTAAATTCATTCTTCTTCTTGAAAACCTTCATTCGATGACCATCAACGGTCTTTCTGTATAAATGATTCCATGCTCTGTTAAAAATGTAAGAATGCGTTGCAAAGTGTTTTGTCAATATCTTTGAAAAATTCATATGGTTCGAACGGCACTAAATGCATAATAAAAAAGTAACCAAGTCATTTGGGTTTATGTCTCTTTTAATTCGTATTATACATTAAAGAATATGGTCAAATGTAAAATATAGATATTGTCGTTATTTCTCAGTAACTGTCATTACTGTACTTTTCAAATGAGTATATACCGAAATTTTTTTTTTTTTTTATTGTTAATTTCTTCCTCATCAGCAACATGCGGGATATTAAGATCATGATGGATGGGTTTGTTTGTGACATAATAAGGAGCATTGAGGATTTTGGATTGTAAGGATTGGATACGAGACGAAATGGATGATTTTGTAGAGCCCCAAAGCTCAACTCCGTATGTCCAAATAGGTCTGATAACTGCCATGTAAATTCTTTGTAATTAATTGGGAGCTTACAACGTTTGTCCAGTAAATATTGAAGTAGGCGAAAACGTCGAGCAATTTCTTGTCTTTTCAGTCTTGTATGAGGAAGAAAAGGTTATTTTGTAAAACACATTAACAAAATCAAAACGTTTTTATTCAAAATATGTGCCCTCATTTTTTATAGATATTCTCCAACTTATTATGAAATTTTCAATTTCAGAAAAGAAAAAATCAGTGTTTTATTATGAAATAAAGTCTAAGAATACGTTATTGACTCGAGAATCATTTTTAAAAATGATACCATTCAGGAAGTTGTCCTAATTTCTGAACGGAAAGAAATCAGCTGGAGATAAATCTGGCGAATAAGGTGGTTGTGAGAACTTTGTAACCCAGCTTGAATCTTCACAGTCTGTCGTGAAACATAAGATTTGGCGTTATGTAATTCCCTTTGGATTAACCATTACAAGCTGTTTTTATTACATTACATCATTAACCCAGAGGTAACCTCTAGGTAGATACGAGAATTGTATTATTTATAATTTAATTATTTATTTATCAATTAATCTGTGCCACCAGCTCAAAATGTCTCTAACCAATGAAAATGATCCGTTCTAACAACGCCCTTCCATGAACGCGGTGGTAATGTTCCTTGTAGCTTGGGCGTCCGATTGTCCAAGTTTAAACTCTAAAAATTACGGTGTTGTGGTTCCATAGTCTTGCTTTATGGTATAATAAACAATGTTCCTTTAATTTTAGCGATATAATATAATATAATAGAAAACAAACTTTATTCTGGGACCAAGTCCCTTTAGAATAACAATAATGAACAAATGAAAAAAAACATAATATTCATCTGGCCAGAAGGCTACATAATAATACAAATCATGAAATAATCAAGAGTGACAAAACATAACAAAAATAGACATAGATAAAGTATATACAAAGTCGGTATCTTCTTTGTTGTTGGAAAATAAACAAACACAAGGGTAGCGAGATTGAGTTTACAATAATAATTAGTTCAAGCGGAAGTTTGACCTGCTTGGAGAGCGACTTTTTGGATGCCAAGAAATGATGGAAAAAAAGGGATTTAAATGAAGCCAGTGAAGAAGAATGGCGGATGAAAGGTGGATTGAGTTCCACACAGTGGTGGAGCGGGCGAGGAAGGAACGCTCGAATGCCTTAGTTCTGTGGGAAGGAATGTAGAGATCGGAAAGACGCGATCTTATTTTGTGGTGCTGGACAGAGGATTTGAATGGGAGGAGACTATAGATATATGAACGGTGTTGCGAGGTGATGGATTGCAATAGAAAAAAGCTAACGAAATATTGTCTACGTATGGGAGGGAAGAGCAACTTTAACTCATCATAGTGATATGACACCCGGGATCGCCTCGGAGTACCAAGGACAAATCTTAAAGCGCAGTTCATTATTCTTTTCAAGCAACCCTCAAGCATTTTCGAGAGGCCCCCGTATACCACACCACAGTAGTTGAAGTGGGGAAAGATGAGGAATGATACGAGCAGCTTCCGGGTAGATTGTGTAAGGAGATGCTGAGATCATTGGAATAATTTTAGGGAACTAATTGATAGTGAATATTATTTAAATAAGAGAGGATACATAAAATGTCATTACAATCTGTAAACAAAAATAAAGAAAAAAAATAAATAAAAACAGAAGCACACTAAGTCCACATTGAATTTTCAGAATTATAAAAACGGACACTTCATATTACACGATCCCATTAAATACTTCCTGAAGTAGCTTTATATAAAATATTATCATAATGAAGCTTAAAGCAATTACATGTAAATATTCATTATCGTGAAATTCCCATTAATGTATAATGTTTACGCAATTCCTGTAGATGAATAAACCCTTCCGAGCAACATCGCTTATGAATATGAATATGTGTGTTTATTTATATAATTTTATATTATGTTCCTCGGAATGGTTTGTTTAAAAAAAAAATTGAATTGATTTTTAAATAATTATTAAAATAAATCAAGGGAGCTGGGTAGCTCAGTGTCGTTGCGTATGTCCCGGTTTCAAACCCGGCAGTGGCAGATAATTTATTTAACTTATTAACAGGTGGGAATGGACCCTGTGGAACCTTAAAAATCCTCCCTGGGCTCACCCAGCCTCTATAAAGTAGGTTCTCTTAATTGGGGGAAAACCTGGAGGTTGAGCATGATCTACGACAAGTCACCTCCTTGCATTGTCCAAGAAATATTGCAGTCTCTACCACGTACTGGACCCAAGACCATTGATGGGTTGTAGTAGTACATTTTTTTTGTTCTTTATTTTTTCATCAATTGAGCTGTTATATTTGAAATTTGTCTAAGTCCATTTTTTCATATTCCTGATATCTTAAGGTTTCAGTTTGAATTACTTTAAAAAATGGGGGAAACGGGCAAATGTTTTAATCACTTCGCACATAGCAAAGAGTGACATTTAAACCCCTATTCACCTTTTAAATTTTATTATGAAATAATAATCATTAAAATCATTTAAAAGAATAAAAAAAAATATTTTGAAGAGAAAAGATTTGTCCTGGAAATTTTCTCTTCAAAATAAAAATATTCAAAAATAATCACCAACAAAATGATAATAATTGGGAAATGAGGATGAATACAATATTAAGGTGATCACATTTCTATCAAAAGAAAGACTTATTAGGAATATCTGAGGCATTTTTTTTTCTTTTTTTTTATTAATAAAAATTGTTACTAAAAGTCAAACTATTTTTAAGCATTCAAATCATTATACTAATTTTTATTATTTTATTTATTCGTTATTATTATCATTATCATCATTGTCATTATTATTGTAATTGTTACTAGAATTATTGTTACAAAATAATTACTGTATGTATTATATATACCGACATATATTATTATTATTATTATTATTATTATATTATTACTCTAATGTATACATCATTATACTTGTACTATGTTAGTATTACTAAAATTATTGTTACTAAAAAAAAATATTATACTAATAAGGCGTTGATGGCCAACCGGTTTTACGAATCTAAATAAAAAACAACCAACAATAAATAAAAATAAATTATAAAGGAATAAACGATTATTGTAAACCCAACTAGACTTAAACCACTTTCAAATATAACAGCTCAATTCATG